>CM040243.1:230308422-230712309 GCA_022545495.1 Chrysanthemum lavandulifolium | reverse complement strand
GATAAAGGTTCGTGGTCAACCTAGTGCAAATATATTGTTTCGCACACCTAATTATCTATTATATGAAGCATAAAGCGACTTAAGTCCACTGAGGTCCGCTCATCTTAATGTCCTCCCGAGAAAGGTTAGGAGGTTGATCTTGATGGTGTCAAAGAAATGAGTAAGGTGCATACCTTTACACCCCAATTAGTTGAAAACCGAGAGGAGGTCCTAAAGGAACACCAAAGATGTAGTAACATGCAATACTTATATATGCAATTGATGCTTGCTATCTTGCCCAATTACTTTTGCATACAATCATATCATATAACATAAATGCTAATATGTCAAGATACACAAATATACTAACCCCTCCTCGTCAGAACGATAACCATAATAGTTGCTCCTTCCATAACCCAAGAGGGTTTTGGTCTGCGCAAGAGACCATAAAAGTCGGTTCATATTCTATATATCGAGTTGCTATCTATTTACGCAGTTATTCTCTTTAACAATCTCTTTTACCCCGACAAATCATCCTAAGAAACGTTATCCTAAATTTGATAGATTAAACCAAACAAATATAATGTGATAAAATATAGCCAAACAAAATCATTATGAAAACTTGATAAATTATAATTAACCAAATTCAGAAACCAATAATCATGATGGATGATTTCTTCATAACGGATACAGATGATGAAGACCTGGAAAATCAAATAAGAGAAAAACCATAAACCATGTTTTAAACGATTATAAATATTAAAAATAAAAACATACCTTTACAATCATGTTCTTATGTTGTAGCAGGTTTGTTTTTGTATCGCCATAGTTTTTTTTTTTTTTTTTTTTTTTTAATGATCTAGGCACGGCTTCGTGAATGATTTAGTAGGTTTGTTTTGAGATAATATTTTGTGTTAAAATCAATCGTGATTTTCGTATAGAACTTGAATATCAAATGGCGTAAATAATCAAGATAGATATGGAAGAGATTTGAATAGGAGATATTCATTAGTTTGTTTGAATTGGTCTATCCCTTATCAGTATTGATTTGCAAAGTCAATCACAAAAATTAAAATAGTCCGATGGTTGAGCTCTTTCAATATTTCCTTTCAATGGATCAGGGTTCGATCCTTGTGAGTTAGATTTTTACTCAGGACTTTTAAAATTTAAAAATAAAATTTCCAGGAATTTTTAACTTCTCCTTATTTATATTGAATTGAAAGCTATAAATCAAAAAACAACTTACTCTAGTGGTAAGTTGTTTACAAAACACTTGAATGACCCAAGTTCAACTCCAACTATTGACTTCTTTTTAGTAAAAAAATTTTATAATTCGAAAATAACAACAAAAAAACGAAATTTACAATTATTTTAAAAAAAAATTGTACATATATTAATTAAAATGCCACATGTCATTTATAAAAAAAAAATTGCCACATAAGTATAATGATGACATGGAAATATGACTTGGCGTTATGGGATCTTAAGTGGCGTTTTATGTATGACGCCCTCTTATATATAATGTATAGATATATATATTATGTTTTCGGCATATTAACTGAGAAACAAATTAACATGGACCTACAAATCACACTAACCTTTTACATGGCAAATTCCCATAAACCTGTTATACGAATCAAATATACATTAACACCCGCATAAAATAAAAAGAAGGCATTGTGATATTAGAAAGAACATCAACAGAGGACATAACTACAACAAAGATAACTAATAAATAAAAATACAAAGAACCACCGACATTTTACTTGCTAAAATCTTGTTCTTCTCTTCATGAAGCCCAACAACCTTGTCCTTTCATAACCTATCAACTCTTACCTGTGTGCATACCATAGAAAAATAAGTTAATGAGTAGGTCGATCTTGGTCCAAATGTTTATAATGAAATGATATACACTTAAACAGGGAATCACACAATGACAATAGGCTTTACAAAATGCATTTCGAGTGGACCATATGTTTGGGCTGCAACTCAAAGTTGTTAATGATGTGTTGAGTTGTGGAACTGATGATGTGTGAGTTTTTTTCAAGTGTGGTATGAGGCTGATATGATGCATACTTTTTAGCTTAATTTCGACTTATGAATATTTTTTCCAGTCTATGCATACAGTTTACTCGTGACTGCAATTATTTATGTCACGCAATTACTGACCAAATTTTTTTGGGTTGTTATGACCTGATCTTAAGGTCTTCATAGTTGGCTATACTAACTGCTTTCTACCCATTCCACTAGATCCTAGCGGAGACCTTTAACGATATCGTAGACATGCGACAGGTTACGGGCATGACCCACTTTTGCATTCGTATGGCTCCTTGAACAGGTGGAGGTAGTTATTAGTGTCCCTTTCCTGTCATAGGTACCTAAATGTGATGGTATTTTTAGGCCGTCGGGTAGATGGTAGTCCTCAATCCAACGAGCGAAGGGTGTTACATATCCGTGGATTCTGGGAATAGCCCGTAGGGCCAGGGGTATATTTTGGGTTTGGTTCACAGGTTGCGGTAAACAGGATATGTATTGGGGTACACCTGCACTGAGTTGATAGGTTATATGCTGTTGGGACTATGGTTGTCCCATCGGTGCCTGCTGAGCTTACCCCATATGTGGGTAGCTAGTATTGCTTCCTCGGAAGAGGTGGTTTCCCCTTAGGGTTGGTAAGGGAAACGTTGGGATGTTGATAGGTCATGTTGGGGTAAGGCTGGGCACAGGGATCAACATAGCTATTTCTTTAGCTATTGAAAGGAGGGTAAGAATGACTAGGTATAAATGGTTGAGCATTGTGTGAAAGACACGCACCAGAGGAGGAGTATTAACTCCTGATATGCCGAAGGCCGATTACCTCCATATCCGGAGGTTAACATCGGGTGTAACGGTTTCTCGTTCTCATCTCTCCTTAGGTGAGTAGCAAGTAGGGGAGGAAGATTGATTCCCTGTGCTTCTATTTCTTCTGCTCTTCTTCCTGAAGACCGTATCTCATCATATTCTCCTTCTACCCTACTCCCGGCCCTGCGAGGAGCTTCCACAAATTCCACCATTCTTCCTCGAGGCCTTCCGGAATGAGGGGACCCTCTCCTTAGGATGGGAGTGGTTTCCACGTTCCGTGTAGGCCGAGGCTCCGTCTCGATTTCTTCGTCATATTCTTCACTAGAGTATTCCAACTCTGTACACATTTCTTGATTGCGTATACGTCTCCTTGTTCTCTCATAAGGGAATTAAAGGATTCGTAGTTGGCGTCTACAAAAGCTGGGCTAATCACTGGTATCGGATTAATAGAAGTAGATGCTTGGTTTAAGGGTGGAGTACTTCTTGGTGAGGTGATAGTAAATGTGGAGGCGGTTATGGGTGCTAAGTTGACCAAGTCAGAGGCGTGTAGTGGTGTTAAGGTTGAGAAACCAGGTGGGGGTGTTTCCTCTCATCTTCAGTCATGCCGGGATAATAGGGTGTTTTGTTTTAACGAGACCAATTGTAGCGGTCCCACGAATGGCACCACTAATTGTGCAATAATAGGCACTACGAGGCTTCGATGGTGATCGAAGAGTTTGTTTATGGGGGATGAGTTGCCAAGCTGTAGGTAACCCGTGTCAACACAAACGAAAACACTCATATGAAGCGCAGGGTTTGGCTTTGAATCACCTCCGCGTGAGAATAAGTATGTGTATCGGGATGATAATGAGTGTGTAAGTATGTAAAGTAGGTGTTGAAAAAGTATCCAAACCTGAGTGCTCTTCCGTCTATTTATAGGTGATAAAATGGGCATGGCACGCCTCTCACTGAACCGTGAACGTGGGGAGTCCCACGCTTTTAGGGGATTACAGGGGTTGTGTACAACGATCCTTATTTTGGCGGGAAAGCCTTGACGGGGACTTAGAACGTGGGTTTGACTTGGTCAGAGTTCCTTTGCGCTCGTCTTATCAAAGGGCGCACCCCAAGAGGCGTTGTGCTTCGGAATTCCCATTCTGGTAACCATCGTGAAGATAGGTTTACACCATCAGAGCCTATTCAAAGGCTCTTAGATGTTTAGTGAAAACAGATCCCAACGAACTCGGAGGGGTGGCCTCCGAGCCAATTCGGAAGGTACGTCATAAGGTAAGTTATAAGTTTAAATTATGCGTATTAAGCAAAATGTTTGATTATTTTTATTTATTTATTTATTTATTTCTTTTAAAAAAAAGAGAAAGTATTAGTTGAATATATTCACGTTTTTAATTTTGCACACGAAGCAACTCTTAGATAAACCTATAAATTATTATTTTAGTTTACTTGTAAGCTAGTGATCTTACAAAATATTTCTTTTAGTTAAATTGTATATTGTTTGAATTCAATGTTCTTTTAAAGATGTATTGCTCGCGAGAAAAAGAGAGAGCCTACTATATATAGCTAGTTCGAATCAATGTTATAGACGAATTTGTTAACGTGCGCACTTTATGCTATAGTTGGAAACTTGGAATCAATGTTTTAGGGTATGGACATGTATTCCATAGCTTTCATGCATGTAGGTTCATCCATGCAACTATGCAAGTTTAAAAAGCCCAGATAGAAAATAAAGGATTCCAAGTAATTAAACAAACCCAAAAGACAAAGACAATATGCAAGGAATTCGATCCTAAAAATTTGATGTGTATAATTCTTTTTATGAGATACTAGCCTAGAACCATGATTACAAAGCTTGACTAGATTAGCAACAAACGTAAACCGGAGACCTATTACTATTTATTCCTAACTTGATGATAATCGATTAAATTACCACAACAACCCCGATGGTCATGATGTACAAAATTAACTGAAATCTAAGTAAGTGTGATATGATTTTGATGGTATCTTGATCGATGGTATCTTGACCGATCAGGGATGTGATTTCGACAAATAGGGCAACTTCGGTTATTGTTGGAAAGCCACTTCTTGATACAATAGGTATGGTACAAGTGGTTGCATGGTTCCACCACTCGAATCGTCTCCTTCTCTTTATACCCCTCCAAACATATCACACAATCATGGTCATTCTCGTTCTTGCACTTACTCCTCTCGTATATATGCTCCTTTACATTCTCAGGAAGAACAAAGTTATGTAACTTCTCGTCCACTACATCAAGTTCGTTGATTATCTCTAGTCTTACTTCCGGTACTGCATTGTGGATAGCACCTCTAGATCGTGGATCTTCAAAGTGTGATCTTGTTATTGGAGCTTCGGAATGCTGTATATTCTGACGAGTGAGCGCTGACTGATCATCTTCGTTCTGTGACTTACGATCGCAACACCAACAAGAAGCGACTAACAGGACCAGGATCATCATCGGCAACTCCGGAAAAACACAAAGAAATCTTAGCATCGTATTTGATATGTGATCACACATGTCGCTCTGATTTGATTTGCTTGTGTTGTGTTTCTTGGATTGTGGTCGTATTTGAATATATATTAAATAAAACATACTCGATCGTGTTCGTTGAGGATTCGGTTTTGGAGTTTTAAAAGGAAAAGATAAAATATATGCAAAGAATAGTTATAAGAGGTGGTGTTGTTCAACCGAGAGGAGGATTCGAAGTGTTTTTTCTTATAAGAGGTGGTGTTGTTCAACCGAATCCTCAACACCTTCTTTTCTAGTTCTTCTATATGAAGAAGGCATTTACTCTTTGTGTTTTTGAAGTTCTTGGTCCGTAAGAACAACACCACCAATCATAGAGCGCAGGGCTGTGAGCTGAGCCGATTCAACACCTCCTCTCGGTTGGCGTTTAAAAGCAGAACATGATACAAGAAGAGATAACCGATTCATAATAAAACAATCTCTATCATTGTCAAGCAAATATATGTGCGGGAAAAGCGTTTTAAGAGGCTGATTTCCACGCCAAAATCCTCCCAAAATCGGGTAGTAACTCCATTCCCTATCTTGCGAGTGCACAAGGAAAGAAGATCAATACCTTTCTGCTTAAGGCATTTAACCGAAGACAAAGTGGCACCCCATGAACTGTGACTAGATCTATAAGCGATGTCTTCAGTAATGCCCCCATGAATCCCAGAAATATTCTTTATTACTCGAGGCCATAGATCAGAAGGTCGACACAAAAACCTCAAAATCCATTTGAACATGAGGCTTGTATTTAGCTCGAAAATACTACCAATACCGAGGCCTCCCAACGCCTTGTTCGCTAAGCACTTCTTCCATCTCACCCATGTCATATTTTTCTCGTCTTTATCAGCACCAATAAAGAGGTTATTATGCAATGACGCTGGCTTCTTTTGAACCGACACCGACATCATATATATATCGACATATAGTAGGTGGGAAGATTCCTTAGCACCGACTTAATAAGAGAAAGACGGACACCAACCGATAATAGACGAGCTTTCCATAGGGATAATTTAGAAGAGAACTTTTGGATAATGGCATTCCAATTAGAACACCCAACTAGAACGCCGAGATACTTCAAAGGAAATTTAGCCTCCCCACAACCTATGATTTTCGCCACATCTGAAACCTCTTCATCAAAAACACAAACACCAAGAACGTTGCTTTTATGAACATTAATTAAATTTTAAGACCAGAGATTAAATAGAAGCAACGAAACATATATAACATGTGATGCGCATTTATCCAAGACCGCTCACCAAGAAAAATAACATCGTCAACATAAATGAGGTGTGAAATACTCATGCTGTAACGACCAAAAGAAGCACCTTTGTGCAAACCCAACTCCCCAGCCTTGAACGTGAACGCGTGCAAGCCTTACATAGCCAACATAAAGAGAAAAGGAGATAAGGGATCTCCTTGTCTTAAGCCTCTAAAAATATCTAACTCTGCTATAGGAGACCCATTAACCAAAACAGAAGATCGTGCAAAACTAAGGCATCCAAAAATCTAATAGCCACTTATAACCAAATCGGAGCTTTTCCATAATCGAGTCCAAAAATCCCATCTCAAAGAGTCAAATGCTTTCTCCAAATCCAATTTAAAGAACATGAGCTTTTTCTTTCTTTTACGGTACCACCCCATAACTTCATTTAAAATGAGAGGACCATCAAGAATATTTCTACCTTTGATAAAAGGCGATTGCTCTGGACTTATACAAATTTCAATCACCGTACCATGTCTATTAGCTAAGATTTTGCCAATTATTTTATATTCACACCCTATTAAACTAATAGGGCGAAAATCCATTACAAAATTGGCATTAGACACTTTTGGAATCAACGCTATAAACGGAGCATTACAACCTTTAGGAAATGTACTTGTGAGGAAGAACTCTTGCAACAAACGGACTACATCCTCTTCTAAAAGATCCCAAAAAGAAGTGAAGAACTTGAAGGTGAACCTATTCGGGCCCGGTGCTCGATCTTGGCTTTTTGAGCTATATATTTAGCTTCCAATCAGTCTATTTCTCCCAGGAAAGTTATAGAACCTTTATGGTTAAAAAAATCCTCCTCGTTAGCAAATCCTTGATCAATCTTAGCATCAATGGAGGAAAGTCGCATTTGGTGGTCTTTCTTTAAAATATTGGCAATCTTTTTTTCAAACAACCCAATCTCGAATAACTTTTTAAAATTACGTAATTTGTTCTTAAGCGAAATCAAACCATTAGCCTCAACTATACCATCATTATTCCAAGTGTCAACCCTCCATTTTCAACCATGAGTGAAAGAATCGAAAAGGGGTGGGACCATAATCCGCCACAGATTCTTTAAGGAGAATAGGACGTCGATCGAGAATATCTTTCTCCAAGAAAACACGTGCTATATGAGGAAAGACTTCGTAAAAACTTTCAGAAACTAAGAAACGATCAAGCTTGCCCATCTTAGACCCCCACTTATCTGTCCAAGTGAAATTAAAACTGCCCAACGAAATATCAATAAGACAAGAATTAGTGATAAATTCATTAAATATCTGCCTTTCGTTAAAAACTGAACCAAATCTTTCTCCAGCTTCATGTACTTCTTTAAAATATCCCATCACCACCAAATTACCATCTCAATTAACTATCAAATTAGCCAAAGAAGACCATAAACCAATCTTACTTGACAGATTTTGAGGAGCGTACACAACAATCCACATAATATAAAAATTGTTTGGAATCCATAAACCTTCAACTACCACATAATTCTCATTACAGAGTGTGGAAAACTAGAAGGGGGTTGAATAGTTTAACCGATTTAAATTTAGATTTAAATGTTTAGATTAAAGCTTATGTGAAATCTTGTGGATGAATAGATAGTACCAAACAATAAATAAAGTAAATAAAGAATGAAAGTAAAGTAAGAGATAGAAAGTAGCGACACAAGTGATTTATAGTGGTTCGACTACAAGGAAACCTTCCTTGCCCTACTCCACTCCCGAGTACCCCACTCGAGAGTTCAAGCAACGTCGCTTACATTTTTTCTGTACAAAGCTAAATACCGAGTTCTTCCACAAGGTAGAACCAAACCTTTACACAACTATTACACAACAAATATGTGAAATAAGGAATACAAGATAAGCTACCAAATCTTGTGAATGGACAAATCAATCAAGGACCCTTTGCTTGGATGACTTGTATGAGTATCGTGATCTCGCCGTAAAAGACCTAAAAGAGAATCATAACAAAGAGAGAAGAACTACAAGAATGATCAAGTGATCCGAGGTTAAAGAGTGAGATAATATATGAGAGAGTTGTAAGAAGAAGGGTGAGAAACAATGGAGAAATGACTCACTATTTATAGACATTTTGTCTACATTATCCGGATCCCTTACCCAGGATCCGCCGATGTAATCCGAGGGACCCGCCTCTCGGTCACCAAGTCCGGATTTTGGATACCAAACCGGGTTATGGGTTATGGGATATGGAGCATGGGTCATGGATTTTGGATCATGGATACCTAACAAGATATATTGTACCTAGTCATGGGTCATGGGTCATAGACTTTGGGTCATGGATCATGGATAATACCCAACATGATTTCATGCATGATGTCATGGGTTATGGATCAAGCCCCATGGGTATGGGTCATGGGTCATGGTTTTTACCCAACCTATTGCATGTTTTATTACAATACATTTTATTACAACATATGTGTAAATAAACAAATGTATATATTTTCAAAACAACATGTATTCTTTGAATTATACTTATAATAACTTTATATTTGTTATCAAAAAAACTTAACGAGATCACTAAATATAAACAAATATTTTTACGGTTTATTTGTTAATCTCCCCCCTTTTGTTGATGACAAAACATAAAGTTATAGTGAGTAAAACTTAAGATTAGATGTATGTTTTGAAAATGTATGTAAGATTTACTCTCTTCTCCCTCTTTTTGTCGAAACAAAAAGAGAGTCGAAGAAAAAAGGGATAATGACAAAAAAAATGCATCGAATTTGACCACATCTGCGATTGTGTGTAGCCAACTATTTTTTTTCATTGTAACACAAACCATTTGAATTTGTGTTATTGTATGTATCCAGTCAAGCTAAGCGTTACATCGTTAGTCCTTTATATTAACGACCATTAGTAAATAACTTAAAATTCCGTTTTTTACGCTTTTATACGCTTTCATCCGTTTTATATGTTTCCATCCGCTTTTATACATTTCGCTAGTTTTTTACATTTTCGTCCGCTTTATACGTTTTAAATCGCTTTCTTACGTTTTCATCCGCTTTTATACGTTTTCGTCCGTTTCCTTACGTTTTTTATACGTTTTCGTCCGTTTTCTTACGTTTCATTTTTATATGTTTTCGTTCGTTTTCTTACATTTTTAACATTTTCGTCCATTTTTTTACGTTTTCGTCAGTTTTCTTACGTTTTCATCTATTTTTATATGTTTTCGTCCGCTTTCTTATGTTTTCATTTGTTTTTATAAGTTCTCGTCCGTTTTATTACATTTTTATATGTTTTTCTGCTTTTATACCTTTTCATCCATTTTCTTTGTTTTGGTCCATTTTGTACGTTTTCGTGACGCCGCCCATTTTCTTACGCTTTAATATGTTTCACCCGTTTTAATACGTTTTCATCTCGCTTTTATCGTTTTCATCCGTTTTATCGCCGTCCGCTTTCTTACGCTTTTGTCAACTTTGACGTTTTAAATACTGCTTTCTACGCTTTTACACGTTTAAATGCTTTTACACATTTATGCTCGCTTTTATACGTTTTCGCTCATCTTCACGTTTTTCCCTTTTTATCGTTTGTACCGCTTTTATACCTTTTCATCCGCTTTACATGTTTTGCTTTCGTTTTATCGTTTTCATTCGTTTTTATACGTTTACGTTTGTTTTTATATGTTTTGGTTCATTTTTACACGTTTCTATTCGTTATTATACGTTTTCAACCATTTTTATACGTAAAAAACTGACATTAACGTTAAAAAAATGTAAGAAAATGAACAAAAACGTATAAAAATGGATGAAAATGTATAAAAATGGATGAAAACGAATGAAAACGTATAAAAACGGATAAAAACGTATAAAAACAAACGAAAATGTAAAAAAACATAAGAAAACGGACGAAAACCTTTAAAAACGAATGAAAACATATAAAAACGGACATAAACATATAAAAGCGTATTTAAAATGTACGCAAACGGACGAAAACGTGAAAATGTATAAATGTATAAAACAGACGAAACGTATACAAACATATGAAAATGTATAAAACGGAGGTTTTCTAACGGTTTTTAACGTTTTTCGTCCGTGTTTTACGATAAAACGGGTGAAACGATAATAACAAAAATGGAAATGTGTAAAAGGAATGAAGCGTATAAAACAAACATAAACGATAAAACGAGCAAACGATATAAAGCGAGCAAAACATGTAAAACGGACTAAACGTTTAAAAATAGACGAAAACGTATAAAAACAGATGAAAACGTAAGAAAGCGGATGAAAACGTGTAAAAACAGATGAAAACGTAGAAAACGAACAAAAACGTAAACAAGTTTAAGAAAACGGACGAAAACTTATAAAAACGGATGAAAACGTAAGAAAACATATAAAAACGTAAAAAACGTAAGATAACGGAATTTTAAGTTATTTAGTAGCATGCGTTAATATAAAGGACTAACGATGTAACGCTTAGCTTGACTGGATACATACAATAACACAAATTCAAAAGGTTTGTGTTACAATGAAAAAAAAATAGTTGGATACATAGAATCCCAGAAGTGGTCAAGTTCGATGCATTTTTTTGTCATTATCCCAAGAAAAAAATGGTGGAAAAAATGTTCCACAAAGCAAAAACTCCCCCTTGACGGTAGCTCCCCCAAGAATAGGGCGTCAAGTGAATAGTAAAAAGATACCTACAAAAAAATGTTAGTGATAACACGTAATATAACCATGTAGAAGACGTGAAGAAAGACAGGAGACCAAGGTACGTAAACAAGTCCTTGTAATAAAAACATCAACATGTAGTGATATATATGCCACATACAAGTGTAAAATTAAGAACAAGGGTTTGTCCTTTATAAAGACCCAAAAGAAAAAATAAAATAGAAGAAAAATATTATTATTGGTCGCTCCATGCTTGCATAGATCTAATAGTGGAAGTTTTGGTGAGCGATAATGTCAATGAGATCAAGAATGTAGTTAAGAATAAATCGCATTTCGTCCCTAATATCTAGTGCAAGATCCGAGTACATTGGCAATGTTAGCAAAAGATATGGTGAGGAGAGGTGGTTGGATGTCATCCGTCCAAGTTTGTTTATTGGATTGAGGATTAGGTGGTGGGAATGCGGGTAAAGATGGATCTATGTCCATGATGTCGAGGATTGGTGGTGTGATGGATCTTGACACACACCTTGTGTTAATGATATTTTGTATAATATTAATAAGCACGCCGGAATTTACTTAGTAATACTTAGAAGACGGATTGTATGATGTATTGTAAGTAAACACGATTAAACACAAAACTTAAGCTCCAATATTATTAATGAATAATACAGTGATCTTGCTTATCACTAGGGTTACACCTTGAAGCCTTTGTGAATAATACGTATGAATGTAAGTATCTAAGACAATGACCTAGGACCTCCTTTTATAGTACAAGGAGTCATTTACAAGATAAGTATAAAGCTAACAATATAGAATATACACATGATCTTTTCTATACTTATCTGACACGCTCTTCTAACCATTATCTAATAGCAATGGTAATAATGTACCAAAGAAGGGTAATATCGCTTCCACCGCTAGTGCAATCCAAGCGGTGTCTTCCACAACTATCGGTGGTAACAGATTATTCCCAACAATCCTCCCCTAAACTTATGATTTCTCTGTAAATCAATAAGTTTCTTTAATCTACATCATCTTCTAGGATTTGGGAATTCAACCAAACACTTTACTTCTTCCTTAACTTCGAATAGCTCTTGAACATTGATCTTGAAGCCTATGTAACAATGCTCGACCTTTTATCATTGTCTTCATGAACTCTTATTGTTGTACATAACATTATCTGTGAGAGTTCCATTTCACGAGTGGATATTCTTTCTCGAAGCATGAATGCATCTACTCCATTTGTTGTAGAAACATGGTGAACTTCACATGAATCATAGTAAAACCATTTAGTACCAGGACATGAACATGAGAATTTCCAGAAATCATCATTAACATCTGGATCATAGAGCCTTCTAAGATTAACCCATAACTGCATCTCCTTCATATCTTTAAGATCTTGAGCATCAAATCTTTCTTGAACTAACTTCCATAATTTGTCAAGATCATCTCTGTCAAAAGCTTTGATGAGATCTTCAAATTGAATGAATGAGGAAGTTGCACCACCTAGCCTTGTGATCTTCCATGTTGGAGCAAAATTGCTAGTAGTGTAAACCTCCCAATCAATGATAGGATGTCTAACTTGCGGTGGTCCCGGATAAAAATCTTCTTCTTCTATCACAATCATTTTAGTCATACATTCTTGATGAACTTCTCGCTTGGAACATCTTGTTCTTCAAAGAACTTTGTCTTCTTAATGATCGAGAATCACCGCTTTGGTCTTTCTCTTCAAATTAGGAAACCTTCTTGCTTCTTCTTCGAGTTCATTGGAATGAAACTTTATCTTGTCTTTGAATTCGTAGTAGATACTCTACTTTATCATCGACATTCCTTTGAATTGATGTCTTTTCCATCCACCAACATTGCAACAATAAATTTTCATGTATGCAATAATTTGTGCCTTAGTTGGTTGCCTTGGTTTCTTTTGACCCTTTCATCGAACTAATTACCTCTTGAAGTGCTTGATTATTCTTCATCATGAAATCTTTAACCGTGCGCTTCTTTGTTCTGCAGCTAAAGATTTATCACTACAAGGTCAATTGCCTTCTTTGATTCTTGGATCATGTTCAATCAAGAAATCAATTTCTTCTTCATGGGTACATAGTGAACTCGGAGTTTTCTCTCTTAATCTTGTAAGTGGAGCAGTGGAAATTGATTTTCCAATCTATCCACCTTTTAGCCTCCATAAAGCTTGCAACTTCCAATTCTTCAAGCTTTTTCTTTTCAAGAACTTCATCTTCATATATCTTTTAGCAACTTCTTTATCATGAGCAATCAAGTTGTTCTTTCTTTGACTTCTTCCTTCCGTGTTTCTCTTCACTTTCCTTAACCGCTTTACCTTTATCTTTCTTCCATTTTATCAATTTCTTCACTTGCGGTGGCAACATCATGTTCAACGATGGAAATATTCGGCTCTGCGTGGAAATTTGATCGATGGTAAAATCTGCATTGCAAGATCAATATATCTTGCTCTAGTTGCTCTTTTGAGTATCGATTCCTCTGCACCTTTACTAGAAACACCTTCATCTTCAAAACAATTTTCCTCCCCGAGTTTCAAAGACTGCTTTCCTCCCCTGCTTGGGAGAATTACCCAAATCGACATCAAGTCTTCTCAATCACCATCGAGGTGAAGATGGAGATGAAAGCACAATATTTGCGCTTCTTCTTTGCTTGAACCCCCGCAACTCTTCCTTCAAGGTCCGAATCTCTACCTTCAAAGATGTAATATCCTTGGCATGTTGCTCCTTAAAGTCTTGTTCCGTATATTTGACCTGCTTGGCTAACTTTGTACACAAAACCATCAATTCCAATTGTTGCCCATCGCCTCGCTACTTCCAACTGTGTGAATTGTTGGGAGAGGTGAATCATGGGGCAAAGGCTCGATTACTCCCTAGTTGGACTAGGTTGAAGTCTAGAACCACCAACGCTTGTTCCTAGACCAAAAGGTTCGAAACATGTTGTGTTGTCATGAGAGAAGTTGATCGCTTGCGCCCTCTCTCATAGGTGTGAAAGCAGTGGAGTATAATCAATGTTTGGAACAGAGATTATGGGTGTAGTTTTGTTCGGATGAAATCTTTGCAAGCATTTGAGGAAAGAGAGGTGTAAAAATCATGTTGCCATCTTTGTTCATGTTTTGAAAAACTTTAGGCTTAAGGCAACCGATTTTATAAACATATGTAACGCCCGACCCCACAAGGGTAAAGGAATCACAAGTAATGGTGTCATATCAAAGCAAACATATAAACCAAAAGAAATCTTTAACATAAATATGGAAATAATCCAAGTCAAAAGACTTCAATACATAGGTCCCAATGAAAAATAAACTCCAAAAGAAATGTCTAAAGCATAAGTCTAAATGGTATCATAATATCAAAGCTAAATCTCTAAGGTAAGTCCACTCAAGACTCATCCCAAAGCAATACCCAGCTCCAATGCTTAGATACCGCCATGAAGAAAAGAAAGTGCGGCCGAGCTTCAAAAGCCCAAAGGAATGATATACAAGCAAAAGAATACGAAACGAAAATCGAATACTAAGCAAAGTAAAAGAAAGATAGTGAAATCATAGTCTTTTCAAAAGATAATTCGTAATATCGAATAAGTTTTATAGCTAACTACCTCAAAGCCCGTAACATATGCCATATCGTAAACATATCATAATCACATAAGGCAACATATTTGTAGGGAGACCTACCAGAGTTATGAAGGACGCGATGCACGCAAAGATCAATCATCGATAACAAATAGCATATAATGATAATATATGGCATATAATGATCTAGGATGCATCCATACGCCCACGCATGTATATTCATAATATAATTCAAATTGAGCTCATACAGATAATGATAAGGGACGTGGCGTAACATCACTCATCGCCCTAGAGTCATGTCGGTGCATTTGTCGACACGGACATGGAACCCCATGACTAGTTAAAATTGGCTCGGTGTCATACTATCGAGTTCAAATAAGAATGTCATAACCGATATAGATCATATTTTATCAAATGTTTAATCATGTTTTCAAAATCAAAGTCTTCATATCATATAGTTCAAAATCAAATGGTTTATGATTCAAAAATCAAAGTTCGATAAGCAATGTACTCAAATAGACACATTAGGGTTCATAGCAAAGGTTTAGGAAATCCTAATATGAAAACGAAAAGAAAACTTCATACGAAACCTTTATCGAAAAGGTCGAATATCCGTACCTTATTCAAAAGCAAAAGATCAAAAGTCGAAACAGGAAGCAAAGAATTACTCCTTCTTCACGTAACCTATATACATTAATGTCGTATATATTATTAATGATTCCAAAATCGTCACAATGATCCGTTAATATTTTAGGGTTTCCATATTTAATTTAGACTTTAAATGCTTTAATATTAATATCGTAAATTAGGGTTTCATACGCCTTTTATTAACGTTAGGGTTTCTCATTCTTTAATGTCTCATTAATATGCATTAACTTACATGTTACGCCTTTTAATGACTAGTTACTTAACCTAACACGCCTCAAAATAATCTTTCCTTTTATGTTTCAACGCACATGTTTATGATTTTATGTGACATATAATTTACTTATTACTCGTATTAATTACGCATTTACTCTATTAGGGTTTAGCATAACTTACTAAATTAGCATATCAAAACTAGGGTTTATGTTTAACATAACCTTTACTTAAGTAATGCATCTTCAAATCTTATATGTAACTCGATTCAAATTAGGGTTTATGTATATTAGGTTTACACTAGTATTAGCTCATCTAAATACTTTACTTATTCAAGTCATTAAGTTATAATCATTATTCGAAAACTACACATGGTTCGGTCCTATTTAATATGGTTCGCCAATATTAAATCAACACAAACACGACTCGATTCAATATCACATCTTATGTTACATGTTTCTTATTAGTTACTAGTTAAATCAATTAGGGTTTCTCTTGTTTTTGTTTTATACCCCTCGGCCACAAAAGAAAAGAAACAAAAAGCGACGAAACAAATATAACTTGACATATACACGCAAGGTACGTTAAAGGAATACAAATAAACGATATACCTTAACTCGTTGAAGCAAAAATCAACACCAAGGGTGTTTTGTTTAGCTCGGCCGAATAGGGAGAAAAAGAAAAAGAGAGAGCAAAATAACTAGGGTTCCAAACTTATGATTATGTATGGTATATATAGTTGTAGTATTTGAGTTAAACTAGGAAAGTAATTGGGTTTGGGTTTGGGTTTGGTCCAACCGGTCACCATCTCACACGCACCACCATTTGGGCTTCGGCCTAGGCTCAAACGAAATGCATAAACGCGACCCAAATCATTTACTTAAACTTTAACTCTTCGTCGCACTCAAATCAATTACGTAATATATTTTAGTTAGGTTTTTAAATATTCGCAAGTTAATCTTTTAATTTCTTAAAATTTTATAAATAGATTTTACGTATTTTATAATTTTTAGTTCTAAGGGTATTTTAGTCTTTATTCGGATTTTAAATTTTCAGGTTTTACAATTCTTCCCCTCTAAAGAAAAATTTTCGTCCTCGAAAATTGAATGAAACGAAATGAAAAAGGAAACGAAAACGAAAACGAAACGAAATGAGAACATACCAAACTATTTCAAAGAAATGCGGATAACTTGCACGCATCGACTCCTCGGTTTCCCAAGTAGCCTCACGCTCGTGATGATTCTTCCAAAGAATCTTAACGAATGGAATAACTTTATTCCTCATAACTCTTTCTTGTCTTTCCGCAATAGCTTCGTTCTTCGATAAAGACATATCGGATTGAATTTGATCAAACGGATAAGAAGCAACGTAACGGATGATAGTTGTATCCCTTAGGAGTGATACATGAAAACGCCATGAACATGCGATAACCGAGGCGGAAGTGCTAAACGACACGAAACTTCTCCTATACGCTCCGTAATCTCAAACGGTCCAATAAATCGAGGACTAAGCTTGCCCTTGATTCCAAAACGCTTCACACCTCTAAACGGCGAAACTTTCAAAACACACGATCTCCAACCCGAAATTCTAAATCACGACGATGCTTATCAAGATAACTTTTCTCGACGAGACCTAGCTTCCTTCAATTTCTCTCTAGCCACGCCTACTTTCTCATTAGTGATCTCGATCATTTCCGTCCTTCAATCAAACGCCACCTACTTCATCCCAACAAATAGGTGCTCTACATTTCCTTCCATAAAGAAGTTCAAACGGTGCCGCTTTAATGCTAGCATGCCAACTGTTGTTATAAGCAAACTCTACTAAACATAAATATTCGTCCCAACCGCCACCCATTCTAAAGCACAAGCCCTTAGCATATCCTCTAAGGTCTCAGATAGTCCTCTCTCGACCGACCATCCGCTTTGAGGATGAAATGCCGTACTAAAATTAAGTCGAGTACCCCAAGCTTTCTCGCAAACCCTTCCGTAAACGAGAAGTAAAACGCGGATCTCTATCGGACACAATAGATGCTCTGAGTACCATGAAGTCTAACGATCTCTTGTCGAAAAATCTCCGCCAATTTACCAATACCATAATCCTTCCCGATTGGCAAGAATGAGCGATTTGGTTAGTCGATCAACAACCACCCAAATCGCATCATGCTTCTTCCTAGTAAGAGGTAATCCACCACAAAATCCATAGATATCTTATCCCACTTCCATGTTGGAATCTCCAATGGTCGTAATAACCACTAGCCCTCCGATGTTCAATCTTAACTCACGACAAATCATACACTTCGACACAAACGCCGCCACATCTTGCTTCATGCCGCTCCACCAAAAGTATCGCTTCAAATCCCTATACATCTTGGTAGAACCAGATGAATAGTGAAAGGAGAACTATGAGCTCATTATAACTTTCTCACGGCACCGATCATTGGGAACACAAAGCCTATCTCCATACCATACAATACCGCTATTATCAACCTTAAACTCCGCTCGCTTACCTTCTTCAACATTTTGCACCACGCCCACAACACCGTCATCTTTCTCGAGCTTTAATTTGCAGATAAGGTTCGACTCCACCTTCATACTAGCCCAAGATCCATCAAAACCTCGTACACTCAACTCAACATCCAAACTCTCTAAATCACGCAAAATCCTAGGCTCAATCTTGATACTGCAAGAATGCCCGATTCGACTAAGCGCCAAGAACTACGTTAGCCTTACCCGGATGGTACCGAATGTTGGTGTCATAATCCTTAAGAAGTTCTAACCATCTTCTTTGTCTCATGTTAAGTTCCTTCGAGTGAAAATATACTTGAGACTCTTATGATCGTGAATATATCACACGCCTCCATACAAGTAATGTCTCCGCATCTTCAACGCAAACACCACCGCAGCCTAACTCAAGATCATGAGTTGGGTAATTCTCCTCATAAGGTTTTAGTTGCCTCAAGCATAAGCTATTACCTTCCCATGTTGCATCAAAACACACCTAATCCTTTCTTAGATGCATCAGAGATTTGATATCCTCCTCGAACCGCTTGGAAGAGTCAAAATAGAGCCGACACCAATCTCCGCTTTCAATTCTTCAAAACTCTTCTCTCGCTCATCCGTCCATACAAACTTTTCACCTTTTCTCATCAATTGGGTTAGAGGCAAAGCTAGACGAGAGAAACCTTCAACAAAACGCCTATAGTAACCAAAGAAGTCCAAGAAAACTCCCGACCTCGCCATCGTCGAGGTCTTGGCCATTTAGTGATAGCCTCAACTTTAGACGGATCCATGGTTATACCATCACCGACACGATATGACCAAGGAAAGCAACTTGTCTCAACCAAAATTCGCACTTCAAAATTTGGCGACAACTTCTTCTTCCTCAAAATCTCCAAAACTATACGAAGATGTTCTTCATGCTCCTCTTCGCACTTAGAGTAAACCAAAATATCGTCGATGAAAACAATAACGAACTTGTCGAGAAACTCATGGAAAACACGATTCATCGTGTCCATAAACACAAGAAAGCGCATTGGTCAAACCAAAAGGCATAACGAGAATTTGTAATGACCATATCCGTACGAAACGCGGTCTTAGGAACATCTTGCTCCTTCACACGTAATCGATGGTAGCTGCACCTCGTGTCAATCTTCGAAAAGAACTTAGCTCCTTGCGCTTGATCAAACAAATCGCCTATACGCAAAGGATAACGGTTACGAATAGTAATACGATTGAGTTCACGATAGTCGATACATAAGCGCATGCTTCCATCCTTCTTCTTCACAAACAAGACAAAGCACCCCATGGAGAAACACTAGGCTAATAAATCCACTTTCTATCATCTCTGCACTGCTCCTTCAACTCCTTCGCTCTACAGTGCCATACGATACGGAGCCTTCAAATCGGTTCAAGACTGTGAATTAACTCAATGCTAAACTCAACTTCTCGAGCTGGGGAAGTCCAGGAGTTCATCCGAAAACGCCAAGAAATTCAAAACAACCGAAGACTATCAATGTTAGGACTCTCCAAAGATGTGTCCTTAACAGATGTTAGAAAACCTTGGCACCCATGAGCAATCATGATCCGCGCTTCATAGCGTAAATGAGCTTAACAGACGGGGGTTGAGAACCATGATAAACGAATTCAGATGTTTTATGTCTCCAAAGATCACCGTTCTAGCATGGCAATCGATTGAAGCTCTATGGTAAGCCAACCAATCCATGCCTAGAATGATATCAAAGTCGACCATATTGAGAGGATACAGATTTGCAAAGTTTAATACGATCATCAAAACGAAGAGGACACTTAACATATTTACGATCAATGATCACATGATTTTTCATAGGCGAGAAATCGATAAGTGATTTGTTAACGGTTTGGGCTTCATATTAAGTTTCTTAGCGATGTGATAGATATAATGGAGTGTGGCGCCAAGATCAAATAAAACGAAGACAAAGAAATCATCAATGAAAAGAGTGCCCGTAATGGTACCAAGTTCGCCCACTGACACGAGTAGTAGCATAGACACGCCCAAGAGTAGTCAAGGCTTGATGTAGTTTCCGTGAACCGCCGATTCTTCTTAGGGCAATCTTTAATCTTGTGAGTAGTGGAACCACAACCAAAACATCCACCAGCCGGCCTTGAAACACCGCCTCGATGAGCCTTTCCACAAGTAGTACAAATAGGTGGGGTGGCAAACTTCACCGTCCTCTCACGATTAGAAGATCCCGACGCACGACCTCCGATTCGCTCCTCTAGTCGGTCGATCCTCGTTATAACGCGGTTATTGTTACCTTGGTTCGACGATCACTTCCATTCCTACCAAAGATTTCTATTATCTTGACCCTCGTCTCGTAACGTCCAAAGTCAACATTTCTTCCCGATCGACCTCACCGATCATAACTCCTATCCCTTGACCTCTCGAATCATAACTCCTACCGTAGTTTCCTTATAGTCATTACCTTGAGTCCTACCTTGAATCCGATCACCATCGCGACACGCTTGTTAGAACCCGAAACCTCATGAAAGATCTCAATGTTACGAGTCAGGCCATTGCAGCCGACACATTCTCATACTCAATATTAAGCAATCGGTCCAACACCCACTTCTTCGGCCCCCACTTGAAGTGCTTAGCTTGACGCCTACCATCTCCAAAGAATCACTCCAACAAAACTCACCAACCTCATAAACCTACTCATGTACTCATTAGAGTTCTCATGATCAAACCGGTAGATCGCCTGATAATCCTCTCATACCTTTGTCGCCAAAGATCGTGGAAGTAACGGTTATAGAAGATAGTCCAAACTCACCCAAGTACAAGTCACAAGAAAAGCGCCACCTCCTCTTGCTTGTTTCAATGCTTTCCACCAACTCAAAGCATCACCTTCCAATTTGAATGAAGCCAAACGAGTCTTAAATCCATCTCCACAACCCAAGATTTCAAACAACTTCTCAATATGAGTGATCCAGCCTTCTACTCGAGAGGAGTAGCAGAAGGTTAAACGAAAGAGGCTTAAGCTTACCAAACGCCGAGCCAAGTATGAATACCGACGGGTTGATTTCCTCCACCACTACCCAAGCACCATTCGATTCGAATGTTGTTGATCACTGCTCCATCATCTCGTGTAGTCAAACCAGGAAAAGAGAGTTGAGAGCATTCGCAATCGCAGATCCATGTTAACAAAGATCATCGCTCCATCCGCGCCACCAAGAGTACGAGTTCGAACCATCTAAACGATTAGCAAAATGAACAAAGGTGAGATACGAAATGGAAGTACGAAGGAATCCTAAAGTCTACCCAAATCCTCACAGTCAAATCCTAAACTCTAAAGTCTCAAACCTAGGCTCCATATGTCATGTGTCCCGACTACAAGTCGAAACCTGGCTCGATGCCATAAATTGTAACGCCCGACCCCACAAGGGTAAAGGAATCACAAGTAATGGTGTCATATCAAAGCAAACATATAAACCAAAAGAAATCTTTAACATAAATATGGAAATAATCCAAGTCAAAAGACTTCAATACATAGGTCCCAATGAAAAATAAACTCCAAAAGAAATGTCTAAAGCATAAGTCTAAATGGTATCATAATATCAAAGCTAAATCTCTAAGGTAAGTCCACTCAAGACTCATCCCAAAGCAATACCAGCCCAATGCTTAGATACCGCCATGAAGAAAAGAAAGTGCTACCGAGCTTCAAAAGCCCAAAGGAATGATATACAAGCAAAAGAATACGAAACGAAAATCGAATACTAAGCAAAGTAAAGAAAGATAGTGAAATCATAGTCTTTTCAAAAGATAATTCGAAATATCGTAATAAGTTTTATAGCTAACTACCTCAAAGCCCGTAACATATGCCATATCGTAAACATATCATAATCACATAAGGCAACATATTTGTAGGGAGACCTACCAGAGTTATGAAGGACGCAGATGCACGCAAAGATCAATCATCGATAACAAATAGCATATAATGATAATATATGGCATATAATGATCTAGGATGCATCCATACGCCCACGCATGATATTCATAATATAATTCAAATTGAGCTCATACAGATAATGAAAGGGACGTGGCGTAACATCACTCATCGCCTAGAGTCATGTCGGTGCATTTGTCGACACGGACATGGAACCCCATGACTAGTTAAAATTGGCTCGGTGTCATACTATCGAGTTCAAATAAGAATGTCATAACCGATATAGATCATATTTTATCAAATGTTTAATCATGTTTTCAAAATCAAAGTCTTCATATCATATAGTTCAAAATCAAATGGTTTATGATTCAAAATCAAAGTTCGATAAGCAACAACAAATAAACACATTAGGGTTCATAGCAAAGGTTTAGGAAATCCTAATATGAAAACGAAAAGAAAACTTCATACGAAACCTTTATCGAAAAGGTCGAATATCCGCACTTTATTCAAAAGCAAAAGATCAAAAGTCGAAACAGGAAGCAAAGAATTACTCCTTCTTCACGTAACCTATATACATTAATGTCGTATATATTATTAATGATTCCAAAATCGCCACAATGATCCGTTAATATTTTAGGGTTTCCATATTTAATTTAGACTTTAAATGCTTTAATATTAATATCGTAAATTAGGGTTTCATACGCCTTTTATTAACGTTAGGTTTCATCATTCTTTAATGTCTCATTAATATGCATTAACTTACATGTTACGCCTTTTAATGACTAGTTACTTAACCTAACACGCCTCAAAATAATCTTTCCTTTTTATGTTTCAACGCATATGTTTATGATTTTATGTGACATATAATTTACTTATTACTCATTACATTACGCATTTACTCTATTAGGGTTTAGCATAACTTACTAAATTAGCATATCAAAACTAGGGTTTATGTTTAACATAACCTTTACTTAAGTAATGCATCTTCAAATCTTATATGTAACTCGATTCAAATTAGGGTTTATGTATATTAGGTTTACACTAGTATTAGCTCATCTAAATACTTTACTTATTCAAGTTATTAAGTTATAATCATTATTCGAAAACTACACATGGTTCGGTCCTATTTAATATGGTTCGCCAATATTAAATCAACACAAACATGACTCGATTCAATATCACATCTTACGTTACATGTTTCTTATTAGTTACTAGTTAAATGAGTTAGGTTTCTCTTGGTTTTGTTTTATACCCCTCGCCACAAAAGAAAAGAAACAAAAGCGACTAAAACAATTATAACTTGACATATACACGCAAGGTAATGTTAAAGGAATACAAATAAACGATATACCTTAACTCGTTGAAGCAAAATCAACACCAAGGGTGTTTTGTTTAGCTCGGCCGAATAGGAGAAAAGAAAAGAGAGAGCAAAATAACTAGGGTTCCAAACTTATGATTATGTATGGTATATATAGTTGTAGTATTTGAGTTAAACTAGGAAAGTAATTGGGTTTGGGTTTGGGTTTGGTCCAACCGGTCACCATCTCACACGCACCACCATTTGGGCTTCGCCTAGGCTCAAACGAAATGCATAAACGCGACCCAAATCATTTACTTAAACTTTAACTCTTCGTCGTACCAAAATCAATTACGTAATATATTTTAGTTAGGTTTTAAATATTCGCAAGTTAATCTTTTAATTTCTTTAAATGTTATAAATAGATTTTACGATTTTATAATTTTTATTTCCAAGGGTATTTTAGTCTTTATTCGGATTTTAAATTTTCGTGTTTTACAGATATGTCTTTACCATGAGCCGCTTGCTATGGACTAGCCAACTCTTAATCATAGAGAATATGGTGAGTTGATGACCATATAGTTTTTGGTAAACTATCAACCATAAACGGATTTGTCAAGTCTTTACCAAGAGTCGCTTTTCTCTAGACTAGTTGATTCTTATGTGGATTAGACATGGTGAATCAATAACCATTTGTTGTGTATCTCAGATATACACCTTTTAAGATCAATTCCCATCATTGCTGCATAAAAGTTATTGAACAAGCAAAAACACAAGCACAAAACATATACAAACTTATACAACAATATGAGTACCCAGAAACTTCCACTTAACACCAATGACAATTTGACACAAAAAGTTTATGGATTTAGCATTCCAATACTTGTTACCAAGTACTGAAATCTACCCATATCAAGTCCTTTTGTTAATAAATTATGATAGTTGTCATCAGTATGAATTTTGACAACTTGAATTAGTCCTTTTTCATAACAGTCTCTTATGAAATGGTGTCTAATTTCAATATGTTTAGTCTTTGTGTATTGAACTGGATTCTTTATAATGCAAATGGTACTGCTATTGTCAATATGAATGATGGTATTCATGAAATTGTACCCATAGTCCAAAAGTTGATTCTGAAGCCATAGAACTTGAGCACAACAACTTGCAGCAGCCACATACTCTGCCTCAATTGATGAATTAGCCACCATAGTTTGTTTCTTACACTGCCATGACACTAATCTGTTGCCAAGAAATTGGCATCCACATGTTGTAGATTTTCTATCCAAACTAGCTCCAGCATAGTCACTATCTGAGTAAGTAACCAAATCTAGAGGGGAATCTCTAGAGTACCACAATCCCAGAGTAGGAAATGCTTTAAGATATCTCGAAAATCTTCTTCACAGTGAGTCAATGTGAGAGAACTTGGGAGTGACCTGAAACCTTGCACAAGCATACACCGCAAACATGATGTCTCGTCTAGATGATGTAAGTACATCAAAGAGCCAATCATAGACTCAGTACATGTGCACATCAACTGCTTCACCACTATTTCCTTCAACAGTAGATGTGTAGTCTTGTCTGCAGGGTGTTGGATGACTTTGCATCGTTGAACTTGAACTTCCTTAGTATCTCAACCACATATTTATCTTGATTGATGAAAATACCATCCGCCTTTGTTGTACTTGAAGTCCTAAAAGAATGTGAGTTCACCCATAGAACTCATCTTGAATTCTTCTTTCATTAGTTTCTCAAATTCTTTGCACATCTCGCCTTTGTAGATCCAAAATGATATCATCAACATACACTTGAACCAAAGAAGATATCATTCTTGTCGTTCTTGATGAATAAAGTTTGATCCACTCTGACTCTATGAAACCCATTATCAAGAAGATAAGTAGTTAAAGTTTCATACCATTTCCTTGGTGCCTGATGCAAGCCATACAAAGCTTTAACTACCCTGTACACTTTATTAGGATAGTCAGGGTCTTCAAAGCCTGGAGGTTGAGAAACATAAACCTCCTCATCAATCTGCCCATATAGAAACGCACTCTTTACATCCATTTGATAGACTTTAAAGCCCATAAAGGATGCATAGGCTAAGAACAACTGATTGCTTCAATTCGTAACTGGGCAAACACTTCTTCATAGTCAATACCTCCTCTTGAGTGTATCCTTGAGCCACAAGCCTAGCTTTGTTTCCGATAACAATTCCTCTTTCATCCTTTTTGTTTCGAACACCCATTTAGTACATATTACCTTCTTGCTGAAGGCAAATCACAAAGCACCCAAACCTTTTGAAGCTTGAATTGAGCAACTCTTCTTGCATTGCTTCCACCCAACTTTCATCTTCAAGCGCCTTGTAAACATTCTTTGGCTCCATTTGTGACAGAAAACACATAAAGAGACATTCATTCTTGCCTTCATGAGTCTTAGATTCATATATTTCACTAATAAATCCATGAATATCATACAGCTTTGATTGTCTTCTAGTCTTCACAGGTGAATGGACATCCCCAATCACATTTTCAAGAGGATGTGATTTATGAATAGAAGTGTGGGGAGTCTGAGGAACTGCAATTTCATTTGGCATATTTGAGATTTCAACATCATTGGCTTGAGCTTCTTACTCAGAATCGAGTTGTAACTTCCACTTCTTGTGTTGCAAAGGAAAATTTCGCCTAGCAAAGGAATCTGATTTCCACCGCTGGGATCTTCAAGGTTCAAGTTGCTATCTTCATCTTTACCGTAATCATTAGAAGAATGAGCATCTCCAGTCTTAGAAATATCATTATTGTCTGCAAAGTCCCAAAGTGGCAGACTGAATTCATCTTGATCTTCCCCTTGATCTTTGCTAGGTTCATCATCATCAAGAAACTCTTCTGAACCTGCCAAATCAAAAGAAGATGTACCTGTAGAGATAGGCACATAATTCATAGTATTGGTTAATGAATCAAGATCAAACATTCTTTCTGGACAAGTTCCTTTGACATTCGCTTTGTTCTCCAGGAACTCAACATGCAGATTTTCTTCAATCTTTTGGGTTCTTAAGTTGAATACTCTGAAAGCTTTACTGACCATGGAGTACCCAACAAAATACCCTTCATCTGCTTTTTCTTTAAATTTTCCCGTGATAATCTATGGTATTGAGAATAGATACATGACATCCAAATGGTCTCATGAAGTCAAGGATAGGAGGTCTACCCTAAATAACTCATAAGGAGTCTTGTTCTTTGTTTTACCACTAAAACCCTGTTTTGCACATAACATGCAAGTGTTAATCGCTTCATTTCAAAAGGTGATTGGCAATTTGAATCGCCAACATGGTTCTAGCGGCCTCTATAAGTGTCATGTTCCTCCTCTTAGCAACACCATTTTGTTGAGGAGTTCTAGCAACACTAAATTCTCTTTAATACCTTTATCTCTCGCAAAATCATCCATAACTCTATTCTTAAACTCGTCCCATTGTCACACCCGATGATTTTCACTTTGAAATCATATTGGTTTTCTACTTGTGTGATTAAAGTCTTAAGGATGCCTATTGTTTCATCCTTTGTATTGAGAAAGAAAACCCATGTAAACCCAATGAATCATTAGTTACAACAAGACAATACTTTTTAAGATTTAAGTCACTCACGATGTAGGACCAAACAAGTCCATATGTAACATTTAGAGTGGGTGAGCAATAGAGTTAACCAAATTTTGTTCTCAAGAAGCTCTGTTGTTTGTCCTTAAGACAAGCCACACAGTGTTTGATCAATTACAAATCTCTTCCGAGGTAAGCCTCTCACCAAACCATCTTTGACAATTTTATTAATGGTTTTGAAGTTAACATGACCAAGTCTTCTATGCCATAACATGGATTCATCCATCGTGGCCTTTGCAAGCAAGCAAGCATAATCATTTTTAGCAACAATGTTGTTCATATCAAAGCTATATAGGTTGCCTTTTCTAGGAATTTTAAGAAGAATCGACTTTCATCGTGCATCTTAAAATCCTTAGAGAGAACAAAGCACATATCTTTGGTAAAAGAACATTGTTCTTCTTGTCACACATTTGTGACACACTAAAAGATTATACTTAAGCTCTTTACATAATACATGTGTTCAAAATCCAAGTTACCGCTTTTAATAACTCCTTTACCAAAGAACTTTTCCATTAACACCACCTCCAAAGTCGACATATTGTCCATCATAATGTTCAAAATCGAGAGATAGGACTTGTTGCCACCATGTGCCTTGATCACCCACTATCTCAGATATCCTTGATCTAATCTTTTGTCCTTGAATGTTCCCGCACATAAAAGTAAAGAATTAGTTTCTTTTGGGGACCCAAGCCATGATTGACTTGGATCTACCTCGTGTCAATATAGTTAAATCTTTCAAAGGTCATTGATACACCATTGGGATTGGTTGTAGAGGTAGTTCCTTTAGGTTTCCATTCCCAACGTGTCGAGGCCTTCACAACATTGCCCATGTCCCCTTTTCTTGTTTACAACCCTTGCAAAGGGAAACTTTTGAATGAGCAAGGAAAATGTCGGTTTGGTTTTAGGTACCCACCGTTGGTTATAATGAACCTTTTAGTTTGAAAACTTCCTTTCCTGCTTGTGCAGATTTTGCAAAAGTTGTTTTGTACTTTGCACTTTTAACAGTGACTTAGGGTGAGCAAGTGTTAACTATTTTTGCAAAGGGCAAAGGTTTTAAGACCACCTCTTAATAGAACCGCTCTTGGGACCATGTTGCAATGTTGTTTAGGGTGTACATTATTCGAAACCCGTTAGACTCCACCCTTTATTCCCATGGACTTCCTTCTCCCAACATGATAGTCACAATAAGCATGTAAATGATCAAAATACCACGATATAGCATGCCTTATTGTACATCACAAAATCACTACCTAGTTGTTGAGATTTAACATGATTCCAACTCCTTGGTTACCCCTAGGAGTCAGAGGCTTGTTCCTATACATCTCAAAGATACCTTACAGCTTGATCTAGGTTTATTAGCTTGTATCCTAGGTTTCTCTCAGAATAATATTAACAACTTTTGGGATAGAAGTCTCTTCATTCTTTTAACATTCTCATCAACAACCGATGAGTCACTAACACTTTCAAAACATCATTATCCTTCTTAACCTCTTCCTCACATTTCACAACCGTGTCCTTTAAAGGACCATATTCACGCTCAAGATCCTGAAACTCTTCTAAGCCTCGTATGAGCTAAATCTATACCGGAGGTGATGGAACACCTCTTAGTGTTGGAGGCACTATATTATAACCCATTCCGGACTTAACTTTACTATGAATTTGAGCATTCCGATTTTATCAATTGACTTAGACCGATAATAACAGTGTCTACAGCTAAATTGACATTTTCATTTATCTTTTAAGTTTTTCAAGCTCTTTTGGTATGCCTCATTCACAAATGCTTTATGATCTATTTCTTCTAAGAAAAATCATATCATCATTATATTTTGACTCATTTTCTATAGTGATCTATTTGTTTTGCTAATATCGCTATAGCTCTCCTAAGATTTGACACAAGATAATTAGCGTGATACAACTCTTGTCTTTCATTAGAATATAGATCATTAAGCCTTTCAACTTCTCTAGCGACCTACATGTTTTACAACAACTTTCAAAGTTTTGTACCTCAGTCGAGAAAGCCATGAGAGCAACTTCAGAGACACAAGAGCAAGATCCAAGGTTCTTCCTCTTGTTCATCGACCATGAAACTCCAATCATAGCTCACACCATCAATAGCCAACATTGCCTTTGGTTCTTCCACGCTTGTTCTTTCTTTTGCTTGTACCAAGTAGACCTGTTGTCCTTGGTCCTTGGTCTTTGGTCTTCTACATTTTTTAGCAAAGTGTCCCAACTTGTGGCAGTTAAAATACTCTACTTTCTTCTTATCAAAGCCTGCAGTTTCACCACCATTGATGTGAATAGGCTTGCCAGTCTTCTTGTAGAATTTCCTAGCCCTCATGCTAAGAAGAGCTATTTGCCATTTTATGTCCATCTCCTCCAAGTCATCTTCATCAATTTGCTCTATGTCTTCATGAGTTAATATAGAGCCATTAACTTGAGTGGAGATAAAAGCATAAAAGGTAGGATCTCCAATACTAGCAATCTTCTTCTTTGAACATGCAGTGGTAACACTAACATTACCAGTGGAAACTATAGAACCAAAGAAGGCAATATCATCATCACCGTCATCTTCAGAATCATCATCGTCAACAGAGGTTGACATCAAAGTCAAGTCGCTTGAGCTTGTACCAAGTTTCCCACCTTCTTCGGTCTTTGTTCAATGAGTTTAAAGTTGTTGTAAAGATCATTGAGCTTCATTGTTTCAATGTCTCGCTTTGTTTTCCTAGACCGTAACATTAGTTTAAAACTCAAGGCAAACTTTAGAAACTTTAAATTGAGGTCTTCCTTTTCTACCTCAATGCCAAACACAATCGGGTGTAACAATCTTCCGGAGTTTGGTGAAGATGCTATCAAGTGAGTCATTGCTTGAAGCAGAAGTTTTCATAACTTTGCTTCAACAATGAATTTTGTGTCTTCTTTGTAGCATCATTACCACCAAACACCGAGCAAATCTCTTCAAAAGTTCTTTTGCGCCTTGAACTTGTTGAAAGCTATGATCCGTCTCTAGGAAGAGTCATCAACAACAAACTTCTAGCCTTTAGATCATTCTTTTCAATGCCTTTTAGTACTAGATTCAGCACATAAACATTCACCACTGTCACCAACCTTCCGAGTACTAGTCACAGCTTTGAAAGAATCACCAATTAAGATGATCTCCCATAGAGCATAGTCTTGAATGAGAAAGTATTGCTCAATCAAGATCTCCACATCTCAAACTCATTAAGTTTGAGCTTAGGTAGCCTTGGTGTAGAAGAGTTGACCGGTTGTTTTCCATCTCCATTGAATTTAGTGAGTAGGTTAAGCTAATTCCTTGGATCTTCTAAACAAAATATCGTAACCTTCGCCCGATACCACTTGATGGATCTTGACACACCTTGTGTCAATGATATTTTGTATAATATTAATAAGCACGCGGAATTTACTTAGTATTACTTAGAAGACGGATTGTATGATGTATTGTAAGTAAACACAGATTAAACACAAAACTTAAGCTCCAATATTATTAATGAATAATACGAGTGATCTTGCTTATCACTAGGGTTACACCTTGAAGCCTTTGTGAATAATACGTATGAATGTAAGTATCTAAGACAATGACCTAGGACCTCCTGTTATAGTACAAGGAGTCATTTACAAGATAAGTATAAAGCTAACAATATAGAATATACAAAAGATCTTTTCTATACTTATCTAGACACATTCTTCTAACCATTATCTAATAGCATAATGTACCAAAGAAGGGTAATATCGCTTCCACCGCTAGTGCAATCCAAGCGATGTCTTCCACAACTATCAATGGTAATGTATTATTCCCAACATGGTGGTAGAGAACCTAAGTGTTCTTGCAATGTAATGGATGATTGCTTGAAAATCACCTTCAACAATAATATACCAAAGATCAATATCTTTAGATTTCACATAAGTTTCAAATCTATTTTTCCAATAAATAAAACTATTAGTTTCAATTAGTGGAGGTCTTTGCATAGATTGTCCTTCTTTGTAGTTTTAAAAATCCATCTCGATCGAAAAGTTTTTAAAATACAATTTACTTTAAAACTTTTTGAAAACCTTGCTCTGATACCAATTATGGAAAACTAGAAGGGGTTGAATAGTTTTACCAATTTAAATTTAGATTTTAAATGTTTAGATTCAAGCTTATGTGAAATCTTGTGGATGAATAGATAGTACCAAACAATAAATAAAGTAAATAAAGAATGCAAGTAAAGTAAGATATATAAAGTAGCGACACAAGTGATTTATAGTGGTTCGGCTACAAGGACACCTTCCTTGCCCTACTCCACTCCCCGAGTACCCCACTCGAGAGTTCAAGCACTATGTCAACAAGCTCTTTCAAATCAACGGAGAAGCCTTACAACGTGGATTACACTTTTTCTGGTACAAAGCTAAAGACAGAGTTCCTACACGAGGTATAACCAAACCTTTACACAACTATTACACAACAAATATGTGAAATAAGGAATACAAGATAAGCTACCGAAGTCTTGTGAATGGACAAATCAATCAAGGACCCTTTGCTTGGATTACTTGTATGAGTATCGTGATCTCGCCTTCGTGAAGGACCTAAAATAGAATCACAACAAAAGAGAGAAGAACTACAAGAATGATCAAGTGATCTAGGGTTAGAAGAGTGATATAATATATGAGAGAGTTGTAAGAAGAAGGGTGAGATACAATGGAGAAATGGCTTACTATTTATAGACATTCTGTCTACAGTTATCCCGGATCCGGCGGATCCCTCACCCAAGGGATCCGACCTCTGGTCAGACAAGTACGGATTTTGGATACCAAACCGGGTTATGGGTTATGAGTTATGGACCATGGGTCACGAACTTTGGATCATGGATACCCAACAAGATACATTGTACCTTGTCAATGGGTCATGGGTCATGGATTTTGGGTCATGGATCATGGATAATACCTAACATGATTTCATGCATGATGTCATGCAATGGGTCATGGGTTATGGATCAAGATCCATGGGTATGGGTCATGGTTTTTACCCAACCTATTACATGTTTTATTACAACACATTTTTATTACAACATATGTGTAAATAAACAAATGTATATATTTTGCAAAACAACATGTATTCTTAGAATTATACTTATGATAACTTTATATTTGTTATCAACAAAACTTAACGAGATTACTAAATATAAACAAACGTTTTTACGGTTTATTTGTATTAATACAGATAATTCGAGATTTTTTAAAAACCAAACTATTTCATATGCATAAGATACCACCCGACTTACCCCTAGCAGAAGTGGAAGCAAAATAAAATGGGTGTTACCCTAAACTTGATGAAGCATCCATAAATCAACCTGTAACATTTTAGTCCCCTTGAATAGCTAAGAAATTAACCTTATACATGTTTCACAAGTCGCGAACCCATCTCCTTTTAGTAAGTTCTCCAAAACCTTGAACATTAAAAGACATAGAATTCATTTATTCACTATAAATTCTCCATTTCCAATGACCAAAGAAGCAAGAGTATTTTCACAACCCTTCATATTAAGGCCTAAAGCTGTGCCAACCTTTATTGTTTCCTCCAATATTTCAATCATTGAAAAACCAACTTGTTTACATGAATCACCATCAGAATGTTTGTAAAAAGATTTGGAAATCTGTTGATCAACCTTTGGAATTGGTGCGACCCGGTGGGAATATAGGAGTCTCGGAGCATTTTGTTTCAGTAGTCTATCACGCTTCTGATTGATAAGTGGATAAATAAATGGATCACCATCCATAGGCTCCTCATTAGTACCCTCATCATCAATCCAAACTTTGTTAATGGTTTTCAAACTCTTGCTCAAGCACCTGATCGTGTACATGTCCATCAACTTGGACTTTGTCCAAATCAGCCATTATGTCAGCCACCGATTCCGCTTCATTTTCCTCGAACACCTTCTCATCATCTTGATCAAACCTACCCATGTAAAACCCTCTTCTTCACTCCCTGAATCATCTCCCACAAAAGTAGGCGTCCAACTGCAAAGTTCTCTAACCCATATAGCATATGTGACATCATTCAGGGACACCATAATAGTAGCGAGCACCAATATAGCATGGGAGGATTTAATACATATTTGTATGAATGTATCGTTATTCCATGCTCGAAGAGGGACTCCTTCGATCTCGATCCAAATAAGACGTTCCTCTACCACAAAATCATCATGCCATGGTTTTAGGGAGGAGAACCATGAAAATAATCCTTTGTGCTTAAGAAACTTATCTCTAGTTTCCTATGATAACAATTCAGACAGGACAATAAGCCTGCCAAATATTTGAGCTCCACTTCCAAAACACCTTCGTCCCGACACAAAGATCTAGTATTCCCAGTGAAGCGAAAATCTTTGTAACAACCAAGAATCGCCAAAGGAAAATCATTTGGATTGTCTTGTTTAAGGGTAATTAAAGAGTTATTCACCCCACTCTCTTCATGAGCAGCTTTAGAAACACTATCTCCACCACTAAGAGAAACCTTAGATGCATTAACATAAGAAGTAGCTTTACATTGTTGAGTATCATTATTAGCAACCGGAGTATTAACCTTAACACCTACATGAGAAGGTTTCACATCCAGCTGCTTGTCAAATCAAGCCAAATTAGCATACACACGCATCTTCCCAATCCAAACATAGGACAATGAATCAATTAGGGTTTTCGTGTTAGACACCTTTATGTAACAACAAAAAGCAAACATTTTCCCTAATTTATTCTTACGATTAGCGATATAAACATCGACAAGAGTCCCCTTGTTACCATATACATTCCAAATTTCACGTACTGTTAGTTAAGTAGGAAAATTGAAACATACATGGTTAACGAAATCTTTGTCAAATCATCCACCAAAGATGTCTTTCCTTGTGGGAATTTCAAACTTTGGAACACGATCGATGTTTCTTTCGAGTAACTTCCTTCCATTCGTTGTCTCTCATTGAAACCTGAATATGAGAAGACGAGGCGATTGACCCCTTCCGAGTGTCGTTATGGTTTTGTAGGTGTTTTTTTTAAGATAATTAAAAGTATCCATATTTAATTTACTTTTGTATCCATTTGATTTTACATGAACTACTTTTTGACATCTTTTATTTGATGATCGATAATGAATCATTTCTTTAGACTTTTCTATGTGTTAATGGTACATAATTAGTCAAGACACGCTGTAATTTTGTATATAAACCGATTGATTTTTATGTAGTACGTATACGGACTTGTTCATAGACGTGACTTTTAAAAGCACATACAGTTTTAAGTCATAATATTCTAACATACATATTTTATTTAATATTTTTGAAAGTACTTATTTTGTTAAATGTTTCTTAAAAATACAACACTCAACCAAAAAACTCTCAAACTTGACACATATTACTATTGTATCTATGTAACTTTTATTTTTCTTATTGTATGTATCAATATTTTTTATTTTTTCCTATTTTTTGTATCAAACTTTTTAATTTTTCCTTTTACCCAAAAAGAATAGGAGAACAACATTTAAAAGTTTGTTACAAAAGAAACACTTTTTAGTTCAACTGGAACATTCATAAAAATACATCGTTATTTTAGCATAAATTCTTTTTGAGACTATCGTATCTCATATTTGTAAGAGTGAATTGATTGACGATCTTATTAATGAATAATGAATAATGAGATAGAATATTTAATATTACAAGAGTATTCTAGAAGTGGTCGTGAGCCCATTATAAAATATGTCGACTAATACTCCCCCACAGTTTAAGCGGGAGACCACTGAACGCTCAAGCTGGTACGAAACTTCTCAAAAAAAGTTGAAGGTAAACCCTTAGTGAAGATATCTGCATACTGATAACGGGATGGAACATGGAGAACTGTTAGGAATTGGAAATTCCATGTTAAAGTGTCGGTCACCCCAATTATAGTCTAGCATATGTTAGCTCGTAGACGTGTCGTTATTTACATTATGTAGTAGTTAATTAGTTAGTTTGTAGCGTAGCTTAGTCTAGTGTAACACCGTGGAGGAAGGACGGGGGTCTTTACCCATCAGACACCGATCCACAGCCGATAGGAGGTTGTTGTGTCTCAGAGATAAATACCCCTTCCATCCATGGAAGGGTGGTGCTTCAATCTAATCTTTCATAATTTGTGCTACAAGTCTCTACCAAGAAAACACCCATCTCTACTTTCTCTCTAAAATGGCTATCATGTATTTCCATCATCCAAGACCACCCGAATCATCAAACACAATAAATATATCGATCCTACAATTGGTACCAGAGCCAGGTTATTGTGTTGTGTCGATTTATGGTGGTTATTGATTCATGGTTTGCTGTTTTGGTATTTTGTCTTGGCGAAATAATATTTTTGATGCTTGTGGTAATGTTGTTTGTTTAACATGTTTTTTGTCTATTATGGTCTGAAAAGTTATTGCTTTTTTCAAGCTTGTTACATCAGTTTGCTTCTAAACTGTGTCCACATGGTCAAACAATAATATTTCTGTGATGTCTAAGTTGTCAAAAATGGTCATATTGCAGTCAAACATGGGTCAAAATGGTATTCTTATGACTGTTTTCTGAATTTTTGAAGTTGAACGGTTCTTTTGGTCGGAATACTCGCCGAAAAAAGTAAAATGGTCAAATATTCTTGTTGGCGAGTTGGTCTAATGTGCTAGCGACTTGTCATTAACCTGTGTAGCGAGTTTGGTCAATCTACCTAGCGACTTGTATTTACTTGTCGTAGCAACTTGTTGGCTATTTAGCGACTTGTATGGTTTTAAAGGCTTAGCGAGTTGTTTACAGAAAGTGGTAGCGACATGACAAAAGATAAAATGTTAGCGACTTGTTATAGAAAATGACTTAGCGACTTGTTAGTCACTTTTGGTAGCGACTTGTTACTTAACAAGTCGTAGCGTGTTGTTAAAAGTCAAATAGGTAGCGACTTAGCTAATGACTTTGGCTAGCGACTTGCAACAGAAAGGATGAAGTAGAGTTTGACCATGACCAGGACTCAACCATAATATAACCAAAATACCATATACCATCATTGACCTCAGTCCATGGCTTGGTATTGCAACTGATTCGACTCCAATCCTATAACACTTAACAATCACAACAAATCCTAAACCTAGACTCAACCCATAACCCTCTCATCCTCTCCTCAACTCTCAAACAATCAAGACTCAAACGGAATTAAAATCAAATAAATCCCAGATTTTCTTTCGTGGTACTAACAAGTTATAGCAAACCACTAAAGGTCTATTACACGAAGATAATTATCATTGATTTTTTAAAGATTATACTTTATCTTTAATATCCGAAATTTGTAAGATAAAGAAGATAACAATTCTGTTATTTCGTTTTCTTGTTTCGTTCTAATACAACTGTCCAACAAACAGAAACGAAAACATAAATTAAAACCTACCCGAGACCCTTTCAAAGAATCTTGAAGATGACACCTTGATATATTAAGCAGCGGTGATGGGATTTAATTAAAGGATTAATTGTTATTTGTGTTTTTTTTATCGGATTAAACGGATATAACACACTACAAGAAAAGTGGCTTTTTAGGACCCCATAAGCGCATAAATGGTACTTTTAGGACCTTTCATTTAATAGGACCAAGGATGAAAGCGTTTCATGTAAGGCGGTTGTAAAAGGTCCAAAGCGCCCTAACCCTTATGAAACCAATTTTATGGTCGATTATATGTCTATGAACAACACAAATAGCGCCCTAATAAAACCATATTAGGACACTTTACAATGTTTTAACATGTGATTACCTACTTTGAATCTTTTGAGACACATAAAACGCCCTTAAAAGTATTGTTAGGACGCTTATGATGTAACATCATAGCTATTTTAGCAACCAAGAAAAGGGTACTAATAACTCAAATAAGATTATGATACCAATTTTATGGTCTCATTTTAGGTCTATAAACAACACAAATAACGTCCTAATAAAAACATATTAGGGCACTTTTCCAATGTTCTAACATGTGGTAACGTACTTTTAATCTTTTGATACACATACAAGCGTCCTTTAATGTTAATTCTTAGGACGGTTATCATATACCAATAACGTCCTAATCTTTTGCAATGGTAACTTTTGATAAAACCAATTTTTACAGTATCTTAAAGCCATTTTTTTACAAAAACTATATCGCAACAAAAGAAAGATCAACACAATATAAAAAAAGAAACTAATAAATTCAATATCCATAAATCTACGCACCAATCCAAGATTTGAACTACATGTGAAGATAACAAAATGTCTAAAAAGTTGATATCTAAAATCTAACAACCAATGCTAACAGTTAATGATGTCAACATCATATAACTTAGTTGGGTGGTGGAATTCTTGTGCATCTCTATCTCTCGCAGCTGTCGAAGCTTCTTGTTATTCCAATTGCCTTTTTAGGAACGATTCACAAGCTAACATCCAATCCTCCAACTCTTTCCTTAAAGTAGGTTCACAACATACTTGTGTTGATGCACTAATATTTACTGCAATCAAAGTACTTGAGAATAATGTTGAAAGTCTTGGTCAGAAAAGTGTTATAGATCAATGTCACAAGATGAAAGAAGCTCAGTTGCTTCAACATTCTAAAAGTAAATCATGACTAGGCATAAGTTGAGTTTTAACTTAAACACATCATACAACAAAATATGGTTATTACATGACACCTAAATTTCCAAGTAAAATACAAGGATAATTTATGACAATATGTTTTGCAAAGGATGTATAAACTCAACTTAAAACTGCCAACAACTTTCCTAGAAATCATAAGGGGCAAAACAGAGTATAAGCTACACATAAGGTTCCAAAAAGAAGAAAAAATATATAAGTAACCAACAAGAATATAGTAAGAAAGTCAGCAAGAAAGTAAAGCAAAAAACTTGTCACAAAAAACTTGCAACGAAAATGAGCAACAACAAGACCACTGCAATAAGACACCTTCTAGGTAACCACAGCAATATAAAACGATGCAACATCATAATCACTATATACTACTCGTATGAACAAATGCAAGTAAAGTGAACACAGGAAGATGTCTATTATATACTACTAGTGTACGCACAAAACAGAAAATTATGCAATCCAAAACATCATATGATTTTGGCCCCTGTAAAAAATGGTCAAGTTCCACCATTGCTAATACACCATGTTTCATGTGACAACCCATTTGATACTCAAGATGACTAACTACTCTAAACAAAAGATTACACATTGAAATTCAAAAAACCAACTTATACCCGTTAGACCAGTTTATAACCATCATGTTTCAACTTAATACAAACCATGTCAATATATACTTATATAATATTGTTAATGCTGCTTCAATGCATCCAAATTTAATATCATTTTTCAACTTAATAAAACCCAATGCTATATATAAACTAGTATAAACGAACCTCGGTCTTGGATGACAAACACTGAGGATGAGACCTGCAAGTAGATGGTGTTCAAGGCATACCTGTCACAAAGAACTAGTACAAAATATTCTCCCTTTTACTTTCCCACGCTATACTCACCCATAGAATATCTTTCTTATCCATGCCTTCCAAGCATCATGAACGTCTTTATCGATACCTGCATCCCATCGATAAATAGTCTGAACACATAAAATTTGCTAAGTTTATTATATAACTTACACTTTACGAACAAGACCTGTATTGTTAACAAACCTGCTAAACAGAAAAGAAAAAAAAAAGTTTAGTATGAATTTCATTCTTTTATTTGGTATTACGATGTGTAAGTCTGAACACATACTCACTTTCAATAACCCAAGTCTCCTCTCGTTGTTCACTATAGCATAAATGGAGTAAATAGTTAGCAATCCAAATAATAGTAACATGAAAATTAGTAGCGTAAGCAAACATAATTCGCTAAACAACAAACAAGCTATCATAGTCTCTGTAAGAAAAATACAATTAAAATTCGAAGTATACACAATAAAAAAGGCCAAGCTATCTTAGTCTATGTAGCAAATACTTACATATAAACAACAAAAAAGTCATGCCATTTGGGATATTATTCTAAAAATGGCCAGAGTATACACAATTAAACACATAACCAAACAATAGTCTCGTGTAACAAAGAAAATTGACATTATAAACTAAGCATAAGCTAACATTCATTACGTATTTATTGAGATGTAAAGAACCTTAATAGTAGCAAAACTGATGTTCCCCCATTTATATAAATTTGGGGTCACATTAACCCTAATTTAGAAAATCATAAAATCACTAAGTTAACAGATGAACGCTTCAAATTGATTACCAAATTGAAGATATGATACAATAAAGTACCTAAATTGGCGCCGATGGTCCGACCGATGATTGGTGGATGGTGACTAGTGATGGCTTCCGGTTGACCATAGAGACGAGAGAGGATTTTTGAGAGATTAAGAAACAAGTGGGAGATATGTTTGAGGATGTGAGATCTGAGGTCAAAGGATAGAAGATGGGTGGAGGGACAATTTGATTTTGGGGAAAACTTAGGCGGGACTTGTAAAAAGTTGAGGAGTGGGAGATTTCATTTTGGGAAAAACTTAAGTGTGGGACTTGTAAAAAAGTTACAAATGGATAATTGGTGTTCATAGTGTCATTATCGGGTTATTCTATTTGTTTTGGTAATTTTTTTTTTCCGAAGGTAACCGAGAACCGAACTTAAATTGATTAAACCGAACCGAAACCGAACACTCATAACCAAAAACGAACCGAATAACCCGAATTACATAAACTTAATTATTTATCCATTTATTTATATATATTTTAGCAAAAAATTTCAAGCTCAAAAATGTTATATATATAATATCAAAGAGTTTTAATATTTTTTATATATAAAATATAAAAATATATACATTTATTTGAGTTCGGTTTTCGGTTTGATTGCTAAAACCATAACTGAATCGAAAACCGAATATTTAATTCGGTTCGGTTCGGTTTGGCAACTTCGGCCGATACACGAGTTAACATTTGGATGTGATGAGAATAGTTTTAACTTAAACATTTGGCTACCCAAGAGTGATGGCTATTGGTAAAGAGACATCAAATCCATTATTTTCAATGATTCACCTCTCACGCGAGTTAACACACCCTGATGTGATGAGAATAGTATGCAACTAATGAGTTTTGATGTACAGTGTGTCTTTTGTTCGCAAAGATCCGGCGTTTCAATGTTTGGTCATCATAGAGATGAGATTATTCTTGGTTCTTTGCTACCGATGTTTGAGAAAAATCCTCTATTACACATTTTCATCCGTATTACACGTTTCGTCCAGATTACACGCTTTAGTCGGTTTTACACGCCGTCCGCTTTTACACGCTTTCATTCGATTACACGCCGTCCGCTTTTACACGCCGTCCGCTTTCACACGCCATCCGCTTTCACACGCTTTATCCGTATTTACACGCCGTCCGCTTTTACGGCCTCATCCGTATTACATGTTTTCATCCGCATTTACGCTTTTCATCTGTTTTCACACGCCATCCAGATTTACACGTATTCTTCCGCTTGTACACGCCAGATGTTTTACACTTTTTCATCGATTTACGCCGCCTCGCTTTACATTTTCATCCGTATTACGTTTCCAATCAGCACGCCATCGCGCGCACACGCCGTCCGCTTATACATGTTTTCATCCGTATTTACATGTTTTCATTCGTACACGTTTTCATCCGTATTTACGTGCCGTCCATTTTACACGTTTTCATCAGATTTACACGCCGCTCGCTTTTACGTTTTATTCCGCTTACATCGTTTTCATCCGTATTTAACACGCCGTCTCGATTTTACATGCTTTCATCCGTTTTACACATTTTCAACCGTATTTACATATTTTCGTCCGCTTTACATGTTTTCATATGTTTTACACGCCATCCGTATTCGTCTTTTCATCTCGCTTTTACATTTCATCCGATTTTATACGCCATCCATTTTACGCCATCCGTATTTGCACGCAGTATAAACGGATGAAAATGTATAAAAATGCAAAACATTTGAAAATGACCAAAACGTAAAACAGATTTAAATTATGTATGAATGGACAAAACATGTAAATACGGATGAAAACGTAAAACATACAAAACGTGTAAACAAGGAAGAAACTCAGAAACCGACGTTAAACGTAAAACAGATAAAACGTAAAATTGAGGAAAGTGTAAATACGGATGAAAACGTAAAAAGAGATGAAACGTAAATACGGATGAAAACGTAAATACGGATGAAAACATGTATAAATGGACGAAACGTAAATACGGATGAAAACATGTATAAATGGACGAAACGTAAATATGGATGAAAACGTAAATACGGATGAGAACATGTATAAATGGACGAAAACGTAAATACGGACGAAAACGTAAAACCAACAAAAACGTAAAAGCGACGGTTAAAATGTGTAATACGGACGAAACGTAGTTACGGATGAAAACGTAAATACGGATGAAAACGTAAAACGGATGAAACGAGTAAAACGGACGAAAACGTAAAACGACGAAGACGTAAATAAAACTTTTGTAAATAAGCGTTCTAAAAAGCGATGTTTTATGACTCAAATAAAGGAGTGTTCTATTATGGCGTAGGATAATAAAACCACAACAAATAAGCGTACTATAAAGGTTAATGTTAAAAGACACAGTTGTCAAGGGTCCCGTTAATTTTTTCAAATAAAACTTTTGCAATTAAGCGCTCTATAAAAGCGAATAAGCGTTATAAAAAGCGGATGTTTTACGACTCTAAAAAGATGTGCCATATTGTGGTGTATCATAAACAAACCATTATGAATAAGCGCTCTATAAAGGTTAACGTTATAAGACGCTATTGTCAAGGGTCCTATTCACTTTTCTTATAAAAAACGTTACGAATAAGTGTTCCATAAACCGATGTTTTATGACTCAAATATCAAGTGTCTTATGATGGTGTATCAATCTATGGGACCCAAGTGTCAATCATATTAAGTTATGTTTTAATAATACGTTTTGAATAAGCGCTTTTAAATAATTAATGTTTTATGACTTATATATCAAGTGTCCTATTATGGTGTATTGTAATAAAACCATAATTAATATGCATCCTTTAAGGGTCCTATTAAGTTTTGTTATAATAAAACTTTTGCAAATAATCGCTTTAAAAAATGATGTTATAAAACCATTGTACATAAGCGTCCTATAAAGGTTAACGTTATAATACCCACGTGTCAAAGGTCCTATTAAATTTTGCTATAATAAAACTTTTGTGAATAAGCGCTTAACTAACTCGATGTCTTATGACTCAAAACTCATGTCCTATTATGGTTTATTATAATACAACCATAATGAATAAACGCCTTATAAAGGTAATTTATTAGGATCCATATTTTAAGTGTCATATTAAGTTATATGATAATAGGACCCCAAATCATCGACCATCCTATTATATACCTTTTTAGGACATCGCCTAAGTAGCAAATATTTAAAAAGGACCCTAAACGCTCATATGTCCTATTAAACAGTTTTTTAGGACTCCATTATCATACCGTCCCACACAAAGGGTCCTAAAAAGCCACTTTTGTTGTAGTGACATAAGTTAAACGGATCAAAGGATATAGATGACGTTGATTTAATATTTGAGTGATGATGGAAGTTCTGAGATGCCAGTTGTTTGGTGAGGAGATGTGATAGTGGTAGGCGTATTTTTTTGAGAGAGAAATTAGGGTTGGTTTGTGTTATCTTAGGGTTAAGTGAAGTTGGTGTTTGTGTCTTATACCCGATGTATTAGGGTATTATTCATGGATCGGTATGTGATACATTAGATGAACTGACACACATGTGGGCTGATGGATATCGTGTGATGGGCCATGTTCGGCTGCATTATTTGGACTTTGCCTTGATTGATTGGACTGTGTGCTAAATTTTTGAAATGAACTTGTGTTAAGAATTTTTGTTATCCAAAATTTCTCACATGAATTGATGGGTACAATTATTTATTCAAGGTTGATTTTAAGAGTTGGTACTTTGGTATGACAAGTTTCACGGAGGATTCTAATTCACGGCTTGAGCTAATATTAGATAAAAATGACTTCGAGTTTCTTGACCGGTATTAATTTGGTAAATGAAGTGACGGTTCAAACAGTTTTATTTGAACATTGGACTTGGATAATGGGATTGATTTTCATAAACCGGGTCTTGATTCTTGCAAGAAACCAAGTTTGGGCCGTGCACATGATTGGGTCGAATGGGCTTCTCAAGAACTGGATGTTATGTGAGTTGATTTATGATTCGATTTGAGTCGTGCGTGGTATATATTGATCATGAGTTTTGTTGAAGTGAGTTGATGATGAGACTCAATGAGCTATGAGGTTTGGTACTTTGGTATATACTTTTGATAAGGTTTTAAAAGGTACCTTTTTGAGGGGTCGTTTAAGCCCTTAATTGATCACTTTTGTATCCGTTATTGCTTAATATCGCTCCTTTTCACTTTTAGGTCTCTTGAAGGCAAAATGTTTGAATGGCACTTATTTGGACCTAAAAGCGCGATTATAATGAAGAAAATGGCCAAAGTCGAATCGAGACACTCAAAGTCTCAAAACATAAGGTGGCGGCGCCAGTGTTAATTGTGACGCCGTCGGAGGATCTTTGTGACGGACGAAGCCAAAACTCCCATTTTCAAGTGACGACGCTGTTATAAAGAGTAGGCCGTCGCAACTCGGATGGCCTAGATGTAATCCAGACGGCGCCGAAAGTCAAGAGACGGTGTCACAAGCATAAGGTGACGCCGCAAGTCTAACGCGCCAAGATGAAACCCTAATGACGGCGACACGGCGCCACAAAACATAAGGTGATGTCGCAGATGTAATATTATATATAGAATCCGAATTTTTCAAGATTGAGTGTGTAGTCTTTTGGAGTAAAACCTAAACCGAACCAAGGTCTGTCTTGTACAAGATTTTAGGGTTCCAAACCCTATCTTACAAATATTTAGTATAAACTAAACTAAAATTAAAAGATATAATTTAATCAAATTGTTTATATATTTAATATAAAATCAAATTCTAAAGTTTAAATTTAACATTACAAATATAAAAACTAAAAGCATTAAATACGATATAATATTGAAATAATAAATATAAATTAAAACATTAAATTTATCATAACTAATAAAATAATGTAAAATGAATGACTAATTATATAATAAGAATCAATCAAATTAGAGCTAATTATAACAAATAAGCAACAACTATTTGATGTTACAGTACAAACTTACTAAAATTAAACATATCTAGGAACTAGCAAAAACTAGCTAAACATACAAGACATATTCTGAAGGGATCAAGATTAAACAAGACACTCTAATTAAAAGCTATAGACAATCAAGAACTTTGACAAATATAATAGTAAACCTATGATAAGATAATAGGAGAACTAATACATGAACTAATGGTCAATAAAATCAATTATAAGTTACATTAAGTAATGAAGTTTACCCTAAATTCACAAAATTAACTTAAAATGAGATTATAACATTACTTGTCAAGCTACACTATTACTTAAGAAGAGTGGTTAAAGAATTGAACCTTATGAGTGATAATGATCTATGATTGAACGTTATGATAGGTCAACTGATTCAAATATGCAATATACTAATAGACAAAGAACATCATAGATCTCAAATAATAACCTCAAATTGTGATTAACTTTACATATTCAAAGATCTATTATAGTAACAGGTATTGATAACTTAGACTTAAAACCTAATTATGATAGTATAATGCAATTACAAACAGCTTACATTAAAACTTATTGATGCAAATACATCTAACACTTATAAATAGAATTACTATACTACTTAAATCATATTATTATATTAACAATAACTTAACTAATTAAGATTTAATTAATACTTATAATACGATATAAGCTTATAAAAATCTATCATTAACACATAGACTAATATGACTATGATCATCACAATGAATCAATATCAACTAAATGTATATATACATTAATACAAACTCACATACTATGAAATTAATCTAATTAAACTATTAACAACATTAAGCTTAACTACGAATCTAAGTAAATAACCAATTTAACTATAAGCTATAAAATTATCTAAATAACTATTAGACTTCGGTAATAACAACTAATTAAAACTTGATAACTAATTACTAAATATCATAAAACATTAAATCTAATAAAGCTTGCATGTTTTCCATGTCAACTAATTTACTTGTGTGTTTGCTTAGAATATGAAACTTAATTATTGAATATTGATTAATATTAGAACTATTTAAAGTACAATTTGTAAAAGTCAATTTGATAATTAAAGAAATATATTAAACATTTATTGTATTACATAAACATTAAAATTTGATAATAAGGAATGACTATAAAGCTGAATATTACGAACATCTAAGAAAAAGCTTATGTCTTTGATTATTGTGGTATGCTTGCATGTTTTCCATGTCCCATTAATTTACTTGTGAATTTGGGTAGTTGAGTTGGGTGGTTAAGTCTGATATTGGAGGTGTGAATGTAAGTTAAGTGTGGATAGAAGGTTTTGAGGAGTGGAAAGGATTAGAGGTTGATTCAAGTATGAGGTCGTATTTAAGAGGTAAAGGGTGGTAAGTGGTAAGTATACGAGTTAATGAGGGTATTTCAATTGGATTTTAACAGGTGGTTGTAGTTAAAGGATTAGTATAGACAAGTATATCATGTCATGATATTAATTCAGCTGATGCAATTTTACCAGAACTTTTCGATTTGTTAAAATTTTCGATTTGATTTGACAAAATTGAGATTTTGAGATTTATACTCAGACTTACAATTATTCATTTTCACGTATAAACAATTTTACAAATCATATAAACATATATCAATTTATCGATTTCACATTTAATGTATATTCTTCTTACAAATTCATCGTTTGAACTATCTCAATATTACTAGACTTATTTCACGAAATTCTACTTAAATGATACTAAAACTACGATATTTAAGCTATTATAATACTAAATTAACTCAAATAAATAAACATTAAAAGCTATTCGGATTAAGAAAGCGGTACTCACGGTTTGTCCACTCATAAATGGCTTATCACAAAACCACAACTACACTAATTCAATCTAAATATACCCCATTCCAAAGACCGCATCAACCCATATCCATAGCTATCTCAAGAACACGTACTAATTCAACCATAATTACGAACCTTTGACTTTTGTTGACCAAAATCCAAATTTGCTTGAAAATTATAAGCACTAAAAGCTATGTGAAGCGTAATAAGCTCAACTAAGTTCTAAATAGGCTATTTGAAGCCTGGTTGATTTAGCACACTTGATCTTGATTTTAGAGCAGGAACATAAAACAAGTTTTGGTTCAAACTTCAAATTAATACTTGAAATTAAATTACAAGCGATAAAACAGGTTTTCTTAGTACAATCTGAGAAGGAAATTAAACATTTAGAACTAATTTAAGACATTGATATTAAAAGCGACATGAAAGAAAAATACAAACTAAAACTACTCCCTGCTCTAGCTTCTTCTTTCTATTTATATGCAAAGTGCTCCAACATGCTACTGAGCAAATCCACTTGTCTCCGAAACCATTGGATTAGAAGAATCATTTTAGCCATAGATGAGTTTTGGCGCCAAAATGGTATTTGCCGATTAAAGGGTTTTGAGTGCAAGGAAGGAGTAGCTTTAAATGCTTCTTGTTGGTTTGTGGAGGTGGAGTGATAAGGTTGTGGAGTGTGGTGGAGGTGAGGGATGTCCGGTTTTGAAGCGGTGAAGAAGAAAGGAGGGAAAAAGGGTGGGATTTGACTTATTGTTTGACCGGTGTTATATTAGATAGGGGGTTCACAAGGGGGGGTCAAAGGTGTTATGGCAGGGGTCAAGGTTCAAAAGGGGGTTCAAGGGTCATGGTTTGGTTTATTAATACATAAGGACCAAACTTGCAAATTCTCCAAACTTTTACCCAAGGATCATTTTGATGGGACTATTTTGACAACTTTTGAAACTTGGGGACTAAAGCGCCAATTATGCAAACTTGATCGTTTTTCATCGATTTTGGTATTTTGCATTTGAAACACATAAAAACTTATTTGTGATATTTTATCATTTTGATGCATTTACGAGTGTTTTAAATGTTTTGCGCTTCAGATTCGACCAAAATGATGAGTATTTACACACTCATCAATCCCCACACTAAACTATTGCTAGTCCCTAGCAATCTTTTGAAAAAACTTAATGGATTTGAATCTCTTTACCAAAAGCCATTACTTGGAGTAGCCAATTGTTTCGGTTCAAGTAAGAACCTTGGTACAATGATAACCAAATGATTTTGAGCAAATCACCGACTTTCAACGGTTTTGATTTGTCTTTACGAAGCCGTTTGCTACGGACTAGCCAACTCTTAGATAATATATCTTTGGTGAGTCAATTACCAATTATGGTTTTCAACCGCCTTTACCACAAGCCATAAACTTGCGGGCTAGCCAACTCTTCACTAATTAAAGATATGGTGAATGAATACCATACAATTTTGGGCAAATTGCAAGCCGTCAACGGATTTGAGATATCTTTACCAAGAGCCGTTTGCTCTGGATTAGCCAATCCTTTTGTTTATTAGACATGGCGGATCGATAACCATAAGTCGAGTAAGTGCAAAACACTTACTCCAAAAAATTTGGCCAAAATGGGGAATTGGGTGGTATAATTACATGATAAAATTCGTGAAAATCCCCCACACTAGAAATGAATATTGCCCTCAATATTCAAAGTACCGCGGTTATGCCGAAACATAGAATGTAAAAGGGAAATACTACGGCCTTTATTTGAATTTTTTTTTTTTTTTTTTTTTTTTTTTTTTTTTTAAAACTTATTTACAACAATGGGCAACTCCCCACACTAGGGTGGTAGAAAGTAGAAAGAAGTCGAAATATGGGTGAAAACCCATATAGTGTGCTCTTGTTTTTAATTCCCGTGTCGCTAGCTTGACTCGATCCCGCATTCATTGGTTCATGGGAAAGCAACGTGGAAAACCAATCTCGATCGGACTTTCGTTCACGGTGTTAATAAACATATGAACATCGAAAGTTCCACACCGACGAGATACAACTGCGGTATTGTTAATAGCGAAACTATAAAGGATGATACGGGGTCAAAGATGGTGTCCTCATTCCCGAAAGAAAAAGGAAAGAGCAACCACACCATCTGTGAAGAATGGAATAAAGATGTGCATGAGAATGCAAGTCCATTCCTCATCGAGAAAAGCAAATCACCATTTTGACATTTTAAACTTAGTCTTGAAGTTTGTATGGTGATTGTCAATAAGATTTCCGGTAGGGAGGGTTGGAAACGGTTCTTCAATCAATGATTTTCCGGAAAAGGATGTCCCCTCCGAATCAAAGTAAGTATTATCGATTTACATTGGAATCGACTCATCACTAAGAAAGGCATCGACTTCATTCCAAAGTTGTCATCTTCCTCATCCGGAGTGAGAGAAGGGATGGAAGAGTCGGAATAATAAGACTAGGAGATGATGGATCATTTTGAGCAATTCTTCAATGGGAAGAATGTCTCCCATTGGATCACAAACATCATTATCCAATCCGGATGAAACGAAGAGAGTTTGGTTTTATCCACGAGTTAATAAACTCGATACGATAAACCGATTACGGAGGTGGGACAAGTGGTGTGCTCTTAGAGCTAGCAATTTCCACCACTTCCGATAAAGTCTCCGATTCTAGATCATCACCATCAAGAACACTCTTGACTTCCACGGTACAACTTTCAAACCATTTGTTTGAACCGGGGTTGATTTTCAAAGCTTTTAGCTCAAAGACGTTTTTGGTGACTCCTCTTAACTGTGAAATTTGAGAGTGTTGCATTGATTCTTTCGATTTTTGATCAATTGTGGCAACACTGTTTGGATAGAGGTTTGGAGTTTTGGTTGATATTAAGCGTGAGTTCTTCGTTGTCAACCCGTATGGTCAACTCTTGACAAATACATCAATTAGAGCACGACTGCTCTCAAGAAAGCTCTCCCAAGATGAGGGAACTCTAGGATCCGCATCAAAGTCTACTACAACAAAGTCGGTAGGAAAGTGAAACTTTCCTACTTTCACCACGACATCCTCGGCTATCCCAAGTGGACGAGTTATGGTGCGGTCCGCTAGCTCGAGTGTCATACAAGTGGATGTAAGTTTAGGAAGAGAAAATTTCTTCCATCTTGAGAGTGGCATGAGGTTAATGCTTGCACCAAGATCGGCCAAGGCGGAGCATTGAACCATCCCCAAGAAATCACACGGATTAAAACCTGCGGGGGTCTTCAAGCTTTTGGGAAGCTTCTTGAGAAGGACCGAGCATTGCTCATTGAGAGGGTTTTAGCCATCTCGGATAACATATCTTTGTTGCTCAAGAAGCCTTTAAGTGTGGATGCAAATTTGGGCATTAGAACGAGAGCATCAACGAAGCTTATATCAAAGTGTAGTTCATTGAAAATTTGGAAAAATTTTCCATTTGCTCTTTGGTTTTGTCTTTGAGCTTCTCATCATGCAATCTTGATGGGTAAGGAAGTCGACTAGACTTTTGAGCCGGACGGAAGTCATTTCGGCTCGAATTTGTCTTCGAACTTGGGTTCCGGACTTAAAGCTTGGACTACCGAAGGTGGGACGTGTCTTGTGCCGTGGGCTTGAGAAATGCACCTTGTCCATTGTATCCTTGGTAACTTGACTCATTGCTCCCGGTGGAGGAGGCATTGGAGTCGAAGGTCCATTGTGTGTCTTACCACTACGAGTGGTGACGGCTTTCAACTCGGCATTTGGATTTGGGCTGTATTGCTTGGGAGTCCTCCGGAAGATGACAAAGCTTTGTTCATATTCATGTTCATGAAACGCTCATCATATTCTTCAACTCATTTGTCTGCCGAGACATTGTGGTATCAATTTCCTTTTTAGCTCAACTCTCATGTTATTGATCCGAGTTTGCATTGAGCGATGCTTGACTCGGTAATTTTCATGAAGTCATTTGGTAGGGGAGCTTGTGAAGGTTGTTGATAACTTTGTCGATTGGAGCTTGATATGGTTGGTTGAAATTGTTCGGTTCGATTGAAATTTAGAGAGTTATTGAAGTTTTGTCCTTGATTCGAACAAAGCGATTTTGATTGCCATGGTTTTGCAGGAGGAAAACCGGTGGTGTCATACCGCTAGGTGCAGTAGTGAGGATCACTTGTGGTCGGTATTGATTGTGGTTTACGTGAAGCTACGGGAGCTTGGTAAAAGAAGCATCGCTTGCTTGACAATCATAATACGCGTGTGGACCACTACAAGTTTCACACACCTTGTTTACGGCTTTGATTGGTTCCGCTTATGAATTTCGCTTTTGATTTCCTTTACCTCTTTCATCATACAACGGATGGCGTCCGTTAGAGCGGCTATGGAGCGGCTAACTCGGAAGAGTTACGGATGAAGAAGCGGAGTGTTTGGAATATTGACTTTGTTGCGAGAAATAGAAACTTTTGATTTTATTTCGAAAATCTCAATCACGTCTTTAGGCTTACGATTCAAGATATTGCCACCGCGGTGCGCGTTCAAAGAATCTTGATCGTTACCGTTCAACCCATTATAAAAGATATTAACTTGTTGAAGCTCCGTGAATTCATGATGGGGCATTTCACGAGGAGATCTTTGAATCTCTCCATGCCTCTCCAAAGTTTTCATCGAAATTTTGACGAAATCCATAAATTTCATTTTAAGATTAGTTGTCTTTGATGGAGGAAAGAAATAATTGACAAACTTTTGAACAAGATCCTCCCAAGTTTCGATGGATCGGGGGTTCTTTTTCTAGCCAAATCCGGCTGCCCCTCAAGTGAGAATGGAAATAGCATCAACTTGATCACTTTTGTGGTACATCTTTGAAATTGATCGTTGAGGTCAACTTGTTAAACCAACGGATGTGTGCATATGGGTCTTCTCGATCAAACCCGTGGAATTGATTTGTAGACACAAGTTGGATCAAATGTGTCTTCAATTCAAAGTGATCATAATTGATTCTTTGGTAAAATGATGGCATCTCCATAACCCTCGGTGGGTGCACGGAGCATTTCGCCCATAGTTCGTTCATCCGCCATATTGTTGCTTGGAATAGTACGAATCTCGGGTTCGACTATTTGGGCGAGACGTCTATGAGAACGTCTTCTAGGAATTTCGCTAGATCACGAAAAGGACTCAATGATCTAGAAGAACGAGTGCGCATGCACTAGAGTTAACTCTAAGGAATCTCGAGCCAAGGGAATTATGAAAATGGGGAAAGAAGAATCTTTTGGTTTTATGGTTTTATATATATGTAGAAACAAAAGAAAATATTTTGTGTTTTACATGTTTTAAGATGTTTTTGGATTTTGGATTTTATAAGAAAATAAAATATATATAGATGGTATGAACAAGGAGTGAATATTCAAATCACTAATCTGCTAACGTAAGACTATTAGCACACTCCCGCGCGGCGCCAAAATTTGATTCGCCCAAACGGTCAACCCAATTAACCACTTGTGAATGATCAACAAGAGTCAATCATTTGAGAACGAATGCAATTAACCAGAGAGAGCATAGTGCTTCCCAGTCGTTAAATCCCAACGAGTCATGTTGAATAGTCAAACGTATAGTGATCGGGTGATATTGAACAGGAAAAGGGGTAATGATGGTACTAGATGACAAAGGAAAAATGAAAGAAAATTAAAAAGATAAATTATATTAAATAAACGCTATCACTATTTTTAAAGTTGGATTTTCTTGATTTTTCTTTTATAAATTTGAATTAAAACTAATTTTAACCTTTAAAACTAAATTAAAATACTAAAAATTATGAAAATTAAGAGGAAAATTGTGAAACTATTTTTCAAAAATCTAAAATAACTAAAGAGAATTTTCAAAACTAATTTTGTATTTTTCGATTTATATTCTAATTTCTATGATTTAAAAACTATTTAAAACTAATTAAATTGCTAAAATTACTATTTAAACTAGGAAAATTATGGAAAAATATTTTTTGGCTTTTATATTTTTCTTAATCTATGAAAATTGAAAACTTATTTTTGAAGCTTTTCCGATTTAATTGCAATAAAGGCTAATTAAAAGTCCTAAAACTGCTTTTAAATAAGGAAAAATAGCAAACAAGAATAGAAAAATCTGAAAAATTCAGGAAAAGTCTAAAATAATATTCTAAACCTATGAAAATAATAAAAACATATACTAGTGTGCAAGATTATGAAGCTGTAGTGAAATATGCTTATAAATAAGCACTCAAATTAAGCAAATAAGCACTAGAAAGCACAAAATGAACACAGAAGCTAGATTATGCTATAACTACCTGAAATGAGCTAAATTCAACTAAGCTATACCACTGAATTATAAGTTACAATGATTTGGTGATTTAAACTTAAGTGCCAAAACAGTTTTTCTATCTACTTTTGAGCTAAAGCACCAGCTTATTCAATAAGCCAATGTGAAAACCAAAGCCGGAGACCTCAAGACCACCGACAACTATCTCAAGACCAAGTTTCAGACCTAGAAAGCTAATTTGAAGCTTGTGCAAAGCTTGAAGAGGTTCTGCTTCACACTCGTATATCTTGAGTGTGAGCAGAAACATATTGGGCTTATTGACGCTAATTAATTGCTTAAAACTGTTTCAAAAATTTCACAAAATCGATTTCAATAATAGACCAACTGAACTTGTAAGTCCAAAATTTCACTTGAATTGAACCAATAATGAATCCATGAAAATCAACAAAGGTTGGTGGCCGACTTTTACAATTTGACTTTTGAAACAGAAATGAAAAGTTGACTAAAATGAATTTTGAGCTTAAATTGTGAACTGAATGTGATGTTTTAAGCTAAACTAAAGCTATATTAAGCTACTCTAACTAGTTTCTAAACATAAATCAAGCTTATGATCTGTAAAATTCCAACAGATATGCAAATTAGGACAGATTTAAATGTGATATTGACTTTTTGAGTTCTAGAGTGCAAATTAGTGACTGAATTGGCTCTAATATACCTAAGTGAGACTCAAATGTCAGTTCTTAACTAATTCCTAACCTTCTAACTCAATGTAACAGCTTGAACCAAACACCCTTATCAAAGCCAAAATGCAAGTTTAAACCTACAAACCCGAACAATGCTCAATCTATCTCAAACTAACCTAGTTGTATCAAAGTGTAGAAATCAAAACTAGTACAAACACGAATTAAGAAGCACAATATTAATGCGATTTAAGAACAAAAGGAGACAACAAGGTGTATAAGCACTTACAAATCCGAATTTAAACATTGCGAGCTATTAAAAACAATACCAAACTACCTATTTTAAACCAAATCCAACCCAAGACCAACTCCAACCTTGCATCAACCAAATTCCATTTCCATAATCGCTTCAACCAAATTTCCCCACAGTTGACTTTCGTTGACCAGATACCAAATTTGTTGTACTTGCGTTATAAGCTTATCAAAAGCTATTGATAGCTTAGATAAGCTTATTTGAGTTGTAATAAAGCTATTTGAAGCCTGGCTTTTAGTACATTTAAACTTGATTTTATGACAGAAAATAGAAAAACAAGAAACTTTATCAAACTTTGAATTGATGCTTAGAATGAGTTACAATTGACTAAATAACTTTAGTTCAATATAGGAAAGCTTAAGATTACAGTTTTAGAAACTAATTAAGACAATTTAAATAAAAACGACATACATGAAAATTAAAACTAAAAAAAAACTACTCTTCTTCTCTCCTTCTCTTCCTCTATTTATTCACCAAAAGTGCTCCCCTCTCTCCTCTGAGCAAATCCCACTTCTTTTCTGGACCATTGGATCACTTGACTTATTTTTGGCCATTGATGAGTTTTGGCGCCAAAATGGTATATCAACGGGGGATTTGAGTGCAAGGAAGGAGAAGCTTTAAATGCTTCTTGTTGGTTTTGGAGGCGGAGTGATAAGGTTGTGGAGTGTGTGGTGGAGGTGAGGGATGAGTGGTTTTGTAGCGCGGTGAAGAAGAAGGTGGTATTGGAGGAAAAAGGGCGGATGGTGGTTTGAGTCAAACGGGGTTTGACTGGGGTTTAATAATAGGCAGGGTTCAAGTAAGGGGGTCATGGGTTGATTTGGCAGGGGTCAAGGGTCATGGTTTGGTATTAATTAACAAGGACCATTTTTGCAATTCCACAAAAACCAAGGACCAAATCTGCCATTTTCCAAAGTTAATCAAGAGGACCAATTTTGACAAGTTAGAATTACCAAAGGACTAAAATGCTAATTTTCCAATTTAAAATGTCCAGGGTAAATTCATCAATCTTTGAAATTTCGTGGACTAAAGTTGCCATTTTGCAAAGCCGAACTTTGAAGGGTTTATTTTGACAACTTTTGAATCCCATGGACCTTAAATGATATTTTGTTTTATTTTGATTTACTCGGGATTATTTTTGACAACTTTTGAAACTTGGGGACTAAAGCGCCAATTATGCAAACTTGATCGTTTTCACCGATTTTGGTATTTTGAATTTGAAACACATAAAACACTTATTTGTGATATTTTATCATTTTGATGCATTTACGAGTGTTTTAAATGTTTTGCGATTCAGATTCGACCAAAATGATGAGTATTTACACACTCATCAATCCCCACACTAAACTATTGCTAGTCCCTAGCAATCTTTTGAAAAAACTTAATGGATTTGAATCTCTTTACCAAAAGCCATTACTTACGGAGTAGCCAATTGTTTCATTTCAAGTAAAACCTTGGTACAATGATAACCAAATGATTTTGAGCAAATCACCACTTTCAACGGTTTTGATTTGTCTTTACGAAGCCGTTTGCTTCGGACTAGCCAACTCTTAGATAATATATCTTTGGTGAGTCGATTACCAATTATGGTTTTCCAACGCCTTTACCACAAGCCATAAACTTGCGGGCTAGCCAACTCTTCACTAATTAAAGATATGGTGAAATGAATACCATACAATTTTGGGCAAATTGCAAGCCGTCAACGGATTTGAGATATCTTTACCAAGAGCCGTTTGCTCTGGATTAGCCAATCCTTTTGTTTATTAGACATGGCGGATGATAACTATAAGTCGAGTAAGTGCAAAACACTTACTCCAAAAAATTTTGGCAAAAATGGGGAATTGGGTGGTATAATTACATGATAAAATTCGTGAGAATTCCCCACACTAGAAATGAATATTGCCCTCAATATTCAAAGTACCGCAGTTATGCCGAAACATAGAATGTAAAAGGGAAATACTACGGCCTTTATTTGAATTTTTTTTTTTTTTTTTTTATTTTTTTTTTTATTTTTTGGAAAACTTATATACAACATGTGGGCAACTCCCCACACTAGGGTGGTAGAAAGTAGAAAGAATTCGAAATATGGGTGAAAACCCATATAGTGTGCTCTTGTTTTTAATTCCCGAGTCGCTAGCTTGACTCGATCCCGCATTCATTGGTTCATGGGAAAGCAACGTGGAAAACCAATCTCGATCGGACTTTCGTTCATAGTGTTAATAAACATATGAACATCGAAAGTTCCACACCGACGAGATACAATCGCGGTATTGTTAATAGTAGAAACTATAAAGGATGATACGGGGTCAAAGATGGTGTCCTCATTCCGAAAGAGAAAGGAAAGAGCAACCACACCATCTGTGAAGAATGGAATAAAGATGTGCATGAGAATGCAAGTCCATTCCTCATCGAGAAAAAGCAAATCACCATTTTGACATTTTAAACTTAGTCTTGAAGTTTGTATGGTGATTGTCAATAAGATTCCGGTAGGGAGGGTTGGAAACGGTTCTTCAATCAATGATTTTCCGAAAAGGATGTCCCCTCCGAATCAAAGTAAGTATTATCGATTCTGTTGGAATCGACTCATCACTAAGAAAGGCATCGACTTCATTCCAAAGTTGTCATCTTCCTCATCCGGAGTGAGAGAAGGGATGGAAGAGTCGGGAATAATAAGACTAGGAGATGATGGATCATTTTGAGCAATTCTTCAATGGGAAGAATGTCTCCCATTGGATCACAAACATCATTATCCAATCCGGATGAAACGAAGAGAGTTTGGTTTATCCACGAGTTAATAAACTCGATACGATAAACCGATTCGGAGGTGGGACAAGTGGTGTGCTCTTAGAGCTAGCAATTTCCACCACTTCCGATAAAGTCTCCGATTCTAGATCATCATCATCAAGAACACTCTTGACTTCCACGGTAAAACTTTCAAACCATTTGTTTGAACCGGGGTTGATTTTCAAAGCTTTTAGCTCAAGACGTTTTGGTGACTCCTCTTAACCGTGAAATTTGAGAGTGTTGCATTGATTCTTTCGATTTTTGATCAATTGTGGCAACACTGTTTGGATAGAGGTTTGGAGTTTTGGTTGATATTAAACGTGAGTTCTTCGTTGTCAACCCGTATGGTCAACTCTTCACAAATACATCAATTAGAGCACGACTGCTTCAAGAAAGCTCTCCCAAGATGAGGGAACTCTAGGATCCGCATCAAAGTCTACTACAACAAAGTCGGTGGGAAAGTGAAACTTTCCTACTTTCACCTGACATCCTCGGCCAAGTGGACGAGTTATGGTACGTCCGCTAGCTCGAGTGTCATACAAGTGGATGTAAGTTTAGGAAGAGACAATTTCTTCCATCTTGAGAGTGGCATGAGGTTAATGCTTGCACCAAGATCGCCAAGGCGGAGCATTGAACCATCCCAAGAAATCACACGGATTAAAACTTGCCGGGTCTTCAAGCTTTTGGGAAGCTTCTTGAGAAGGACCGAGCATTGCTCATTGAGAGGGTTTTAGCCATCTCGGATAACTTATCTTTGTTGCTCAAGAAGCCTTTAAGTGTGGATGCAAATTTGGGCATTAGAACGAGAGCATCAACGAAGCTTATATCAAAGTGTAGTTCATTGAAAATTTGGAAAAATTTTCCATTTGCTCTTTGGTTTTGTCTTTGAGCTTCTCATCATGCAATCTTGAGGGTAAGGAAGTCGACTAGACTTTTGAGTGGGACGGAAGTCATTTCGCTCGAATTTGTCTTCGAACTTGGGTTCGGGACTTAAAGCTTGGACTACCGAAGGTGGGACGTGTCTTGATACCGTGGGCTTGAGAAATGCACCTTGTCCGTTGTATCCTTGGTAACTTGACTCATTGCTCACGGTGGAGGAGGCATTGGAGTCGAAGGTCCATTGTGTGTCTTACCACTACGAGTGGTGACGGCTTTCAACTCGGCATTTGGATTTGGAACTATATTGCTTGGGAGTCCTCCGAAGATGACGAAGCTTTGTTCATATTCATGTTCATGAAACCGCTCATCATATTCTTCAACTCATTTGTCTGCCGAGACATTGTGGTATCAATTTCCTTTTTAGCTCAACTCTCATGTTATTGATCCGAGTTTGCATTGAACGTATGCTTGACTCAATAATTTTCATGAAGTCATTTGGTAGGGGAGCTTGAGAAGGTTGTTGATAACTTTGTCGATTGGAGCTTGATATGGTTGGTTGAAATTGTTCGGTTCGATTGAAATTTTGAGAGTTATTGAAGTTTTGTCCTTGATTCGAACAAAGCGATTTTGATTGCCATGGTTTTGCACCGAGGAAAACCGGTGGTGTCATACCGCTAGGTGCAGTAGTGAGGATCACCTTGTGGTCGGTATTGATTGTGGTTTCTGAAGCTACGGGAGCTTGGTAAAAGAAGCATCGGTTGCTTGACAATCATAATACGCGTGTGGACCACTACAAGTTTCACACACCTTGTTTACGGCTTTGATTGGTTCCGCTTATGAATTTCGCTTTTGATTTCCTTTACCTCTTTCATCATACAACGGATGGCGTCCCTTAGAGCGGCTAACTCGGAAGAGTTACGGATGAAGAAGCGAGTGTTTGGAATATTGACTTTGTTGCGAGAAATAGGAACTTTTGATTTTATTTCAAAATCTCAATCACGTCTTTAGGCTTACGATTCAAGATATTGCCACCGCGGTCTGCGTTCAAAGATTCTTGATCGTTACCGTTCAACCCATTATAAAAGATATTAACTTGTTGAAGCTCCGTGAATTCATGATGGGGCATTTCGAGGAGATCTTTGAATCTCTCCCATGCCTCTCCAAAGTTTTCATCGAAATTTTGACGAAATCCGAAATTTCATTTTTAAGATTAGTTGTCTTTGATGGAGGAAAGAAATAATTGACAAACTTTTGAACAAGATCCTCCCAAGTTTCGATGGATCGAGGGGGTTCTTTTTCTAGCCAAATCCGGGCTGCCCCCTCAAGTGAGAATGGAAATAGCATCAACTTGATCACTTTTTGTGGTACATCTTTGAAATTGATCGTTGAGGTCAACTTGTTAAACCAACGGATGTGTGCATACGGGTCTTCTCGATCAAACCCGTGGAATTGATTTGTAGACACAAGTTGGATCAAATGTGTCTTCAATTCAAAGTGATCAGAATTGATTCTTTGGTAAAATGATGGCATCTCCATAACCCTCGGTGGGTGCACGGAGCATTTCCGCCATAGTTCGTTCATCGCCATATTGTTGCTTGGAATAGTACGAATCTCGGGTTCGACTATTTGGGCGACGTCTATGAGAACGTCTTCTAGGAATTTCGCTAGATCACGAAAAGGACTCAATGATCTAGAAGAGCGAGTGCGCATGCACTAGAGTTAACTCTAAGGAATCTCGAGCCAAGGAATTATGAAAATGGGGAAAGAAGAATCTTTTGGTTTTATGGTTTTATATATATGTAGAAACAAAAGAAAAATATTTTTGTGTTTTACATGTTTTAAGATGTTTTTGGATTTTTGGATTTTTATAAGAAAATAAAAATATATATAGATGGTATGAACAAGGAGTGAATATTCAAATCACTAATCTGCTGAACGTAAGACTATTAGCACAGCTCCCCGGCAGCGGCGCCAAAATTTGATTCGCCCCAAACGGTCAACCCAAATTAACCAGGAATGATCAACAAGAGTCAATCATTTGAGAACAGAATGCAATTAACCAGGAGAGCATAGTGCTTCCCCGGGTCGTTAAATCCCAACGAGCTGTGCGACTGAATAGTCAAACGTGAAGTGATCGGGTGATATTGAACAGGAAAAGGGGTAATGATGGTACTAGATGACAAAGGAAAAATGAAAGAAAATTAAAAAGATAAATTATATTAAATAAACGCTATCACTATTTTTAAAATTGGATTTTCCTGATTTTTCTTTTATAAATTTGAATTAAAAACTAATTTTAAACTTTAAAACAAAATTAAAATACTAAAAATTATGAAAATAAAGAGGAAAATTGTGAAACTATTTTTCAAAAATCTAAAATAACTAAAGAGAATTTTCAAAACTAATTTTGTATTTTTCTGATTTATATTCTAATTTCTATGATTTAAAAACTATTTAAAACTAATTAAATTGCTAAAATTACTATTTAAACTAGGAAAATTATGGAAAAATATTTTTTGGCTTTTATATTTATCTAAATCTATGAAAATTGAAAACTTATTTTTTGAAGCTTTTCGATTTAATTGCAATAAAGGCTAATTAAAAGTCCTAAAACTGCTTTTAAATAAGGAAAAATAGCAAACAAGAATAGAAAAATCGAAAAATTCAGGAAAAGTCTAAAATAATATTCTAAATCTATGAAAATATAAAAACATATACTAGTGTGCAAGATTATGAAGTCAGAGCTATAACTACTGAAATGTGCTTATAAATAAGCTACTCAAATTAAGCAAATAAGCACTAGAAAGCACAAAATGAACACGAAGCTAGATTATGCTATAACTACAAGGGTCAAGAATGAAATGAGCTAAATTCAACTAAGCTATACCACTGAATTATAAGCTACAAGTGAGATTTGAGCTTAATTTATGAACCGAAAATGATGAATTATGATGAAATGAAACTAATGCAAGCTAACTTAACTAGTTCTAAACCTAAATGTGAGAGATGGTTAACTGAATCACACAGAATTGAAGATTAAGACTGATTTACTGTGATTTTGACTTTTAGATTAACACAGGTGCTAAGTTTTGATAGATTTAACTCTAGTAACCTTAATTGAGACTAAGTATGCAGATGTCAAGTACAAACCAAGGCTTACATTCAAACAAGCTAACTGATCCAAACACCCTTTGAGTACAGATATGCAACTGTTCTAATCAAATCACAAATCCCGACTTATGCTATCTTTCCAATGATTCTATTACTCAAATTACACCTAAATGTATCAAACTTAATAGCAAATCTACACTAAACCTATAAGATCTTAAGTATGCAGATAATAACAAAATTAATGCAGATTAACAAAGTACTTGATACAGATGTAAATGATACTAAAACTACTGATATTTAAGCTATTATAATACTAAATTAACTCAAATAAATAAACATTAAAAGCTATTCGGATTAAGAAAGAAACTGGTACTCACAGTTTTGTCCAGCTCATAAATGGCTTATCACAAAACCACAACTACACTAATTCAATCTAAATATACCCCATTCCAAAGATCGTGCATCAACCCATATCCATAGCTATCTCAAAGAATAGACTAATTCAACCATAATTCTTAACCTTTGACTTTTGTTGACCAAAATCCAAATTTGCTTGAAATGAATTATAAGCTTACTAAAAGCTATGTGAAGGCGTAATAAGCTCAACTAAGTTCTAAATAGGCTATTTGAAGCTGGATTTAGCACACTTGATCTCGATTTTAGAGCAGGAACATAAAAACAAGTTTTTGGTTCAAACTTCAAATTAATACTTGAAATTAAATTACAACTGATAAAACAGGTTTTTCTTAGTACAATACAGAAGGAAATTAAACATTTAGAACTAATTTAAGACATTGATATTAAAAACGACATGAAAGAAAAATACAAACTAAAACTACTCCCTTCTCTAGCTTCTCTTTCTTCTATTTATATGCAAAAGTGCTCCCACTTGTACTCTGAGCAAATCCCACTTGTCTCCAGAACCATTGGATTAGAAGAATCATTTTTAGCCATAGATGAGTTTTTGGCGCCAAAATGGTATTTGCCGTTAAATTGGGTTTGAGTGCAAGGAAGGAAAGCTTTAAAAGCTTCTTGTTGGTTTGTGGAGGTGGAGTGATAAGGTTGTGGAGTGTGTTTGGAGGTGAGGGATGTCGGGTTTTGAGAGCGGTGAAGAAGAAAGGAGGAAAAGGGCGGATTTGACTTATTGTTTGACGGTGTTATATTAGACAGGGGTTCACAAAGGGGTCAAAGGTGTTATGGCGGTCGAGGTTCAAAAGGGGTTCAAGGTCATGGTTTGGTTTATTAATACATAAGGACCAAACTTGCAAATTCTCCAAACTTTTACCCAAGGATCATTTTTGATATATTTTGATTTTGAAAGGACTTGGGTTGACTTTTATTCCAAAACAAATGCTCGAGGACCGATTTTGTCAAGATTTGAAAGTCGGGGACCGAAACGCCAATTATGCAAACTTAGCTCGATTTTCATCGATTTTAAACATTTTGCATCTGAAACATATAAAATACAATTTTGGGATATTTTCAGTATTTTGATGCATTTCGAGCGTTTTAAATGTTTTGCGATTCAGATTGACCAAAATGATGAGTATTTACACACTCATCACTCACCATGATCGTATCTTCCATGAAGATTCTTCACTCTACCATTCCCAATCCCGAAATTGAGCATAATCCTCAAAACCCTTCACCCATTCACCATTTTGGAAATCACCTAGGACATAATGAGATAAATTAGCAGAAAGAAAGTCCTTTCTATGACTCGATTCGATGAGGAACTTGATTATGGTGAAGCACTTGATAGCGGGAGGTCATTAATGGAGTTAGTTTTGAAATTGAGGAAGACCCTCCCAATGTTTTGACCCTAGGTGTAGGATTGAGAAAGATGGCCCTTTAACATGCAATTCCTTGCAAAATAGGACTAGAAGGGTTCGATGCTTATTTGAATTCATTCTTACCTTTGAACTTAATCTCAAGGACCTATACAATAAAATCAAGATCAATGAGTTAACTTATCAAGGGAACAATGTTGTTGAAGCGATCACTCATTTGCGTGTTTGTTGGAAGTTTTGCTTATTTGGTAGAGTTCATGGTCTTAGAAGACTTAGGAGAATTTATTGATAAGGACCTCACTCAAGCAATTTTGGAAAACCTTTCAAAAATTGACTAGGTTGAATGAGCGGATGATTGATGGTCTAATTACTTTCTCGATGAAGTTGAAGATTTTATCTACCAAATGCCACGCGCCATCCTAGGTTTAAACATAAGGACATTGAGGCTTGTAATAGAATGACCCATATTCCATTGCTTAGTGAAAGGGATAAGCGAAGTGGGCTTAGGTACCCATATGAGAAAACTAAGCGGTATTACAAAATGCCTTGAATTAGGAGATGATTACAAAAAGAATGAAAGAGCGTTGGAATGGCTTAAGTATGAGCACGTGGCGTCGCAAGGTAACGAGAGAACACGACTACGAGTCTAGCTACAAGACTCTTAAATAAAGAAAAGCGCTTGTGGGAGGCAACCCATGCTTAATTGTTTGCTTGTTAGTGTCATATATCATTTATTGATTGTTTATTCTCATGTTTAATTTTGTAAAATTATTTATTTTGTTTTAACCTCGTCTTAATTGCATATAAAGGTATTTTACATAAGGGATAAGTGTAGGGAGGATTACACGTTTTCAAGGAAACGTAAACATAAGAAAACAATTCATTAAAAGATATATTTGTGTGTTTGTTCGAGTCAAATGCTTGTATCGAGTCATAATGGATGTTTTGAAGAAATTTTCCGGATTCTAAAGATATAATTTTCCGAAAATCGCGACCGGTTTTGTCAGGATAACTTTGACGTCCAGATCGCAACTGACGTCGAGAAGGAGTAAAACAACAGATTACTTTTTCTCGTTTTCGAGCTACTTAAAAAAATTAAATTTTCGGTCTTAATTTTCCGTAATTTCAGTAAACATCCATTCCACAAGCATTATATCCTAGTTTAAATCGAGTCTTATATATATTATTACCGCTGATTTTACGAAGGTTTCGTTTGTTTTCTTCAAGTGTGCGAGTTTAATTTATCAAGAAGAAGTTACATAAGATTGGAAGGAGCTTTTCACGCATAAATTCTTCTTGGAAAGGATTTAACCACCACTTCACACACGGATCCTACCGAGCTAATCATGGGAGTACTAGTTTCTTCGTTTTTAATTACCTTCCAATTATCATAACTTTGATACTTTCGGGAACATTGGGGACAATGTTCGGTTTAAGTATAGGAGGAAAATAAAGCAGGAACTTTGAAACTATGCTTATCCTTGATTATTTGCTTTGTCCAAATGTATTTGTGTAATAAACCATGAGAAAATGTCGGTTAGGATAATTTTGGCACCAAATTTAAAAATTTTCATGACATATAAGAGTGGGCCATTAGTCTTAACAAAAGCGTCTCACGGATAGGAAGTTGCATGACTAGCACAAAAACCCTTTACCACCTAAATTCCACCCAAAATGTGAGGATCGCCCTTAGATTAGTAGGAATTAAAAGCATTCATCTTTAATGCTTAGAGTGTGAATCGGTAGTATATTAGATTCTAGAACTTGTTTTGTGATGCATTCCGAGATCGCAAGTAAGACTACACTTGTGTAGTTAGGAATAACTAAATGATAAGAGGCATTAGGATAACCCTTGTTTGATACCCGTAATATAATTACTTCTTCCACATCGGTTGAGTAATTCCCCACACCCTTTGCGTTGTACTCATCTTTAGTACACGATACCCTAGTTAACCCCTCGAGCCTATCCTTTTCGCGGTTCTCGTGATGTTTCGGTTTTCCGAATATCAATGAAAACATTGTTTACACCCCACCGAAATGTACACCCAAATCGCCTTAGCCTACCACATGCACTCACTTTTAGTACATTATTGTTATCACCCTAAACCCTTAGTTCAATTATATAGTTGCTTGCATGAGTTGCTAAGTCGAGTCATATCCTTTGTATACTGCTTTTGGGACGATTGGGATTCATGGGAAAAGTTAAAGTTTATGAAATGACGGAAGGGACGTTAAATTCAAAATCCCTTTGTTTGCATAATAATGTACCCTAAATGTTTTGATCTTTTCAATTCGGGTCAAATTAGTGTTAGAGTAATAAAAACTCAAGCTGTAGGGATGTGCCTATAAATCCTATTATTTTGATATTCTTGTAGAGGATGGTAGAGTAAAAGTGTATGATTAAAAAAAAAAAAAAAAAAAAAAAATCGAAAAAAATATAGAAAAAAAAAAAAAAATAGAGTGATGAAAAAAAAAATAGGCTATATAGTGGTGGCAAGTCAAAAATCTCTTATATAGAGGATGGTAGAGTAAAAGCATACGGGCTACCATCCTACATCTATCCTTTAATTTTATGTTTGTTTATTTCGAGTTAGCTAGAGTTTAGAGTGTCGAGTCTTGGCTTAGCAACGCCATTCTTCGTATGCTTGTAACATAAGAGATTTTGACTTGCCACCACTATATAACCTATCCCACCAAACCCTTTGTTTCCCTACCGTAAGCCTAACATTACAACCCTTTAAAGGCCTCTTTGATAGTCTTTCCTAGGTGCTTACGCCAAGCGATGGAGGTTTGATCTATTCTCAAGCCTATGGTAATCTATGTAATAGGACCGGTTAATGAGTGTTTATCTTCCATTTCCAATTTGTTATATTTCATATACACGAGAGAGATGTGAGTATCCAAACACCCCATGTGAGGTGCTAGTATGTGATTTCCGTGCTTGTTATGACTTTCTTGAGGCTTATATGTGTTGTGGACCGTTTTGAGCAGATGCTTCATGACCCTAACTTATAAATTAATTGGCTAAAAGCACATTTGCTTGAGGACAAGCAAATACCAAGTGTAGGGATATTTGATAAGGTTTTAAAAGGTACCTTTTTGAGGGTCGTTTAAGCCCTTAATTGATCAATTTTGTATCCGTTATTGCTTAATATCGTTCCTTTTCACTTTTAGGTCTCTTGAAGGCAAAATGCTGGAATGGCACTTATTTGGATGAAAAGGCGCGATTATCTGAAGAAAATGGCCAAATTCGAATCGAGACACTCAAAGTGCTTAAAACATAAGGTGGGCGTCGGTGTTAATTGTGATTGTCGGAGGATCTTTGTGACGGACGAAGCCAAAACTCCATTTTCAAGTGGCGGCGTCAAGTTATAAAAGAGTAGCCGTCATGACTCGGATGGCCTAGATGTAATCCGACGGCGTCGGAAGGCAAGAGGACGTCGTCACAAGCATAAGGTGGCCGTCGCAAGTCTAACGTGGCCAAGACGAAACCCTAATGGCGGCGACACGGCGTCACAAAACATAAGGTGATGCCGTCGCGGATGTAATATTATATATAGAATCCGAATTTTTCGATATTGAGTGTAGTCTTTTGGAGTAAAAACCTAAACCGAACCAAGGCATCTTGTACAGTATTTTAGGGTTCAAACCCTATCTTACACTAAGATAAGTGTTTTACTTCATTAATACAATTATGTCTTTGATTATTTGTGTGTATGCTTGCATGTTTTCCATGTCCCAGCTAATTTACTTGTGTGTTTGCTTAGGAATATGAAACTTAATTATTGAATATTGATTGGTTGTCTCTTATCTTAGTTGATTAATGATCTAGTAATGCGATAGGTCATTCGTTGTGTACTAATGCTTGATTAAATCTTTGTGAACCTTAGAATATGACTCCTTGAGTAGTTGTAAGCTAAACCATCCAAAGAGTGCCTTAGAGTAAGAGTTTATTATCCTAGTGGGTTTTGTAGGCGAGACCCTTTGGTAAGTTCAAAGAGTTAGGGAGAAACGCATACCCTACAACCTTAGATACACAACGCAACTAGGAATAAGGACGTGACAATTCAACCACCAATAGGAGATAATTAAGGAGTAGTAAAACCTAAGTAAACACATCTTTAAACTATCATACGAGCACACAATAATTAGACATAGACTACATACACCTTAGATTAGATAATTAGATAAGTAGAGTAATCGGTAGTAATACCAACCCCCAAATTCAAACCCGAGATTAGTACCTTTATATTTTAAAAACATAAAAGATAAAAATAATATTCCTCAACCACAACCTTAGCGTAGTAACTTCTCACTAGAATTCCTATTCCCTGAGAGCGATATCAATACCCGTGGCTTACCCTAATACTACACTACAACGATTAGGTTCATTTGCCTGGGTGTTGAAAAACTTGCTCGACGAAAAGGAAGTTCCTTTGACCCCGAACGGCGCGTGTGGCGTTATCAACTTTTTCACGAAAACATTATGTCATGGCTTTAATTGATATTGGAAAATGTTGATTACGGGATTATTTGACGGTATTTCTTATTTGGATTTGAAGTGAGGTTTTCGGCGTGTTTACTTATTTCGTCTTCTTTCTTTCTACCCTTCCGCCAAGATGACTTGTTTGGGCGTTTAAAGAATGTGATAAAGACTTGGCTATTTAGTTACGTTTGTGATTCTTTCTCGCTAACCCACAACGTAGCTATCATTTGATGTCTCACTCGGTTGAGAATGTCAAGAGGTTTTGTATATTGGGTACAGTTTCTTCTTCACAAGGATTAGTGCAAGTTTAAGTAACAAATCCGAGGAATGTTACGTCTTGTTCAAGTTTGACATATCGGGTTTACTTCACCAAGTGGTCACAACAATAAGCCGAGAATCGTGAATGATGTGTTTACCAAAGTGTTTATTGAATGGTTGTTGATATTGTTGATGTTGGATAATGAACCGTTGATGAACCAACGCATGTTCCCTAAAGCAGATATTCAACGAAACCAAAGTTGTCATAACACATTAAAGGCGACATTGTTTACGGTTTTGTCTTGATTTTGTAAAATCCTTGAAAGAATCTATTTCTCGGTTTAAATCATAGACTTGTAAAATCCCGTGACAATGGAAACATCCTGTAATATTAAAGTGCATTTCGGATCTATCTTACGGTTTATTCTTGGTTTTGTAAAATCCTTGAAAGAAACTATTTCTCGGTTTAAACCATAGAATTGTAAAATCCCGTAATGATGGAACCATCTGGAGAAAGGAAAGTGTATTTCGGGATCTTATATGATCTTTGGTGCTCTGGTTTCTACTTGAAGAAGGGATAAAATGGTGTACTTCATGTATTGGGTGATTGTTTGGATATTTTTCATGGCGGTTTGGTTATTACAAGGTTTTACGGGGTTATGTGCTTATACCATGGTCGGGATGAAAACCATTATCATAGTTCAATTAAAACGTCAAAAGAGGCTAGATTTGAGCTTTTAACTAAGAAGATGTGACAACGGAGTTAATCCACTATTATTTATTTGAGGTTTAAGTGAATTATCACAGGCGAGTGTACTTAGTATCTGAAGGTATCGGGGATGGATGGATGAAGATTCTTCATGATCCTTGTTCGAGCTTATTTCCAAAAACGAAGACTTGGAAATCTAGTTATTTTTTAGAGTCTATTTTTTTCTGGGGGAATTGGGCTCTTTTTACCACAAAAAATAACTATCACTTTAAGGAGTTACGTTGTAGTGCTCAGTGTCACATTTAATTGCGGATTTTCAAGAGGTAATGTACATCTTATACTTGATGGTTGGTTGGATGAAAAGTATAGAGTACTTAGAGATTCAATGGAGCATGAATTCTCGGCACCGCTCTTTGTTACATATGTGCAAGTTTAAGTCACGAGTTCGGGTTAGTTTACTTGAGGTCAAATTCATCATATTTGGTTTTCTCCATCACCGTCACGACAAAGAGCCTCTTGAATGATAATGGGTTGATTTCATGTTTTGCCAAGAGAGTGAAAAGAGAGAGATTATGACGTATGAACACAACAGTTCATGCCTCGTACTCGAAAGAAAAGAAATGTATGCGTTTGATGCGCATTATCTTCGAAGAAGAAATCTTCTTATGACGTTTGAACACAACAGTTCAAGCCTCGTACCTAAAGAAAAGAAAAGTGTGCGCTTTAGTGCGCTTTATCTTCGGAAGAAGAAATCTTCTATTATGACCATTCTCATCAACATGCTTCATGCTTTTTCCATGCGCTTAATCATCAAGTGAACCGGCTCTGATTGATTGTTTTCTTATTCCACTTGCTCAACTATAATGGCGATGGCGACATCATGTGCTAATTTTGCGGGGAGAAGTGTGAATAGACTACATTTAGATGATTTCACTTATTCAATCAAGAATGGCATCTTCGTATGCAATTCTTGAGGGAGAAAAGTATGATAATTACGCATGGTTGATTGTTATTAGAGAATAAATGGTCAAACGGCTCCAAACTCATGTAAGAACCGAGCTTCTTCTTATCGGGTCATTTCTACATGGAGTTTCTTCTAAGAGCCGTTGGTTGACATCTTCACATGGACTGATATGATTAAATGACAAAGTGCTTCTAGTTGCTGGGCTGATTTCTTTGATGAACATCTTTCTGTTCTTGTTTGATTGGGAGGGAGTTTAGTTAAGGAGATTTGCTACATATAAGGTAATTGGAACGCATTTGGTGACATGAAGATGTTAACTTTCTATTCCCCAATTGGACAATCTTGAAGAAGGTCGAGTCTACAGTATGTTCTACATTTTCTGCTACATGTTAGAAGACTAAAGACGAGTTGCATTTAAAGATCTAAAGAGTTATTCTTTATTCAAGCATTCATTATAAAGATTGTCGGTTTAGGGGAGAGCACTAATTGGGGGAGGGTGAAATGTCTGATTTAATCCCCAATTAGACTTGCTCATTTTGTTTCTTCAGCAAGTTGATTTTCACAGATACATCTGAGCTAATTATGATCTTCTCAACAAGATTTCTAGTATACGGGCTTACAATATGTTGTTGATTACAAGTATCAAAACCGACAAGGGGAAGGAGACACACATCTAAACATAAAGTGAGTAAACTTGATGAACTTAATTCTTCTAAGTGATTGAAGATATCCGGGAAGACAAATGTTATTACATGAGAGAAACTCAAGGTTTGGTGATGGCGAGTAAACTTGATGAACTTAACTCTTCTAAGTGATTGAAGATATCCCGGAAGACAAATGTCATGACCGAGAGAATCTCAAGGTTTTACTCATCAAGGCTTTTAGTGTTATTATTCCAACTACATGAGGAAGTGATGTAATAGAAAGTTTACGAAGATAAAAGAGGTACACAAGTGTGTGATGATTTTATGTTATCACAATCATCGAGGAGAGATTGTGTACATTGGGGATGCTCGATTGTCTCACTTGAGGCTTAATCAGTGATTCGAGATATAATCACTTATTCCGGAGTTGACATCCGCAGATTGTCATCCGCAGAGATAATCGGTGATTCGAATGCTTCTTAAATGTTATCGGTTATTCTCTCTTGGGCATTTGGGAGCTTCATACACTTTCTTGAGGAGAGAAAAGTATACATCGGGTTATTCTTTGGCTATCGGACTTAATATGCTACTTGATGGTATAAGTTTCTACATCTTTGGGTATATGTGTATTCGGGTTCGTGAGTTCTATTCTAAGAGACGAGTGCATCAATTCAACTACTCGGGAAGTGGTCTCCCGACACCTTTTGGAATGGATCGCTTGCACATCGGTGGGTATGGAAATTGAGAAGATTATTTAAATGTGGGATGATACGTTGTTGTTGTTCTTTTGTATGATATAACCTCGAGCGATGAATCACGATGATTATTCTTAAAAGGAGCGGCAAGTTCGATGATAATGGTGTACTTCTTTGTGCACACAGCTAAGGAAGCTTGTAAGAAAGCTTTGAATCTGCTTTCGGCTAAAGGATTTTCGGTTTGGGGAAGCGCCAAAGTCTCACTTCGGATGGTTCAATTTCTTTCATCGGTGCAAAGAGCCTTGGAAGATTTGGTGGTGGACGTTTAAGAGATGATGACTTCTATCTTCTACAACGGGTCGCTTCGATATCCTTATCTCGGTACTCGTATCATCATTTTTTATACTATATCATCTACTCTATCTGTAAATATTTATCGATAAACCAAATACAAAATATAAAACCAACAAAAGAAAATAGAAAATATAAAATCAACAAAACCCATAAAAATCGGAAAATTTGAAAAAGACCAAAATATGTTTTCTCAAGACATGTCTTACGTATCGATAACATCTGCGGTCTTAGAAATGTCATTCAATAATGGCACGGGACCATAGATGAAGTTCGAGCGAAAGGTGTAAATATTTCCTTTCAAAACATGTCACAAATCTAATGGCTTACGATTATTTGATCGTGACCCGCGCTTAAACTATGGTTTGCTATTATTTACGATAACAACCCGTTCTTCAAGGAAGGAAAGTCTTTGCGCTAAAACATTTTTCTTAAATCTCGTGCACTTATCCTAAAACAAAACAAGGAAAGCATGTCGTTAAAAAGATCGTTGTTCCTACACAAATGTTTTTCCGTCTAAAATTCTTGAGAAAATATTTGTTGTTTTCAAAATGGTGGTAAATGAGTTGCTTGAAAATCAATCTAATTCGAGTTTTTCAGAATAATTGAAAACTCAATCAATGACTTTTGCGCTTTTAAACTTTTCGTAAAATAAGTCATTGATTGAGGGGAAAATATTTTCAAATTTATATCATCTATCGGGCTTTTCTAATTATCCTAATATGCTTAATTAAAATGTTGTTAACCTATGTTGAAGGACTAGGTGCCTAGGATATGATTACTAGGATTAGATGATTGGAGTTTGATAAACACATAATTCCATACCTTATATGAACTGATTGATATGTTGCATTGACTTTTAATTAGTCGATTCTTTGTTTGGGTGATGTCGACCACCATATATCTGTATGTGTGTTCACTAACATATGCAGGTATATTGGTATATAAGAATGTTCCCGATCCGGATCCCACATAATATGATGATTGGATGCCGAAAGGAAAGGGCAACTATATCTTGGGTTGACAAATGAAGAAACGGAGCTTAATTTGACTTCAATGGAGAGTTGGCATAAATGCAACGTAAGAGGTCTCACTAGATGGTTTTCTTCATCAGCAAATGAAGAAACGGAGCTTAATTTGACCTCAGTTGGCATTAAAATGCAACGTAAGAAGTCTCACTGCATCAGCAGACGGTTTTTCTTCCAAGCCCTACAACAACAACATAAGCTTCTCAACTACCTAACGTATCTTTGTGCAGGACAAGTAGTGGATGATAACATTTTTTAAACAATCTTTTAAATAATATTGTTTTGAAAAATGGAAAAATATTGGTTTTGGAAATAAATTGGACTTAATTTTGAAAATCACCGGACTTCATTTTTATCAAAACTTAAGTCACTCAATCATCGACTACGATCATCGATTGAGGGGGAGAGTGATTTAAAATAAAATATTTTCAAACGATATTTCTTCACAAAAAGTCCTGTCTGTACAACATAAAGTGGTGATCTAAAGATTTAATGTTATGTCATGGTATGATTTTCTTTAAAACTCAAAGATCTTACAAAATGAAATTTTTTCCTGTTCTTGTTTGATTGTGAAATTTTTTTATTTTACTAAAGATCTCTTAAAAACAATCATACTTGACACTAACAATCTTTAATGTCTTAAAATGGTCCTTATCTGTCATTTTTCAAAATCAAATCTTGCCACGTCTTTCCCCAAAATTCTCTAAATGATTTAAATCTTTTGGGATCACAAATCTCAAATGGTTTGAAATTTTTGATCGGGGGAGAGATCGTGATTTAAATCTCTTATCTGTTTAAATGGAATTGGTTTTAGTCCTTTAAAGGCACTCCTGCCTCCATGTGCCAAATGACTTCAAATATACAATGCACATGTTGAGGAGGAGGATTTATCCAAAAACAAGATGAGTTTTTAAATCAGGCACATTTTCTCCCATGTTTTTCTAAACCTTATTAAATCACTTGGGATCCAAAATCTCAATGGGTTTGATATTTTTGATCGGGGGAGAATTTGTGATTTAATATGAAATTTGATAAATGATGATCGATTTGATTCAAAGCGCAAGTTCTCTCTAATATGTGCTAAACTCTTTCGGTTATCGATGCACATATTGAGGGGGAGCAAATGGTTTCTTAAATGGATTTTGTAATCTTGGATGTGCTTCAAATGAACTCTTGCCTCTATGTGATAAAATGATTTCAAATATCCTATGCACATATTGATGGGGAGAATTTACCAAGAAAATCAAATGGCTTTTTCTATGAAAATTGTGATCAAAGAAAATATTTTAAAGTCCTCTTGCCTCCATGTGCTAAACAAATTCTAAATCATATGCACATGTTGAGGGGGAGGTTTTCTAAATGATCAAAACTATTAAGGTACAAAATGCTTTGATCTCGTATCACAAGTACCTTGATTGTTTTTCCAAATGATTTTTCAATTGGTTTCAAGGAAGAATGAACTGTACCAAAAGACCGACCATTTTACTTTATGTATGGAGTTATAAGGATGGTGAGGTTAGGTATTAGTTCCCACGTTCCGCCAGAACCGGAGGGATCTACCCAGGGATAATCCACTAGATAGTGTAGAGTCCTTAGGTATAATGAAAAAAAAGGAGAAAAATGAGAAATGGGAAGAGTGCTTGGTGAGGCAGAGCTAGTCTTGGAATAAACCCAACAAGGTTCTAGTTATGAAGTCTCGGTAAGCAGAAGGGTTAAAGAATGAAAAGAATTGAATGTGAAAAGCGTGAAAAGAAATAGCCCTCAATAATTCAACCTTAGGGCGAAACCGGTTCAATACATATGCTACCGGTGGTTACTAAGGTAACACCGGTATTGAAGACAAGACGTCATGGACCCAATGACGCACTGCACTAAACTTCCCAAACTACTCAAGTTCCTCTTAAAAGGGCTTGTTTCATTCTCACGGGAACCGACATTATCTATCGACTTTCTCTTATAGATTGTTGATATTGAAGAAGGAGACCCTCTCCCTAGTCTCCCAAGATAGAAACCAAGTGCACTATTGAGTCTAAAGCCAAGAGATCATCCACAATATCTCATTAGGACACTAAATTAATGAAGACTTGTTGTTTCACACAATGTGGAAAGTAAGAATATATTAAGAGTCCTCGCATTATCCTTGTGGTATTGCCGGAACATCCGAAAGTGATATGTAAAAATATTCACTATGAAGATGGAAATCATACAGAGCCAACATCAAACAAGCTCTTGGTGGGTGACATGTGAGATCTTTTCTAAAGATCAAACTTGTGACAATGGATAGAAACAATGGGGCGGTTCACTCGTGAATCAACCTTGGTCGAGATTGGATTGACGAATACTTTTGGAAAACCGTTTGATGTGCAAACCTTCTTTTCTCTAGCACGTCGAATGTGTATTTATGTTTTCAAACACAAAAGTATCTACGATTGAAAAATACTTTTGGAAAAACCGTTCGATGTGCGAATCTCTTCTTTTATCTAGCACATCGAATGTGTACTCTTTCAAATATAAAGTATTTATGATTGAAAATTGATCTTTCTCATAAAACCTTCGTCGTGCAAAACTCTTTCTTCTAAGCAATTCGCGATTGTTTTTCAAATCATTTTCATCAATCGGTATATCTCAATTCATTGGTTCACTCACTCCGTGTTGTCTTCTTTGAGGCGTTCGGTTTGAGAACAACTAGAGCAATGCGAAACCCTGTCAAGGAGGTTCTTTGAAACTCCACCGATCACGAGCGATACTTGTCGATCAGCGGGGAACCGTGGGCGTGTACCTCAATTCAGCGAAAGTGATCAAAGACACTTCGTGTGTTTTATTGCTAGCTTGTTGTTTGCGGTACATTTGGACGGTTGCGGTGATCGAATTGAGGAGTCAATCAAAGCCGCATGCTCGCGATCCACACTTAATTGAAGAAATCATGATGGTGCATATCTACATAACACGGTTACGATATTTCTATACTATGCTTCGCTACCTTCTTTGCAAATATCATGAACCAGTAAAGCTTCCGCTACTCTGATGGAAAGATGTCATGATTCAAAAGTGTGAGCATGTCGGTCCAAAAGTCACAACTTAACATGATGGCAACACAACTATGGATGATCCAGAGAGATTTACTGTGGCTGATGATCTCAATGAAAGCTCGAAGATCATCAATGATGTGGATCAGTAAAAGACCTCCACTGAAAGTACAAAACTATGCGGACTTTGAAGAATCGCTACTAATGCACAAAGATTGCGTAATTGAAGAATTCAAGTCTACGAGCTCAAGAACGAAGTCAAAGATAGAATGCTAGGAAGCAAAATGTATTTCATGGGGTGACCTCCCTTAGGGGGAGATTGTTAGGAATTGGAAATTCCATGTTAAAGTGTCGGTCACCCCAATTATAGTCTAGCATATGTTAGCTCGTAGACGTGTCGTTATTTACGTTATGTAGTAGTTAATTAGTTAGTTTGTAGCGTAGCTTAGTCTAGTGTAACACCGTGGAGGAAGGACGGGTCTTTACCCATTATACACCGATCCACGAGCCGATAGGAGGTCGTTGTGTGCAGAGTATAAATACCCCTTCCATCCATGGAAGGGGTGGTGCTTTCAATCTAATCTTTCATAATTTGTGCTACAAGTCTCTACCAAGAAAACACCCATCTCTCTACTTTCTCTCTCTAAAATGGCTATCATGTATTTCCATCATCCAAGACCACTCGAATCATCAAACACAATAAATATATCGATCCTACAAGAACTCTGACCTAACCAATAGCAACAAAATCAAGAAGAAAATGATTTGAAGTGTGACCCAACACGAAATCGTGTGACCATGGGGTGAGTAGAAACGGGGTTCGGGTTTATAGACGGGGCATCGATAGTTTGTTGGGTCGTGTTTGGTGGAGCGTTGTTTTATTGGGCTGTTGGTGGAGTTAAAGGTGAGCTAGTCGAGATTTGGCATTAAGTGACTCGTGATTTTGGTGGGCGTGATTTATAGGCGAGTTGTGTAACGTACATATTTTAATGGTAGGTGTAGTTTGGTGTAAGAGGCTCGTTTGGTGATATTGTAGGATCTTGGGTATGGGTAATGGGTGACGAGCGTATTTTAAGGGAAAAAACATTAGGTGGCTCATCCAAAAAGGTATATGAGGGAGGTGAGGTGGGTGTTATAGAGCCAAAAAAATACTGTCTCGTCAAAGGTAACGTGTCTTGAAATAATAATTTTATTTGTATTTAAGTGAAGACAATGATACCCACGATGATTTGAAGTGTGACCGAAATATATGGAGGACGTAGCACATGGTTTAAGTTTGTGATTGGTATATGCGGTAACATAAATACCCAAAGGTACGTAAAAATTATAGTCCGAGTTCGTTCCAAACAAACGGGTATGGGGTATTTCATCATTAATAGCACTTGAAGGTAAAATATTAGTAAGTGAAGGGCCGTATTGAGTGTTTTGACCTAAAAGGTGGGAGGAAGGTGAGCTTGAAAAAGTAAGGTCCGTATTAGATTATTTATAGTTTGGATCATTCGTCGGACTTGCCGGTTTTTTTGGTGATGTTTTTGGACAATCGAAATTGAATGCCGTTAGAGGCAAACAAATTTACGTAAGTCGTGGTTGTCAAATTCACTATCATGATTACACTAAAAAGACTTTATTTCACACTTAAATTGAGTGTCAACAAAATTACGACACAACACAAATTTAGACATGACATCCGATTTATTAAATTAACGGATAAACTCAAACAAAATGAGAGTAATGATCCAAAAATAAAACATAATCATAATGGGTGAGGTCCGTAAGTCCGAGTGAACAATATCAAAAACAGAATTAACCAATGTACTTGAACTAAAAAATGAAAGCCTCATGTGCTTGTCAAGCTAACAAGCATGAAACAGAAGGGGTGGTTTCTCTTTATTACACTAATTAAATGACTAGAAATAAGATGATGTAACATTTCACTTACTGGATATCCAAGTCGATGGTGCCACGCATGTTGACTTGCAAGAAACGCGTGCAAAGAGGAGAAGGATTCGTGACTGGGTAAAGATCCCCCGTGCTATCACATCGGAGAAGCACCCGAAGGGTCATGAAATCTGTGATAGAAAAACCAAAAGCGTCAAATTTAACGGTACAATTATTATCACGAATAAATTGACGAACAAAATTAGATTTTGACAATGTTCGGAGTTAGGACATTATTAAGGTGAAGATGTCTATGAGGAATAGGAAAATACTATGACCGGTGTTGGTGGCGGGTATAGAATAACGATCACCAATCGAGACAAATAGATATATACACATATTAACAATATTACTAAGACTACTAACATAATTATTAAGGTGAGAGCTAGCACATGTATTCATATTCCACACATCGCGAGTAGGATCCCGAAGGCTCATGATGATATAATTACCGATCCAAAACCAAACCAAAGAGTACCAAATATAACGAGATCTCAAAAAAACTAAGTCAGATTGTATGCCCACAAAAAAAGAACCAACAAAAAATGAATTATTATGAACTAAAATAACATGATAAGTACCAGCACCTTAGATTCCTTATGGGCACTGAAACCAATAATAATCCAAATTTCATATGGGTCTCTTTTACCAGATGGATGTTGTACGTAGGGTGAGCAAAATGGACCGCGAACCGAACCGAATTGAAAAACCGGACCGAACCTATTCGTTTCGGTATTCGGTCACATTTTACCTCATGTTCGGTCCTCGGTCCAGTCTCGGTCTTACGTACAACCGACCATTTTGCCTTTTCGGACCGGAACAACCGAAAAACTGGTCCGGACCGAACAAATTTGGTCCTCGGTCCGTGGTTTTGGGCTAAATCGGTCTCGATCCGGTCCGAGTTTGACCCGATGCTCACCCCTAGTTGTACTTGAGTCCATTTTACCAACATAACAAACTAGCGTTTTTTTTTTTTTTTTTTTTTTTTTGAAGTGTTTAGAAAAACACCGAGTGATGAAGGGGAATTTTAGAACGATTTATGGAGAAATGTTAGGAGAAAGCTTAAATGGCTCTGATTATCATGTAAGAGTGAATTGATTGATAGGCTTATTAATGAATAAGGAGATATGTAGGTCCAAAGGTTATAGATCTAAGCAACCTTGTAAGACAATAACTAACTTGGATAAATCCAAACTAATTATGTGAAGAACTATTTAACAATAAGTACTTGATGCTATTGCGGAATATTAACAACAAGCAAGAAGAACACAATAATTACTATATAACTTTTTCTATTAATCTCTAAAACTCAATACATAACCATATACCTTTAGGGTTCCTTCATAGGAAACCCTAGACTACAAAACGTGTAGAAGGATAAAGATATCTCTTCCTAAGATATCTCTACGCGTACATATCCTTCCCCAATATAACCCTACAAACTATTTTGTTTTAACATAAACAGACTTAACTATGAATAATAAACAGTATTAACTAAGGTCTGCCAGACTTAACTTTGTACTGGCAGACTTAACAACTAATTCTAAGCCTACCAGACTTAATCTCTATACTACCAGTATTAAGTCTGATTACATAATTCCCAACAATCCTCCCCTAACTTGATCTTTACTTGTGAACTTCAAGTTCTTTGTACTCTTTGAGGATTTTGGAATTATCCTTGAGTTGCATCTTTAAATGTTCTTCATTTTGTGATTTGTGCAGCATCATATCAGCACTCCATGGTGTTTGCTGCAACTGTGATTGTATGTACATCAAATCATAAAAGTTTCATGATATTCTCATCACATCCAGGTGTGTAAACTCCTGTGAGAGGTGAATCAAAGAAAAGTTAATGGATTTGATGTCTCTTTACCAATTAGCCATTACTATTGGAGTAGCCAATGTTATGTTGTGTAGAACCATGGTACATTGATAACCATCTGATTTTTATCAAATCAACAGCTATCAACGGATTTGATTAGTCTTTACCTAAAGCCGTACCCTTTTGAACTAGTCATGGTTTTCCACTTCCTTTACCACAAGCCATAAACTTGTGGGCTAGCCAACTCTACATCTACACAGATATGGTGAGTTGAGCACCATACAATTTTTGGCAAATTGTCAGCTATAAACGGATTTGAGTTATCTTTACCAGAGCCGTTTGCTCATGGATTAGTCAGTCCTTATGTGGGTGAGACATGGTGGACTGATAACCATTTTTTGTGTTAGTGCAAAGCACTTTCACCAAGTGAAACCCTCTAAAAAACCATTTATATTTATCAACTTATTAACACAACACTCAACAGCTATGAAAATTCTTCCAAACATTTTAAAAATTATTGCTGTTGAGCTTTTGATTCAATCAGTTTCAAAAGCTGATAACATGCATTATCTTTTACCTCACCAAGCAACTTCTTTTCAAGCATTTCCCTGCAAGTCTTGTTTGGAAATGGATAGTCTACTTCTGTTAGCATATAAATAATCAAAGTGTCTAATTCCAAACAATGAACCAGACAGGTATGGAAGTATTTCCATCTGATTACTTGCTCTTGACTTGCCAGCTTCCACATCTCATTATCAGCATCTGGTGGCTCAAACATTGTCTTCAAATCTCCCTAGATGACTCTTTCATACTCTTCCTCAGGTCTTTGATCACCATGCTTTTCCACCATCAACTGATACATTGTCTTCAGATCATCCCTGGACAAATCACTCAACAATGCAGGAAAATTTACATATATTGTGTCAGAGTAACTTTCCCTTACTACTTGATAAGCACCTTTCTTTCTAGTTTTAATGATCTGTATCTTAGCAATCTTTGTTGGAAGTGCTAGACCTTCTGGAATGGACACAATTGTGAATTCTTCTGAGGAAGGTTCATCAACCTTATCTTTCATGTATTCTGCCACTTCCTCTTTGACCTCAATTTTATCCTTCTTTGTAGACTTCTTAGCTTTAGATTTCTTTATGGTCCACTTAATAATAGGTTTTGGAACTTCATATTCCTCTTCCTTCTTTACAATGTTAGGCTTATCAGCAACTTTTTCAGCTTCAGCTGCCTTTGCAATTTCTTCTTCAGCAAGCTTTTCACCCTCTGCAATCTTCTTAACCTCTTCAGTCTTCTGCCTTTTGGCTCCCCGAGGTTGAAGATTTATGTCTTTCCTTTTGAGCATTGAGGCTTCCATTTCGAGAATCCATTGAGCAAAACTACGAACACCTTGACCACATTTTCAAACTTTGCTTTGAGATCTTCAGCTTTTAGCTTTCTCAATTGAGTTATCTTCCAGCTAGGATGTCATTGACTTTTGATGTAGTTGATCATATATTTTGTTTGCTCTCCCATAGTCAGAGGTATGTTCATCCTTTCCCTTTGCCTCTGTTCCCTGAGAAGCCTCTTCTTCTCATTGACCATCTCTACAATCTTTCTAGAAAAGTCTTATGCTCCAATATCTGGTAGGATGTCCCTATTCACTTCAAGTCTGGCTCTAATGTCATCCCAGTCTTCATCAGTGTAGTACATTGCAGACTCCAGAACTTCATCTTGTCTTTTCTTTTGCTCCTCAGTTAGTTCTGGTGGGCTCTGCAAGTTTTTAGCCATCATCTTGTCATCCATCTTCTGTCTTGCTAGGTTGGTTGTTGCAGCTGCATCTTCTGCGTGGATTCTTGCAATCTAGCCATGCTTGCTTCATCTTCCAGAATCTGCCTTTTAGTCTTTTTGGGTTCATAAGTCTCTTCCATTATCCCTTTTCCTTCTCTCTGGGTAACAGATTCATCACCAGACTTAACTGGAACACTAGCAGAACTAACTTTTTCACCACCAGACTTAACTGCTGCACCACCAGACTTAACTTCATCTTCACCAGTATTAATATCATCTTATTCAAAGCCAGTATTAACTCCCTCTTCAAAAGCAGACTTATCCTTTTCACCAGAACCTGCAGCATCAATCTTCTTCTTAGCAGGCTTCTTCTGACTAAGATCCTTCACTAAAATTTTAGCTGCTTCCAATCCTTGAGGACTAATTGTTTCCTCAGAGGATTTCTCCTTTGCTGGTGTTTTGAAGTCTGATCCACCCTCCTTCAAATTCCTCCCCTGTTTGGGAGAATTTTCTTTACCTTCTGAATCAGTCATGTCTATCCCCTTTAGTTTGAATTTCTCCTCCAGTCTTTTAACCCTCTTCATCAATTTAATTACAGCCTCTGCTTGAGTCTCCTTTGACTTCTGTAGATCTTTTTCCAACTTCTCTATTATGGTTAGCAATTTGGGAACTAGATTGAGGAGTTCCTCCATAGATAAGGAAGCTGGATCTGCTGTAGGAGTGGGTGTTGGAGGTTGTGTTTGAGGAATCTATGGTGGTTCTTCCTCATACGCTGGAGGTGAAGGTGGTGGTGGAGTTGGTGTCCTATGTGCAAACTCTGGTTCATCAAATTCTGATTGTGGTTGAGCTTGAGCCTCAGATGTAGCAAAAGTAGTAGATGTACCTGCAAGGTTAGTAGCAACAACATGCAACATAGTAGGAAACAGTGGCCTGTGAACCCCTTTAAAGTCCCTTTTCATATTATCAAAAATATTTTTAGTAAAGGGAACAGCAATGTAAGGATGTTTGCTTGATGTTTCAACATTTAAGATTATCTGCAAAAACCTTGGGTATATCAAAAACCTTTTCTTATTATTTGCATTTGTAACCATGGCATCAAAAATCATTTTAGAAAATTTGAAGAGTCTACAGTGGATAGACAGACCAATGTAGAAGCAATATTGCATCCAAATTGATCTCATCCACCACTTTTAGAACTCAAACAATGTAGAAGATGTTGCAAAAGGAAATGCAATTGTGGTGTAAAATGACTTTTCAAAAAAGTAAAAGATCCATCAGAAAAATATCCAATATTACTCAGACCCTGAAAAAGTTCCTCATTAGGGAACATAGTGATCCCTGAGGCATCAGCCAAGTGAAGCTTACTTCTGACTGATTCTTCAGTGAGAGTATAGTCTAAGGTATTAATGGTCGCCTTTAGCGCAATAGTCCCATCATCAAGAGTGATGATAGTAACAGACTGCCAAAACTTCTTGACTAGAGAAGCATAGATAGTTGGATTGTGAGTAAGGGCATACCGAATGTGAGAGCCCTTTAAGAAATCCACAATCTGCTCAAAGCCTGTGCTTTCGTTAGGTTTCTTGAGAAATCCCACTTGGTTGTGCTTATCATTGAACTTTAATTGTGCCATGTTTAAGTCAAATTGAAGTATTGTAAGTTACGGTAGGTCTTGTGATGATTAGAATTTAGTCTTGGTAAAGAGAGTTAAGGGGATAAAAGATTTTATACTTTAAAGATAAAGATGAAGTAAATAAAAGATAAATATAATCAAATATTATCTATATAGACCGCCGAAAATTAAGCAACGACACTATTAAAACAGTAAAAATCAATTTTTCTTTGACCAATACTAACGGTAACAAAAATTGCACTACCAGACTTAAAATAGTCAACCAGACTTAAGTATGACATCACTAGTATAAATTCTAAATAGTAGCACATCCATCAGCACAGCTTCCATACCTCCCCTATCTTTGAGAGATATTGCTTTTCTCTGGAAAAATTAGTCTAAAGCAAAGATATATATACAATAGGTAGTTCTTTAAACCAGAATTAACTCAAATTGCCTACCAGAATTAATTCTTAGAACAACCAAAAGAAATTGTTCAAGCACACCAAAAATATTGTAGCAAACACATAAATTACTTCAAAGATGTTCTAAAAAAAATCACCAAATCAAATAAACATCTATTATGATCTAAATATAGTGTAGCCTATGCTACCATCACAGATAACAGAATCTCCTTGGACTTTCTCATACTCCTCCAAGTGATCCATGTTACCAGTCATATGCCTAGAACATCCATTATCAAAGATGCCTTTATCTCCCATGTTCATGTAAGGATGTTCCTGCACAGAAAAGAAAAATTAGTTTCTCTTAGGGACTAAGGCCTGTACAAGCTTGGGTCTGCCTTGTGGACCTTTAGATTTGACAGTATTAACAGAAACTGGTCCACTGTTATACTTGGAGTCTGGTCTAGGACTCCATTTATAACCTGCTGAGTCCTTAACAACAGATCCCCCATAACCTTTTGCAGAACCAAAGTTAAAAGTGTTTGCTGCATATTTGACCAAAGGTCTTCTAATAGGTGAATGTGATTTTGCAAAATTTCTTCTATGTTGGAAGACATTCACCTAGGATGAGGTACTGGTGTGTACTGGTTGTCTAGGTCTAACAGAATTAACATTTACATTACCAGTTTTAACTTTAGTCAGACCAGAACTAATATTTTGCCTAACAGAAATAATTGACACACCAGTATTCACATTTGATCTACTAGGATTAACAAATGAACTGTCAATATTAACGGGTACTTGTCTTGAAACAAATTTATTTGCATGGTTAATCATGTTTACATTATTCCACATTGGTCTAACAAAACTATTTCCAGTGTTTACAGCCATTTTCCTTTTAAGTTCAGCCTCCTTAGCCATTCTTTTCTCATGGAAATCACAATATCTAATTAAATGACTTAGGCTTCCACACACAAAACAACTCTTCTTAGTGAAAGAGTATCCATGCCCAAATTCTCTCTGCATTAAACCATTCCAATTCTTTCTGTCTACTTTATGTGTCTCAGGTTTAGTATGTTGCCTAGGAGTTTGGATGCAACTAGGTTTAACTGTTTCTGGCTTAGACACAAAGATGACTGGCTCAGCTTGTTGTGATTTGGGCACATAAGGCTTACTTATTAAAATTGGTTTAGAAATCTTTATGGGTTCAGATTTGAGCTCAAAAGAACATTCAAAGACATTCCCAATGGATCCATCAATGTCATTAGATTGACAGGTAGAATACTTACTAGTGTTGTCTTCTGATACATTGGTCTCAGACCTCTTTCCAAAATATCCTTCACTGCCATTAGATTGACAGTTAGAAAATTCAATGGAATAATCTTGAGAAGCAAGTGTCTCAGGGTTTTTCCATTTGCTCTAATCAAATAAAGACTCATCATATTCTTTTTCAAGTTTAGGAGTATAATCACCATTAAGGGGATGAGGAACACCTTTGTAGTTGTTAGTTTTAGAAATCTATGATATACAGGTTTTCCTTCAAAATCACCTTTTGAACTAACAAAAACAGTTTCTTTCATCTCTTCTTCATATCCTAAAACCTCTTTATCTGATTTTATCTCAAATCCTAACCCAATTTTACTTGTTGAGCTCATACCTGAATTTATTAATCTCCACAGATCTTTACCATTGTTTTGCCATGAGTCAACTATCTTTTGCAACTCTTCTTTATCTTTAACTGCTTTCATTCCAATTCTTCTATATTTTCTTAGCTTCTCATCTTTTTCAAATATTTCATTACCTTGGAAAGTAAGCTTTTCATTTAGAGATGCATTTTGTTTTTGAAGAGTATTTACTTGTTTTCTAATGTTTTAACAACATTTTTATAAGCAAGCAACTTAACTTCTTGATCACCTAATTGACTCATCTGTTCATCACAAATAGATTGCAGTTTATTGTATGAATCAGTGGAAACATTTGAGCATAAGGATACTCACTGCTGGAGCTTATGGCCATGAGAGCATGATTGACTTCTGTCCCCTCATCAGTATGCTCTCCCCAGTTAATCACACCAGCTTCCAAAGTTAGTAACCCCATCTGTCTCTTATCTTCCTTCTCAGCATGCCTAGGATAGAAGGAGTCTCTCTTCTTTTCTTCATTGGCCTCCTTTACTGTACATTCCCTAGCAAAGTGAACTCTTTCTTGACACCTGTAGCACTTAAGCTTTGACTTATTAAACCCTAATGGTCTCTTCCCATCTAAACGGACTTGCCTACCAGTCCTTTTGAAGAATTTCTTCATCCTTAAGGCAATCATAGCACACTGCCAGTTTATATCCATTTCTTCCATTTCCTCATCTTCAATCTGATCCAAGTCTTCATTGAGGATGTCTTCAGATTGATTAGCAAACAGTGAGTATATGATCTTATCAGCAAAACCAGCAGCATAATCCTTTTCCTTCACACCATAAGAAATAGTATAGCTACCAGAACTAAAACCACTACCAGATTTAACTTTGTTCTTACTGCTCATGCTTTGAGAAAAAAAAAAGAAACATTGTTGTCACTTGAAGAAGCCTTTGAACTTCCTTTGATGTCTTGTTCATAAACCCTAAGGTTATTATACAAGTAATCTATTGACAGAGTGTCAATATCTTCTTTAGTTCTTATGATCATTGCCAGATTTGACAATTCTTTGGGCAATGATCTGAGAAACTTCATGTTTGCATCTTCATTAGACACTTCAGATCCATGTGCTTCCAACTGTGATAGGAGTTGTTGGAATCTATCATAGCCTTCCTCCAGGCCTTCAGAACTGCTCACGGTAAAGGCTTCAAACTGTTGTTTATAAACAGCTTTCTGCATCTTCTTGGAGTTAGAATTTCCTCCAAATCTGGTTCTAATAGCCTCCCATATCTCCTTAGCATCATCCATACTGTGGAACCTTCTGAGATGTTTGTTGAACCTTAGATCTTGATAGATCTTTGAGCGCTCGTGGATCGTTAGTAATGTTTATGTAATCACAAACACACTAATAGAAAGTCTCTATTACTTGTATTCTAAAGCGGAAATCAAACACAAGTAAGAACACAGATTACTAAGAATACTTTGATCCTCTATGGATCTTTGAATGAAACTACAACTTGTTTTTCAAACTTGTACATCATACATACTAATATGTTCCTTTTATAGACAAGGAACCCTAAACCGTTTCACAAGAAACGATATTCATAAAACTAAAAGAGATATGCATTATCACTTCCTAATAAAACTCATGCATATCTAACTAACTATAAAATCGCGAATATCTATATCCGAAACAAACTACGGTTTTACTACTTCCAGAAATCACTTCTTGTGAGAATCCGACACTTCATCGAGAATCCGTCGTGACATTATTCAGTAGAATTCTTATTCAGTAGAATTCCCAACAATCCTCCCATAATCTTTAATTTGACATGGTTAAGTTCAAGATTCTTGATAGATCTTTAACACTTTAGAACAAGAGGATTGAATTCGAACATCAGCAGCAAAGAAGCAAAACAACCACATCTCTATGATGGCAAAACTTTGAAACTTCAGATCTTTGCAGCAACAAATGACAAAGTGTACATCAAAACATATTAGTTTCATACTATTCTCATCACATCCAGGTGTGTTAACTCCTGTGAGAGGTGAATCATTGAAAATAATGGATTTGATGTCTCTTTACCAATAGCCATTACTACTGGAGTAGCCAAATGTTTAAGTTCGAAAACTATGGTACACTGATAACCATCGATTTTTAGCAAATCAGCAGCTATAAACGGATTTGAAATGTCTTTACATGTAGCCGTTTGCTTAGGACTAGTCAATTCTTAGGTGAAAAGAATCACCTTAGGTGAATTGATTACCAAATATGGTATTCCACTGCCTTTACCACAAGCCATATACTTGTGGGCTAGCCAATTCTTGGATTCCAAAAAGGAATAAGCCATGGTGAATTGATGACCATACAACCCTCAGCAATTAAGCATGGGTAAGTTGCATACCCTATGGTTTTAGTAAACCATTACATGTGTCTATCAACGATTTGATGTATCTTTACCAAGTCACATCTGGTGAGTTGATAACCTTTGGACTAGCCAACTCGAGATTTTTTGTGTTGCGAAGCTTGGACTTGATCAACCCAATCAATTGTTCAAAATGGGTCATATCATTCGCCATTGGATCGGGAGGAACTTCCAATGTCCTTCTAAGAATACGTTTCATCGGTTTAATGGACAAAGGATAATCCTTGATCGAAAAACATACATACACAAATTCCACACTTTGTCTCCACAACATGCACATTTGGGATAGGGTAAAATCTCCAAGTATCAACCTTCTACTTATGTGAATTCTTCTAAATTGAATACCCTTGACCATTTGGGCCGAGAATCAAAAGAACTTGAAGATCTCCCAATAAGTATAAACCGAACCACATGGTGTATGGTGGCATAATATTGTGTGACAAGGCCATGGAGAGTAATCAAATCTTGCTTATCCACCAAATGAAGTATGTATTTCAAGAAAGTAAACGCATAGAGGTTATCTATCCTATAAATGGTGTTAAGTTGTCCATCAGTCAATGTCCATTTTGTCAACACACTAGAAGAACCCTCAGGAAAAGTTGCAGAAGAACCTACTTTGATAAATGTTATATCAGCAGCCTTTAGGTCCAAATGCTTAGAAGAACCACCCGTGTGAGATTTATGAACTCCAGAGGCATGCTTCCCAGCTAATCTCACAGATCTCCTGATGGCAATGTGTCTCCTTTTGGACATCCTTCCCCCCTACCGGTACATAAATGCCAATAGAAAAAGAAGAAGGTACCTTCGCAGATGCACCAGAGGCATCTTCAGTAGGAATAGACGAGGTAGAAACAGAGGGAATTGGGACAGAACCACCCACTTCATACAATTTATCAAGTTCTTCTCTGGCCTGTTTAGCTCTAGCAGCTTTTTGTTCAGCTCTCCGAACCATGTCTGCATTATAGTTAGAAAGATGTGCTCCTTCTTGTTCGATGCATCAATAGAAGAAAGAATAATGCTCGAGCTCAATAGTGCTAGTAGTTCCAATCCATAGATGTATCGTGATTGTACTCTTGCGGTAGAATGTACACCGTCAGTAGGTTCCTCAGCAGAAACATCATGAGTGCTCAGTTGTGCTCTATTATCAGCAAAAGAAGTCACAATCTCAACAGTCTTGGGTCTTTTGGCTTTTGGAGCATTCATACCACCAGCAATCCTTTTCAATTGAGAAGCTGGTGTAATATGCTTCATAATCTTATTATACATACTGGTCAAGTCAGATTCAGATAAAGCCCAGACTTGCTTCCTTGTCAAACCAGATTGATAGAAGCGATACTCGATTATACACTACATTTCTCATATAAGTTTTCTTCATCTCATAGATCATGGTTTCTCCTCTTAGCTTTAGCCTTTTGTGCGACAATAGCTTTTCTCTTCACATTGCATCTTTCTTCTTTGTTGTCCAATAGCCATCATTTGTGCGAAGAAAGTTTTCACTATCAAAATCAGCTCCTAAAATGCTTTGAGCAAGAGTAGGATTTGAAGCAGCTTGAAGAGTGTAAGAATCCCATTGCTCATCAGTAAAATGAATGGATTGTTCATCCAATTCTCTTTGTCTTTCAGGAGGCAAATTTGTAGTAAACTGATCTGCAAGCTTTTGTGCCAATGCTTGACTCTTCATCAAATCTTCATACTCTGTTAGCATTCTGGCTTGCTCTAGCCTTTCCTTTTCAGTTACAAGATCTGGACCAAGATCTTCATCAACCATAACTCCTTTCCCTTTGTCAGAAATATCCATAGCAGGAACATTGGTAGTAGGCTCATTAGAAGAATCATCATGAGAAATATCAACAATTAGAACTGTGTCAATATTCTCAGAAGGAACACCAATTAAGGCATCAGGAGTAACATGTTGAGAAGGATCTTCAACAGGTATAGGAGAGACATCAGGATCCAGAACAAAAGTTCTCCCATCAACAAATATTACATGAGGATCTGCTGAAGGCATAGGACATGGTTGTTCTTGCACAGATGATACATGACCTTGTTTAGAAGCAACATTAACCATTTGTGCATCAGTCATAAGATGATCACCAGCAATTGTAACATTAGCAACACTTGGCACCTTAGAAGATTCAGTGGAATCCTTTCTCAAAGACTGTCTTCTCCTTCTTCTTTTAAACTGAATAGGTTCCTTTTGTTTTGAGGATTCAGCAGCAATGGGAGAAGAATCATGAGTCTGTTGAGCAACTTCAGCCAAGAATTCAAGAGAATCCAAATGTATATCCTCCTGCTCTTCATCAGAGGTAACCACAAACTTCCTTTTGCTGTTCTGCCCAAGTTGTGCTTCTAACTCCTGAACCTTCTTTTTCAACACCACAATCTCACCACCAAGTGAGGATTTGGTATCTGCAAGCTCCTTTCTGAGATCATCAACCTCTTTCACATACATTCAACAAACCATATCTGAGGTAAGTGTAATAGGGTCCTCAGCTCCACCAGCAGATTGCTCAGTGGTAATGGGAGCTTCATTGGGCCTTTCAGGAGAAACATGTACATGCTCAAAAATAGGAGAGCTTTCATCAATTGGCTCTCTAACTGGACTAGGTGTGGTCAGTCTAGTAAACTCAGGTTCAAGCTCATCAGGAGCCACAGGAGTAGGTGATGGACTAGGACTAGGTGACAAAGGTAAAGGTGTAGGTGGAGGTTGGTCAGGAGAAACATTTGATGCTTCAGCAGTTATGGAGGGTCCCTCATCAATGGCAACTGATGGATTACCATCGCGACAACATTAGGAGATGATGGATTACATCATCGGTGACATTAGGAGAGGTGGAGCACCGGCGATGTTACCCTCACGGCGACATCATTGCCATGTGGCAACATAGCTTCTAGCAAAGGGTGATGTGCTCCAACATAATGAGTTTTCATGGAAGCAAACAATTTAGCACTAAGAGCTCCTATGGGGCAAAAGACGCTGTCTTGGGTTGTTATGCCTAATATTATTTGTAAAAACCTAGGGTACATTAGAAACTTATGCTTTTTCTTTTGAATATTTTCAACCATATTATCAAAAATAAACTTAGAGAAATTATAAGTTAAACCCTTTGAAAGACATACAATACCACAACCCAATTGGGTGAAAATTGATCCCATCCTCGACTTGTTGCTTATGCCTTTGAAGTAATGTATGCACCAAAACCTCCACATGGGGCAAAACTTATTCTTGTGCCACATATCTGTGTTAGTACTTTGGTATCCAACAACTCTTAACCCAGCAAGTATCTCTTCAGTGTTGGTGTGATATACCCCACCTTCATCATCCAAATGAAGTTGTGTCCTAATCAAATCCTCAGTCACCACATACTTAGTTCCATCAATCGTTGCTACAATTTCTGTGTCACTTCGTTTGGCAGCAGATGCCCAAAATTGTGTAACCAACGATTCAAATATCACATTTGGAGAATGTGTTAGAGCATAATGAATCTTGGAACGCTTCAAGAAATCCACCATAGGTTCATACAGTTCATGTCCCTTTGCTTTTCCCAGAAAAGCAACCTTGTTGTGATCTTTCTTAAGTGGAAGTGCCGCCATTAGAAGAAATTGTGAGAATAGGTTATGAATCAAGCAAATGGAAATGTGTTTAAATTGATTGAAGAGGGAATCAGTTGATTTTGGGCGAAGATTATGCGAAGTAGGTTATAAATAGAAGTTACCCAATTATGGTCAAAATATCGAACAAATCGTTGACGGATCGGCGTGTAAAGTAACTCCAACCAATTTCAAAATTAACGCTTGATGAAGGGATGGTCAATCTGGCGATGGAAGTCAATCAATGAGAATCAACTCAAGTGTAAAAGTATCTTGATAAATATCTTGAGTTTTACTGTGCCACCCAACTCGCATTAATTACCATCAACCCTTGACTCCGCTTATAAGATAATCCCAATTCACAATTAACACATATCAATTACCCCCAATTTACATCAAAACCCTAATTTCTCAATAATTCCACAATCATCAACAACAAACATGTCTACCAAACCAGAAATCATCGATCTAACCTCCTCCTCATCATCATCATCATCCAGTGATGATTCACGCCCATTGTGTCGATACCCTTATCAAGATGAACCTCGACCTTCAAAGTCCCCCTTTCTCCCATCATCTGAAGATGATAGTGTAGTGGATCCAAGTGATTCATCTAGGAGTTCTGATGACTCCACAGAGCGTCTAGAGCCAATCTTTAATAGATTGGTGAGAGAGGAAGTGAAGAGGACAACAGCAGGTGGAGAGAAGCCCCAACCTTCACAACCCCAACCCCAACCAAGGCCACGTGCCAGAAATCCACCACTCCCAAAGACAAGAGAGGTGGTGATTGGTCTTCCTACTCCAGGATCTGGTGCTTCATACCATGGAAGCGGGGAAAGGGCAAGGAGGCGGAGGTGAAGGAAAGGAAAAGGAAGGTGGAGTAGAAGGTGGTGTGATGTTGCGGTGGACCAAAGATATAAAACTAGGTTCTTGAGCATCATCATCATTTTCATCAATCCATCCTTTCCATTTTCATCTTGACTTCTTCATCGTCTTGGTCATGCATATCCACCGACTTTTGTAATAGATGATAGGAGCTAGAATATGTTTGGTAGATTTTGTATAGGGATGGTCTTTTATTTCATTTGAAGTTGATTGTAAGTCATAAATTGTTTCTTGAATGAATGAACAACATTTCTTTTATATCTCAATGATTATCACTTGATCTTTACTTGATTACTTCTCTTTTGTAGAAACAATGAGATCACTTGTACCAATGAGTATCACTTGTGCTTCTCTTGATGAAACAAGCTTTAAGCTTACATGACCATATTCCCATTTAATCAAACTTGGTGAACTTCAACTTAAGATTAGTAACTACTCATAAAGGCATTCTGCAAAACAGACACAAAGTAGCAAACAAACCAAACCAAAACATACAAAACTTAAAGATCATTAGCTGGTTAGTGTTAGCAAACAAAAACATAAACAATAATCTACAAAATTTACAAGTTTGACAACTACAATCCTCCCTTGAGGCATATGCCTCCCCTCAAACTTTGTAGTTAAGGGTTAAGCATCCCAATATGGACAACTAGGTGTTGAAACCTGGGTCCATCAAAAGCTTTAGTCAATAAATCTGCCACATTATCATCTGTGTGAATCTTAAGCACCTTTATCAAATGTTTTCATATGCATCTCTTATAAAATGGTGCACGATCTCAATATGCTTAGTTCTATTATGAAAAAGCTGGATTTTTAACTATGCATATGGTACTTTGATTATCAATAAAGATTGTGGTGTTCATGAAGTTAAACCCATAATCCGACAATTGATTTTGTATCCATAGTACCTAACCACAACAATTTGCGTGACAACAACATACTACCTTGATAGATGAGGTAGCAACAATAGTTTGTTTCTTGCATTGCCAAGAAATCAATCTTCTTCAAGAAATTGGCAACCTCCGGTTGTGGATCTCTATCCATTTGCACCAACATAATCACTATCACTATATGCTTCCAACCTAAAGGAGACTCTTTTGGGTACCAAAGACCTAAATTGGGTTGGCCTTTTAGGTACTTGAAGATCTTTTGGCGCATTCAAGTGGGAAGTAAGTGGAGTGACACGATGTCTAGAACAAGCACTCACAACAAATGTAATGTCGGGCCTAGAAGTTGTCAAATACATCAATGAACCAATCATGGATCTGTATAAGTGAACATTCACGGCGGGATCGGTTCAAGATTGTTCTTTGGTTTTGGAGCTTCATAAGGTGTAGTGGCGATTCGACATTTTCCATATCAAACTTCTTCAAAATGTCTCTCACATATTTATCTGATGATAAAAATACCATCGGTTTTTCGCTTAACTTGTAGACCCAAAAGTAAGCTCCCCATAGCACTCATCCGAAACTCTCCTTCATCAACTCCTCAAACTCCACGCACCAAGCTTCTTTAGTGGAGCCAAAGATAATGTCATCCACATAAACTTGCACAAGAATGATGTCTCGAAATTCTTCTTTAGGAAGAGTGTTTTGTCAATGGCACCTCTTACGTAACCATGCTTGGTAATGCGAGATAGCCTAGCATACCATGCTCTTGGTGCTGATGTAGTCCATAGAGAGCTTTACAACCTTGTATACATGCTTTGGATTATCCGGGTCTTCAAAGCCTTTGGGTTGAGTGACATATACTTCTTCTTCAATTTCACCATCTGAAAAGCACCTTTCACATCCATCGATATACCATGAACCCCATATAAGATGCATAGGCCAAGAAGATTCTAATGGCCTCAACTCTAGCTACATGTGCAAAACTTCATCATAATCAATTCCTTCCTCTTTTTGAACCCACGAGCCACTAATCTTGCTTTGTTTTTACCACAATACCCTTGCATCTCTTTTATTCTTCAAAATCCATTTTGTCCCAATTGCAATCTTCCCATCGGTAGTGGTACCATATCAAACCTGCTGATTCTTGAATTGTTGCATCTCATCTTGCATTGCTTCAAGCCAACTTGAATCTTCAAGAGCTTGAGAAACACCGGTTGGTTCCACTTGAGAAAGAAAGCAAGCAAGCGACAATGCTTAAAGTCATGTGATTGTCCCTTTCTTTGTTGTGAGACATAGGAAAGAAAAGCAACGACCATACTTAGAACTTGTCACGGTACTTCTAGTTCGAGCAGTGCTTGAGGATCACCAATAACATTTGATTGAGGATGAGCAATGTTGATCCTTTTTGTAGCGATGGGGTTGACATCAATTATGGTGTCAAGATTGTTCACAGTTGGTTCAAAATCACTGTCATAGGAAGTTGAGGTGAAGATTCCAGCTTTGGGTTGGTGATTACCAAGATCTGAAGGACTTGGAAATCGTGTATATGGTTCTTCAAAGTCTGTGGACACACTAGTAGAAATGGGAGTAGATGTAGCGGGGCTGCGGCCGATTTGGTGATGTCGGGAGAATCAGGAGAAGCTGTCGGTGAGAATCACGGTTTCCACCGACTGCTTGTCTTGATTATCGATTAGTGCCTCGACATCTCTTGCAAACTCCACACCAAACCTCTCAGCTTCTAGATTGGCTGCATGCTCTTGCTTCTTGAGTCTAGCAAGGTCCTCTGCATAGTGTGACTCATCTTCATTCTCATCAGAAGTTACTTTAGAACTATCACCTGCAAAATGGTTAGGGGAAAAGGAAGGTACAACAATGGTTTGTTCATCATGCTCAGACTCACTATCTGAGTCATCATCCGAGTACTGCATTGTCGATGGGAGACTCTTGTGTATCCATGATTGGTTAGCAACATATCTAGTATAACCCAATAATCGGTTAAGTAATCCGGTCAAAGGACCAAACATGACCTTGACCACGAACATTAGGCTTATCTTCTAGGTATCTCGGGTTAAGAGTCTCCTCAATCTTTCTAGCATTTAAATTATATACCCTATAAGCCTTACTATGAATTTGAATAACCCACAATATACCCTCATCGACTTTCTCATCAAATTTTCCCGGTGGATCACTAGTGTTCAAAATGGTCACTTGACATCCAAAAGGTTTGAGGTAATGAATATCGGGAACTTTCCGGTGAGAAGTTCATAAGGTGTCTTGAAATGAGGTCTAGTAATTGATACCTGTTCGAAACATAACAAGCGATGCTTCTTGCTTGATCCGAACATAGTGGGTAATTTAGAGTCTGCAAGCATGGATCTTGCGCCTCTATTAAGGTCCTATTCTTTCTTTCAACAACCCCATTTTGTTGTGGGGTTCTTGGATTGCTATAGTCCTTTTTATCCCTTTAGACTTATGAGTTCTATTAATACAACATTTTGAACTCGTCCCATTATCACACCTAATACCTTTAACCTTTTTGTTTAGTTGGTTTTCAACAAGGGTAATGAACTCTTTTAAAATTTGAGATGTTTCATCTTTAGTTTTCAAAAGAATACCCAACAAAACCTCCTATAGTCATCGATGATTACCGAGCGAAAGTACTTGTGATCAATACTTGATTTGGGTTGGACCAAAGAGATCCATATGTAGACAAGCGAAGAGGTTCTGAGATAGTGCTCACAGTTGTAATGGCTTTGTATGAGGCTCTGTGTTGCTTTCCTTTGTTGCAGGCAACACAATTGTGTTCATTGGTGAAGACTTTGGAAGGAAGTCCTTCAACTAGACCAAGTTTAGAAAGCTTGTTAATGGTCTTGAAGTTCACATGAGCCATCCTTCTATGCCATTTTGTAGACTCATCCAGGGATGCTTTAGCCACCAAACATGTTAGGTCACCTTCTGGTTGAACATCATTCAAATTGAATGTGTATAAATTGTGGTTTCGGAACTCTCGTGAGAATGATGTATCTTACGGAAGTGTGAAGTCTTTAGAGCACAAGACATTCATCCTCGAGAGAAGAATACTTTGTTCTTGGTGTCACAAATTTGTGATCACGAGAACAAGTTGAAATGTTGCGTTCCTTTACATAGTACACATTCTCAAAATCCAAATGAGGTGTTACGATGGTGCCTTTCCCATGATTCTACCATCTCCTCCACCAAAAGTCACATTGCCTCCTCCTTCAATGGGTACAAAATCATGCTTCTTCTCTTTGTTTCCTGACATGCTTCTGGAACAACCACTATCAACAATGCCTACTTCTTTACTCTGCAGAAGATGATCCTACAACAACAAATTATACAAAATATAAGTATACTTTGGAGACTCAAGTAATCATTGACTTGAGCCTGACTTGTGGATCATAAGATTTAGGCCATGTAGATGTATAAGATCCACCATTGTTTCTGGGCCTCTTTTGAAAATTAGGTCCCTTTTTAGTCCAAGAACAACCTGTTGAGGGCTTCACGTGATATCCCAATATCCCTTGCCAACATACATTGAGTCAAAACATCCGGGCCAATAACCATTTTGAAAATATGAACTAGTTGGTCTCACATATGGTCTAACAATGATCTTCTCCATTGTGAAAATTTGTGATACTTCTTTATAGGAGAAGGTTTATCGTGAATTATGTTTCTTTGGTTTTATGAGTTGCTTGTGGAACAAAAGATGGTATATCATTAACATTTTTCCACATTGGTCTAGGTTTCTTTTGACTAGCACATACACCCATTCTTTGCTCATGAAAATTACAATCCTTAATCAAATGAAATTTACTTCCACAAACAAAACATTTCTTCTTTTTAGAAGATTTATTCAAAGTGAAAGATGTTTCATTACATGCAAAAGCATTCAAACCACAAACATTAACAAAATTGTTTTTAACAGAATTAAAGGCATTGTTTTGCAAAGAATTAAATGACAAGTCTTCAGAGGAAACTGTCTTAGAATTTGATTCCTCGTGACAACTCTAACGAGCTTGTAGGGAGTCTTGGGTGTAGGCTTGGGTGAGGTCTTGGGAAGGTCGACTTTTCACTTGAATCACAACCGGTAGATGTAGTAGACCCTTGGTCGAGAGGACTTGTCCTTTGTCGAACAAGAGACAAAGTCGGTAGATGTAGAATCGAGTGCAGCAAGTCTCTTGACTTTTGCCATAAAGATGGTGTGATCCATCAAAGTCTATTGTGATGGAAAGGTCGGTGGGCATATGTTCTCCTCTAATAGGTCCGGTACAACATGTAATTCTCCTTCTTTTACATAATTAGCTAATCCTGTGGTGTAGATTTACGCAGATCATTCCTAGCTTCTAAGCCAACATATTTCTTAAAACCTAAACCTATCCCGAGTTTCTGATTGACTACCATAGAGTAAGCTAGCTAAATTGTCACCGACATTAACCATTCTTTATGTCTAGCTACTTCCTCATCTAGTTTCTTTTTCACACTTGGTTTTACGAAACTACATCGACTTTTTCTTTCTCGATGCGTTTTAAATCAATTCTAGTACATTCCAAATCACTTTCTAACACCCTTATCTTTTCATCATAAGCAAGTTGATTCTTTTGAAACCAAATTTTTGTCTTTCTAAAGTTTTTAAAGCCTTTTGTAAGCCTCAACTTGACATAACATTCATTATATTTAGGTTTCAATTCATCATAAGCTTCCTTAAGTTCATTATATCTTTCACTACAACCAAAAACACAATTATGTACACGAGAGATGCCCATTAAGGCAACTTGATCATCTTGATCCTCGTAGTACGACTTGCCGACAATCCACTCTGCTCGAACCGAAGCTTCATCATTATCGGGCTCATGCACCTTCCAGGTTGACATGGTCATCCAGTGACCAAAGCTTTGGAGGATCCGACTTTGGTAGTTCCACTTCCATTTGATTCTGGCGATATGTAGAATACCTAACCTCATCACCGACCTTCCTATCCTTGCATTCTCTTGAGAAGTGACCCATCGACCACAAGTATAGCACTTGACTTTCCTTCATCAAATCTTCTTGGATCTCTTCCACGAAACCAAACTTTCTCCCGACCTTACTCTCAAACTTCTTGATGTTCATTGAGAGCATGGCGATTACCACTTCAAGTTCATCTCTTCCATATCAAGTGGATCCACTGTTCAAAATCCTCAAAAGCTAGTTCTTTGTTTGATTTTCATAATCGACAACAAAAGAGTGAAGTACATCTTCCAATACACCACTTGGATTTAGGTTGAGAATTTGATGTAGTGGTGATGTAGGATGATGATCTTGAGGAAATTGGGCTTGGAGCATAGGTCATCTTATTTGAGGAGGTGCTAACAAAAGGCGAGTGAGTGGGAGTGGATGAGCGAAGGGACTTGACATCGGGCTCAAGAGTTTTAAGTCATTGTAGAGATCATCAAAGTGATCATATCTAGCCCACCTTTTGCTTTGAGTGCAATGCTTACTTGCAACCAAGATGGAGGTAAAGATCGTAAGAACTTTGAATTGCAATCCTCATTATCGGCTGGCCTTCATCGATTCAATTGACTCAAAATCCTATGGAACTGTCATATCCCTTGTGGATACCTTCTTCCTCGAGATTTGGAATTCTTGAAGCTATTTTTCGACATTGATTTCCTCATCCTCTTTGACTCATCGTTCCCACCAAACCTAGCCTTGATTGCCATCCGGATGTCCTTAGCATCCTCCATGTAGTGAAAGTCACCCATGTGATCATCTGGTATAGCACGAAGGAGAATAGTTCTAACTTTATTCTCTCTCGAGCAGCTAGTATCTCTTGACGGTTTTGGGACCAACGATGGTAACAACACCATCGACATCTTTGGCGCTTCTTCAAACTGTTACCACTTACGGACAACTTCCCAAAGATTCCAATCAATATTGGTGATCCATTCGCATCTTCATAGCCCACAATTCATACTCCTCCTTCTTGAGGTATGGGAACTTTGCATTCTTGTTTGTGAGATTGAGTTGTTGCAAAGATGTGGTGTTTTGATTGTGAGTAACCGATCCATCGTCGACCCGACATTGTTATGGTTGTTTTGGTTGTGAGGGTGTAAAGAAAAGGATGTTCTTAGTATCACGAGACTCTCCCGAGGCTCGATACCACTGTTGAACCTTAGACCTTGATAGATCTTTGGCGCTCGTGGATCGTTAGTAATGTTTATGTAATCACAAACACACTAATAGAAAGTCTCTATTACTTGTATTCTAAAGCGGAAATCAAACACAAGTAAGAACACAGTTACTAAGAATACTTTGATCCTCTATGGATCTTTGAATAAAACTAAAACTTGTTTTCAAACTCGTACATCATACATACTAATGTGTTCCTTTTATAGACAAGGAACCTAAACCGTTTCACAAAAACGTATATTCATAAAACTAAAAGAGATATGCATTATCACTTCCTAATAAAACTCATGCATATCCTAACTAACTATAAAATCGCGGAATATCTATATCCATGAAACAAACTACGGTTTTACTACTTCCATGAATCACTTCTTGATAATCACTTCTTGAATCCGTCGTAATCCGGAATTCCACTTTCCTTTGGAATGGCCATCAATAAGAATCCATCTCTACAATGAGACTGGTGGAAGAACACTAACCATTATTTGGAAATTCTTATTCCCATTATGGATTCCCAATCTACATATACTTAAAACAAATCGTCGGTACAACGGTATGGAGCAAGTGGTTGTATGGTTCCACATCTCGAATTGTCTCATTTTTTAAAAATCATCATCCAAACATATAACACACTCTTGTGAATTAGTTTTTGTTTTGCTACTCTCGTATTTTCTTCCTGCATATTTAACTAGCCATCTATGTACGTCATCAATGTTTACATGTCTTAGGGGGTGTTTGCGTGTGTGTTTTCAGCCGAATTATTTGAGTATCACGATCTGAAAACATGAAAATCTAGTTCCATGTGTTTGGATAACAAGATCTGAAAATCGATTTTTTGGGTTTTCGTACACCCAAAACGTAGTTTTGGAAAAGCAGGTGGTGACATGCTTTTTACAAACGCGATTTCCTCATTCAAACAAAATTACCCATTTATCCGCACTTTACCTTGTATTAGTGCTTTTGAATTTCTTTTTCATCAACATAGGCTTGGCTGCTGCGTGAAAGATTCAAAAAAATGGAAAAAGCTGTTAGAGTACTCATGTGTGAAACAAAGAGGCGTAGTATGCGTTCAGAAAACCCTAAATTTTAGTTCTTGTTTTAAAATAAGCCCTACAATGTTTTAACATTGCTTTTTTTCGTAAAGGCCCATTACAACGTAACACAGTAAATAAAAAATACGTACATTGTATAAGAAATTTAATGGTCCGCTTATGTTATTAAGCTTCTTTTAGATATTATGTGAAATAAATTATTATGTAATAAGTTTTAAAAAGAAAGCTATAACATGTTCAAGTTTAAGTTATTCAACAATATTAATGTCCTTTTTGGTAATTTCCAAAGCTAAGCTATTTAATAATCTAATTTGCCAAACATTCAAAAAAAATTGATTATATGATTATTACGATATCAAACAAAATAATTAAATCCGAACACTATATTTCAAAACCACGTTTTGCAACAGCTGATTATCTGATTATCCGTTTTCAAAACGGATAATCTATTTTCAATAATCAATCCCAAACACCCCCTTAATTTCGTTACCACATTGTGGATAACACGTGTGGTGGTTGTTGGTGCTCGCTCTAGTTTGTCTTTCTAGTTTTAATATCCTGAATGAGTCTAGCTCTAACTTGATCTCCATCCTTCGCCGCGGATTCACAAATAACCATGAAGATGACCACTATTACACCAAATATTAGCAAAAATTACTCCTCGTAAGTCATATCATTGATCAGTTGTAATTTGCTTCTCATGCAGAACGAAAGTATCAAAATGATAAGTAAAACAGAATCAAGAGGAAATTGTATATATTGAATCATTTTCTCCTTAGACCATAACCCATTATAAGAGGCACTTTATTTTACATACCTTTAAATTGTTGCATACCAATGGACAATTGTGGACCGTCCGATCAAAAAATAGTTTTTAAGAATAAAAACACGGAGGGACCATTTATGTAACTTTTGCAAACTTACCCCACCTAACCCCCACTCCCAAATTGATCACTTTTCATAATCACCATTCACAATCAGTTTCTCTCTCTAAATGAAAACTTCAAAATAAAACAAAAACACAACAAATCATCCAATTTTAACCATCAAAATCAAAGAAAACACATAAAAATGAACGAATCGAGGCAATCGAACCAGATCCGGAAAAAACATGGTACAGCGCTTTCGATTCATTATTTTGTTATTTATTAACTATTTGTTGTGATTTTATTCTTATATTTCTTTTTGATAATGTTTATGAAGTTTTTTTTTTTACTTTTTGTTGATTTTAGTTGTTTATTAATATACACGAAAAATGAATTTGTTTTGGTGTGACTTTTATTGTGATTGTGACATACTTTTAGTTGTGTTTTTAGTGTTTAAATTTGGTTGAGTTTTCGAGTAAAACACTTTGTATACATGGATGCACACCAAGTGTTTGATGAAATGTGTGGTGAAAAGTATCATACGTGTAGTATCACCAAGGATATTTGAAGTTTTACTATATATATGTATTATCACTAGTGATATTTGTATTATCACCGTGAAATTTTGTTTATTTGATAGGTTTTTGTTTACTTGTTAAGATTTATTACATGTCATGTATAGTATCGGTTTGATATTTTATTGTTATTGTTTTATAATCATAGTTAAACTTTTTTTTTGCTAAAGTTTTGATGATATACTATTCTTTGTGAGTAAATGCGCCTCGACGTCAATCAAATTTTTGACTCCATATCCAAAGATTTATAAAAGTAAAGGTATCTTGTAATGTATAAGCATGTCTCCTTTAGAAGAATTAACTGATAAACCACAGAATGTATGCGCGTATTTGATTTAACATTTAGCTTATGTGTTATATCACCGATGATACATACACATTCGATAGAATGTGTATGTATACTTTCGATAGAATGTTATAATGGTATCCCTAAAATCACGAGATATTTATTCTACAAGATGAACACTTTCTTTGTTTTGTAGATTTTAGTATTTTATTGATGGATTGTTGTGAAAGTTAGATAATTATTGCGATAATATGAGAGACTTAACATGTTAAAATAAATATTGTGATATAACATGCTTTTGTTAGATTTGTGGTAGATATATGTGCATAATGGATATATTGGGCATGCTTGATATATTTAAAAGCGATATTTGACTCTAGTATTAGTTGGTAGTATATCACCTATGATAAAACAGTTCCAATAATTGCTTATTGTTTATATATCACCGTGATACAACAGTTACAACGATTGCTTATTTGTAGTATATCACCGTGATACAGCAGTTGTAATGATTGCTTGTTGGTAATATATCACCTATGATATTTGATGACGATACTTATTCGGTTTATATATCACATATGATATTAAAAACAATGAACTATTTATACACTAACATGGTATATATTTTATGCGATTTGAATATAAAGCGAGAACTATCAAGAAGCAAAAAGCAAGGTTGAAGGTGAAAGGAAAAAGACCTTCGCGAAACAACAACCAAGTCAAACGAAGAAGTGAACAAAGAAACAACATCGTCACCGACAACGCTAACAATACCAAGCAAATTAACAAAATCCGCTGCTAGACGTTTAAGCTTAGAAAACACGAAGAGCAAAAATAGAAACAGATACACCACCAACAAATACTGAAAGAAACATATGTAATATCATATGTGATATAAAAGAATCTACAACCACCAACAACACCAACAGTAACTGTTGAACTGACAACAGAGACTGCATGTAAGAAATCAAAGACAGTTGCAGAAAAAGAAGAAGAGAAATGAAGAAGAAGAAGCTGCAAACTAAAAAGAATGAAGTGGAAAAGAAGACAAAATGAGGGGATGCTCATAAATATGGCAAGAAGAAAGTTGTAGAAAATAAAATGACAAAAGCATCAATTATTAATTTTCTTTGCTACTTAAATTGTAATTTTCTCTTGATACTTAAATTGTAAACAATGGTAATTTCTATTCAGTTGTAAACAATGCTTTTGGTTTATCTGAATATAACCTTCTTTTGGTAATTTTATTAGAGTATCACAAGTGATATTAATGAAAAGTCAGTTAAAAATATCGTTGACTTCATGAAGAAAACTATGAAAATAAAAACATGACATATTCTCAAAATCAAACAAGAATATGATTAATTAAGCATTGCTTTTGAGTAACATAACGATTCGGCAAAAAAAGGTCAGCATATATATCAATTAAAGAATAATATCACAAGTAATACATGTCATAAACAAGTAAACACATAAATGATGTAAATATTTCACCATTATCATGCTTTATCACAAGTTATAAAATGACAAAATATTTTAAAATCACAAAGACCTCATAAAAATTAATTCCAGCTATTTATCACAAGTGATACATAACTTCTAATTTATGACAAAGACGGGGCTTGGAACTAGGAAGCTCAACTGCAATATCTTTTCGCATAGCACCATCTTGACCAGTTACAGTGATATTCGGATAAAGCACAAAAGCTTTCTTGAATGCTTGGAGTAACCATACACAAGATTCAATAGTTTCGTTCTTAAGCGAGACCGGAACCAACGATAACACATCTCCTGTGATTGTCAATTGCGATAAAGGCACAAAAACCATCATGTACTGGAAGAGAAATATCTCGGTGATAATATATACAAAATGTACAAAAACAATGAAATCTCACAGGAGATATTACAAATTAAAAACATACTTATTTGTTTTGTATGTGGCATAAAAGAGACGATATCACCAAACTATTTGTGATTGCAATTTGCAAAAAACGGCTCCATCAAACGAAGAATCAACAACAAGCGCAAGCGTGGTTCAAAAAGCACAACGACTCCACAAAACAAATTGAAGAAGCTCAAACAACTTTGATATCGCCTATGATATCATAAGATCCTCCATTATCAAAACTGATTCAACAAAATAAAAGAAAGCTAACACACCTGTGCTATCATAGGTGATATCACATTTGATATCACATTTGATATCACCAGTGATATCACTTTTGATATCAAATGTAATATCACATTTGATATCACCTGTGATACAACTGAGAAACCAGAAATACAGAAAAGCAAAAAGGAGAAAAGCGTAACCTCAAGTACAACACACTGGGTCTTCTTATCTTCTGCAATTAACCGAATTACATGATTCCAAACAGGGTTTAAGTTGTAATCAACAGCCTTTCTTTTGAACTTTTCAAGTGGCCGAATATATGCAATCACATAAGGATTAGACTTCCCAATCATTTTCATGTTTTCAAATTATTTTCTTCACGATTGTTAAGTAAGCGGTCCTTGTAGCTTAAGCTCTAGGTCATCGCAATTATCGAACAATACATCAAATTTGCATCACCTCAGATATGGAGTGATGGAGAAAGCAAAATACAAAACGCACTAAAATAATTTAAAAGGACGCCATTCAGAAAATGAAAATAAGCATCAACTAATGCAACATAGGATATGATTACTCATTTACAATAACTACAGTGCACTTTGATTAATTCCATAAAGCTTGTTTATTCAAATAAATATTTTTGATTTGGTTATATATGAAATGATGGACAAGCGAAACATGTGATTGCTTCTCAACTTGTGCATCCCTCTCTTAGGCACTTTGTCAAACACCTTCCATGCATCAAATTTTCATCAATTCACCCATCCCAAAATGATATCATACTAAAACCTAATGCTACTCATAATCTAAAACATAAACTAAAAGTATCAAATAAACAAAATTTCACAAGTGATAATTCAAATATCACTAGTGATAATACATATTTACAGTTCAACTTCAAATATCACTGGTGATATTATACGTACGATACACAGCAGATTCGAAACAACAATCAAACATAAAAAAAACATTCAAATGCAGTTAAAAACAAAAATTCAACTAACAACTAAACTAATAAGCAGAATTACATGAGCAGATAACAAGGTTATCAAACATTTTTCACTCACACATTTCATCAAACACTTGGTGTGCAACTTAATAAGAATGAATGTTAACAACTTGATCCACATAATTAACAACCGATCAATAACATTATCAACCGCAACAACATCAATCAAATCGACACGAAACAAAGCAGTTCATGCAAATCAAAGAAGACATAAAAAAAGGATGATATGATCGGGAGGTGATGATGAGATGATGATCAGAATTGTGATGGTGATTGGAATGGTGATGGTGATTGGAATGGTGATGGTGATCCAACTGGTGATGATCAAACGGTAATAGTTGATTAGCATAACTAATTTTTGGAGGGAAATGATGAGAGCAAGTTGGGAGGAAAACACACAGTAACTGTGTGAAAAAAATGAAGCGAATGAAAAAAAGAAGAAGAAAAGGCTTTATATATTTGGGAGAATTAAGGTTAAGTATATTAAATCTTAGGTTAATCCCCACCATTAGATCAAAATAGATGGATGGTGAGGATTTGTTCATTGGTAAGCATCAAAATAAAGGTAAGCAAATGAAAATTCCTCCCCATTATAAAGGGTGGCGCTATTTTTGGCAGGTGCCAAACATATCAAATTTAAGATTAGGCAATATACATGTATTATTGACTTAAACTAAAAACGGAAAATAGCTCAATTTGGGGGAGATTTGAAATTAAGGGTCCAAACGTTGAAATTATCGAAATCTATCGGGAAAAACCATCTACGACTGTTTTCAGGATGTCGGGCTCGTTGCGGGCTTTCCGACGATATATCTATTAACCGATATAATGATGAGTCAGCCCAAGCCCGATCTGTGGGCTTAAGGTACATTAGGGTTTAAAGTAATCTATAAATATTGGTTATTAATAAATTTAAAGGCAATCACTTTCAATGTAAACATACCATTCAACATTGTATCACAGCCTTGATCCTAACCCTAATCATTATATTTTTTTTCTTTTTTTTCGTCTAATCTCACTAGGGGCGGTGCTGAGAACGTAAAAAAGAAATTAGGCCTGGCACGAAAAAAAAAAAGTGCCCCTATATTATAATATCCATAGACCATAATCAAGTACGAAAAGCCAAAAATACGAACAAAAATCATTCTTGCAATAAAATTATTACTTCTACATATAATGGGCCTAATGCATATAATGGGTATAAAAAAAATTTAGTGCCCCTTAGTGGGTTGGGCCCGGCTCGGTTGCTGATGGTGCGCCGGCCCAAAACCGCCCATGAATCTCACCACACACAACCGAATATTATAGTGTTCTTTCATTCATTGTTTGAGTACTATAATCAACCCCACCACACACTTGTACAAAAAGTGGTATTGGTTACTCCAAAAATGTGTGACGATAGGCATATAGTCACACACGTTTTTTTTGTGTGTCACTAAAGGTCGCACCACCGTAGGTGCCCTAAGGTATATTGTTGAGTTTGTAGCCTTTTTCATTGAAAAGAGTGACCAAAACCCGAATATGTGTGACAAATTAGGTACAAGTTTTGTTGGATTAATCAGTATTAGTGACCGTAAACACTTTATAGTCACACGAATGATTTTTGAGAGTAACTATTGTTCGTCCTTTGGCCACATACATATACAATATATGTGACATTTGAGATGATTTATTCAAGTATATGTGTATTTTGTGTGACTATTTCCCGTCTTGTGGCCACATGAATATATAATAAATGTGACGTTTGTGATGATTTAGTCACACAACGGGTGTTGTTTTTTTTGGAGTTAGCCACATACAATTTAAAACAAAGTGGTCAAAAGTGCTAATAAGTGTGACCATGTCTGTTTAAAGTGAAGAAATGTGTATTTTGTGTGACTATTGTTCATCCAATGGCCACTTGAATTTTATGTTTATGTGGCCTTTTGTAATATTTAGTCACACAAAGCATGTTTTTTTATTGGTATTTAGTCACACATAATTAAGCAAAAAGTGGCCAAAAGTGTTAATAAGTATGACCATATGCTGTTTAAAGTGAATAAATGTTTATTTTGTATGACTATTGTTCATCCAATGGTCACTTGAATTTTATGTTTGTGTGGCCTTTTGTAATATTTAGTCACACAAAGCATGTTTATTTTGGGTATTTAGTCACGTACAATTAAGCTAAAAGTGGCAAAAAGTGTTAATAAATGTGACCATATACTGTTTAAAATGAAGAAATGTGTATTTTGTGTGACTATTGATCATCCAATTGTTACATGAATTTTTGTGTGTGTGGCCTTTTGTAATAATTAGTCACACAACGAATTAAACAAACAATGACCAAAAGTGTTAATAAGTGTAACTATATGCATCTTTTAGTCACATTTAAAAATTCAATAAATATCAAAACAAATTCAAATATATATCAAAACAAATTCAAATAAAATACTTTCCGAAGTATCTATAATCTTTCCATAAACAACTAATACATATCATATAAGGAGTACTAACCATAGTCACGGGAAACGCTAGCTTACCCGCGTTCCGTTCCGGATCGATCGTGCATCGCGCGGCGACAATCGCGACTGGATCGCTCGGGGATCGCTATCTCGGATCGCTAGTTTCCACGTTCCGTTTCGAATATTGTGATTTTCATGGTGATAGGTGTTTTCCGGTGAAACTTTGTTGAAGGAGGAAAAGGGTAAAGAAAATTATTGAAAGAGGAGAAAAGCGGTGATGAAAGAGAGACATTTTACCCTAAAAGACTTTATTACTTTTGCTTTTTCTTGGCCCAATTAAGTTACACCATGGCCCAACTAAACTAAAATTATTCAACTGGACCCAAAAATATTCAAGTGGACTCAAATATATAATTAAATGCATACACAATATAAATTTTGTAACGTTTGTATAAAATATATATTAAAAATAAAAAGTTTAATAATAGAATTAATAAAAGTTTGTAAATATGTATATAAATTACATAAATACCTATTAAAACTTATATAGGTATAAGTATAATATGGTACATTGTACCAAATTGGATACATCATATCAAAATATATGGTACATCGAACCGGCGAACCGGGCGCATCGAAATGAGCCTACCCCTTCGCACGAATTTTAGGGACCTAGCGTTTCCCGTTCCCGTTTCCCGTTCTCGTACCGGAGCGTTCCGCGCTCCGTGTGACTTTGGTACTAACTATATGAACCAACGGTACTAACTTATAACTAACAATTGTAACTAATATACATTAGCAGTATCAACTTCAAGTAGTCTTAATCTCTTAGCAGTCTTAACTTTGTACTAGCAGTACTAACTTTTACTACCAGTAGTAACTTTTGTACATAGTAGGGTATCTCCAAACAATAATCTGGTTTTGAGAATATCCATGGGTGCTCACGAGTTCATTCACATTCTTTGATAATACGAGATTGCATACCTGCCATTGTAATAACACAAGGAGTTAGCAGTCTATTTCTAAATGTCTAAACTAACTTTAATGATGACAAAAATATAATCTTGTGACCTCAGATCTATATCAGGCATTTTTAGTGATTGTTTTGTATGATGGTAATGGATAACTTGGAGCATTACCATACAAAATATAAACCGGAGATGTACAGATGTAATGTACAATTCATAATTGCTTTCTTGTGCCAAGCAATGTTCCAGGCAACATTGCTTTCATGTGCCAGTTCAATTTAATGAAGAGATCATTTAGATGTGGCTTTGGTCCTCTCTTTCACCATGGTTTGAACAAAGAGCTCTCCTGCCCTATATGACGATCGTACCTGAAACATTTCACGTTTATAATCAGTCGAACTCAGACATTTCACAATTTTAACTCGTTCTTTCAAAAAAATTGATTGATGATATAACAAATATTTATAAACATGAAGTACCAGAGGTCCACTTGCTACATAACAAAAGCCGATGGATTCCCCATATTCTTTCCAGAAATTGAATTTTTCACGTCACGTACTCTTTTACAGTAAGATGCAAAGGAGTTGGCTGTAAAGATGTATACAAAGATTAGTGTCAATGAGTATTAGTAAAGCTAAAATGGAAATGGGTACAATTACTTGAAAATGATTGTTTGGTTTATGCAACGGGTTTGGGTATTATTCCAAAACTGATGTTTCGTCTGTTGGAGGTGCAATGTTTTTTGCAGCTTCAGCAGTGGCAAGAGAAGCTGCACGAGCAGCAAGCTGTTGAACTGCTTCTTTTGAATTTTTCTTGCCTTCTTTGCGATTTGTCTGACAAGTGGCAACAAACTGAGTTGTGTAAAGCAAAAAAAGACTTTCAGAGTCCACAAAGGATTGAACTACGTTAATTTGGGATGGAGCGGAACAAGAAGACACACACAACATTTAATGAATTACCTTAGGGCTCTCTATTTTAGTCGTTGTAACTCTCGTACTGCTTTTTAATCTCTTGATAATGTGGCTCCAACCTCAAAGCAAAATCTGCATCTGTAGTTAGCTAATACACAATATGATTGAACTTATAAAATGTTATAACGATGTGTTATTATGTGTGAAACCATACATCAGAAGGTATTCAAGGTGTATAAAGAGATGTCCACTCACATATGGTTTTAATGATTTTAGTGACATGGAAGATATGAAAATCAGATACAAATATTTATTCTTATGGAGTTGGAATGGTTGGTATTATTTCATGATGATCACCACCAGCTAAATGTTCACAATTTGCTATTATAACCTATTATCACCTATACTTATAATTCTAGTAACATCAATTATCAAATATATATAAATAATATTATACAAACGTAAAAGTGTAAGAACCAAAAATATGCCTCTTAAGTTTTAGATAAGCCATGGCCCTGTTTGTATAAGCTACTGCAGTTGGTGATAGTGCAAGACTCCTGGAATAGCAGTCAAATATAGTCGAGATACAAAACACTATTCTGCAATGTTAATATCATCATAAAACTGAGAAGGAAAATCCCCATAAATACAATCCTTACCAATGCTTTCTCTGAATTCACATCTATAGAACTATTATCTGCCATGAAACCACTAGATAAATGGCTAGCTGCATCATATTTTTTAAGATAATCCTCTTCTCTAGAAACACTTGAGTGAACATAATGAGATTTACCCATATTTCTTCTATCGACACCAAATACTCCAACTTTCTGAAATAAAAATACACATATATACTTTAAACTTTATTTACTCGCAAAACATAGAAATAAATTGCATACATGGCAACCTTTGGTGATTTTAACCTTAGTAGCATCCGGCTTCTTTGAGCGACCTGGCGAACCATGGGATACATCCAATTCCAAAGATAATGGTTGGAGTCTTTGAAACTAATGGTATTGAGTTTGAACATTCGACTAATAGCAGAGAGTTTATACCACCCGTCTGAAATCATTTAATAATAGATCATACTTGAGTTTCAGAAAGAAAAAACAAGAAACTAATAATTACTTTAACTTGGAATGCAGAACTTTGCATTGATCTTCAGAAGCAAGTTAGTGAGATACTTATCAAAGGCTAAGCTATATATACACCAACCAGTAATTTTGTTCTGTTCAAATACCCTCCCTATTTTCATAAAAAGGATCATATCGTACCTCCTAAACAAATAGTAATGACAACTAATAAAAAACCCACGACATGCGTTGAATAGAAGCAAGTGACATACATGTTAAAACAATAAGATAACTACGTGGGAAAGATAACGGGTTACTGGAATCAAACCCTGTTGTGTAGAATTCAACACTAGCGGCACTGCAAAAACAAACCAAACTTAATTCACTACTAACGAGTAGTATAAATGTAAACATAAATGAAGATACAAACTTATAGTGGGAAGCTGGGGAGGCGGAGGGGGATAGAGGGTTTGAGTAGGAGGCGGGTACTGATCGAGAAGTGAAGCTAAATAGAAAACACCAGTTCCGTGAAACCCTTTTTCACCTTCAAGTGTACGGATCTCGGGTCCAATGCCGCATACCACGAAATACTCAAACAATTGACTCATTTCTCCCTGTTAGTCAAGTTGGTTAGGCTTCTAATCTATATATATACTTATACTGTATTTAGGCTTTCTAAAATTAAAAGGCTTAAAAATTTTTTACTTGTTTATTATGGAAATATATATTATAATGCATATAAAATTAAGATAATAAGCTCCAATCGTAAGATGACATTTATCGACTTAACAAACTCCAAACCTAACTTCTAACAACTCAAGCTCTAACTCCTAACCATCAAAAATTAAGATAAGGGCCCAATTATAAAATAGACGTGTGTACTTCTCAACTAAAAATTCATCTTTATTTTCAAATTAAAATATCTTTTATCTACTTATTTATATTATAATCTAATTTCACCATATTTTCTAAAATTTTATCGCTCTTTAATTCAACATCCATTTTAATATATTTTATGAGTTTTAGTTTTATATTTTTAGTGGGTTTATTTTATTTTAATTCAAATTTTTACAACTTTAACCTTTATTTCATTTATTCCAATCAATATAATCTTGATTCGTCCAAATCATATACTTTTGGGAGAGTGTTTGTGCTGTAAGAGATTATGAGGTATTTTTATATGCGGTAATAATGATGTCGCGTGAAAGTTACTGGGTAACCCAAATAAACACTTACAACTAACACATATACATTCAAGTGTTGTGAAGCGAATTCACTAAACGGGTAAGCAAACACATATAACTATACGTATCGCCTTGTTGTCACACCATCTCATCACATCACCACCTCAAACATTTGTTCGCTACAAAATAGTCATCGGTGCCACAGCCGCATTGTGCGTACCCTTCTAGTTAACATACATATATACATCTACTCTTAATCTCTTATCTTTCTAACTCATAACTTATAAAAGATAAGCCAAACAAACAGTGTATATAAACATAAATACATATACAATATCGGGGTTTGGTGAGGCGCTGTGAGTGATTTTAGGAAATGGTATAGGGTTTGTGTGTTTAATTTTTGGTGAAGCGGCAAGTGAAAATGTGTATCCGCTAAAACTATTAGACATAAATAGATCGTTTATTTTGAATGTAATGGTTACATATAATACCCTTATAATGTGGTCATAAACATAATTTAGATACATATTTGTGACGTGGTGTGACTATTGTAAAGCCTATAGTCACATGATCGTGCTACAATTAAATGTGACTATACACATTAGGTTTTAGCAGGCAAACACACAAATAACTTTAGACACGTATATTAACTTACGTGACCATATGTATCAAATTTTAGTTACACTTAATCATGTATGTGTATGGTTTAGTGTAACCATATATGACATTTGGTCACACTGTTCAAGTGTGTGACATATTTATCACTTTTAAATGCATATCATGACTAATGCTTCAAACTTACTTTTCATTTGGCACACAAATTCATATATGGCTAAATATTCAACAAAAAATAGTAGTCACTTTTAAATCATGTGTGACAAACTTGATTATATGATTTAGCCACATGCACAATTACTTCATGTGACCATATAATTTGGTCACACTGTTCAATTGTGTGAAATATATTTGTCACATATGTATATATATAGTGTGACTAATGTTTCAAACTTATTTGTATCTGACACACGTCCTAAATTCAAAGTGACTAAATAATCAAAAGAAATTACCAGTTACCTCTAGTCACATAATTATTCAAATGTGTGACAATGAAATTCCGAAATGGTCACACAAGTCGGATCAAGTGTGGCTGTTTATTTTATTCTAGTACATTTAGTCACATAAATATCTGATTGTGTGGCCGTTCAAAAAACAACATATGTGACGAAATCCCAAATTTGTACTAGTGACACCCATTCAATTTAATAACACAAGTATTTTGTTCAATCATTGTTCGAATATTTTAGTGTTTACTGTTGGTGTTATGTTTGAGTACTAAAACATCCATTCGATTTAATAACACAAGTATTCTGTTTGAGTATTATGTTTGAGCACTAAAACACGTCTACATGAACATCGATCCTCTCTTCCTTCTACAAACCTCACTGTCAACAACCTCCACCATAATGACCACACTAAAACATTCACCGGCTACCCAATGACATATGGGATTCTCAATGACATGTCGGCTGGGATCTGTTGGGAAGCCTAGCTGGGAAGTCTCGTGAGGATTGTATCCCCAACGACAATCCCCGCGACGACGTGGGTCCCACTCAAATTTAAGTCAAAGAAGCGGTGCATCAGTGGCAGATTATCCCAATGACATGTCGCCGGGAATAGTCTAATTAAGCAAAATGATTAAGGCACTAATTATATGATTAAGTATCCCCGACATGTCGCCGGGATACTATGAATTACTGTTGACAAGTCAACGAGTTAGTTTAGTATCCCGGCGAAATGTCGCTGGGAAACTTGGTTTTCTCGTTGACTTGTCAACGTTTGGTGCTTAGTATCCCCGGCGACATGTCATTTGGAAACTTGGTTTTCTCGTTGACTTGTCAACGTTTAGTATATGTTATCCCGGCGACATGTCGCCGGGAAAGGTCTCATTTTTTTTAATGCGACTGCGGTCTGAGATTTCAGATTTTTCCTAATTTTTCCTAAAAATCTACCAAATAAACCTGTACTAAAACCCAGATAGACTCGCCACAACTTGTACCAAAACACAAATACCATATAACGGATCAACGCAATACAAATAGATCACAACTTTTACATAAACACGACTCAAAAGTCAATATGTGCATTGATAGATAGGAAACAAGTGTTTAAATGGCGCCAAGATGAACCTAATAATATATAACACAACTACCTAAAGTACCAATGTAGCATACTAATAATATATAACACAACTAGCTAAAGCTAGTACCAATGTAACATACTAATAATATATACACAACTACCTCTCGCTGTTGTTATCCTCATCACCGCCATTCTCCTCGTCATCACCACACCCACCACTCCCGCTTAGCACCACCCGAGTCATACTCCCCGAACATATCCGCGTGTCTGTTGTCGCCTCGAGGAGACTCATGATAAAGCTTACATCTTGGGTGACTTTCTCACGGGCGGGCATACTTGGCCCGGATGTGGCCCGTGATGGCAATACGCGACCCACACCGGAATATGCCCACGAAGCTTACCCCTCTTGCCAACGCATTGATTTGATCCTCCGTGTATTGACCCGTGGCCTCAAGCTTTTCATCTCGTCCTATGTAGTGACAAAAACACAAGATAGTAAATATATTAGTCGGGTTGCTACATTATTCTCGATAATTCATTAAAGTGTGTTTTGAAACAAAACTTACATATATCCGGCGGTCCTCATCGTTAAGGAATACCCCATCAACGGTATGTGTTCGCCAATAAGTGTCGATGAGTGACGGTATTCATGAGTCTCGATGCCCATCTCATACATACACACGCATATAAGATGAATAATTTTAAAACGACAAATCACAACACACCAAAGCGTATAATCGTATATATATATATATATATATATATATATATATATATATATATATATATATATATATATATATATATATATATATATATATATATATGCATGTAAAATAATTATAATGTTTATTACCATATTATCTCGAAAGCGAGACAATGACCGGGATCCCTGTCTAGATATGACCTTGCTCCTTTGCGGTTAAGCCGATTTGTAGCGGCTCGAGAAATGTTCTTGGGATCATTCCAAAACCTAATGTACTCATCCCAATCACCGTTGTAATTTCCTCGGGGCGTGCCCGCTAATCGCCTCCGCATCGTAATCCCCGGTGGTGGGGTCTACCTTCCAATGTTTGGCTTTGAAAGAAGCCTTGTTAGTATTGTAGGCTTTTTGCAGGTGCGAGTTTATGCCTTCGTAGATCTGGGGCCAGCGGAGGAGTCGATGTGCGGCTTGAGGTCAAATAGGGTCTGCAATCATATACAACAAAACGAAAAGAGAGTTAGAGATATAATTTATATATTTATTTAAATTTGTTTATTTATTTATATGATATAAATAAATAAGCGAATTTAGATAAATATACACATTAAATAAATGAACACGATAATGAAATAAACATAAAAGGATAATCGACCCCAATATCCGAAATGATTCCCGCCTTCTTCTCCGGGACCTTCTCCCAAGAAGGGTAGTAAACACACCTTCCTAACGACCTCCCGATGTAGTTAGACCAATGCGCCGCATGGGGGCCGAGAGGGTTTAAGGTTTGTTTGTCACCCACCTCAAAAGTGATCGACACGGACCTTTTTAGTCTCGCGATTGCCTTCACGAAAGGTTCCGGGTCTTGTCGCTGGTATTCACCTGCTCATTGCCGCCGCCTAAATTGGGCTTTCGTTTACCTTGCTCGCAAAATCAAGTTAGTGATAAAAGTCATAAATATGTATCAAATTTATTCTTGTATTACAATACTCCGGAAATTCTTACCTTTGTTAATGAAGCTTGCCCAAAGAACCGGTGGTGCAGCGAGGGAGGACGATCCTCCCGCCACCGTCACCGCCGTGGGACCGTGCAACATCTGTCGACATCTCTGTACAAGTACAATTAGCATAAGATATAGAAATTCATGAACAAAATAATATAAGCATGCACACATCCAAATACATACACATCCAAATAAATATACATTTAAACAATCCACAACAATTTCATTCATTCATTCAAATATATAAGTGTATTTTGCAATAAATTAATTTGGACGGGTTTTCTATAGGATGATTAATTTTAGACGGGATTTTCCAAAATTAATCACTAAAATCCTAAAACAACTAATTATTATAAACTATAAACGGCTCATATCAACAAATAATAACTATAAACTAACAAAATAATATAAACGAGCACATGTCAACAAATAATAACTATAAACTATAAACTACATATCATTTCACTTTTTAACATACATACCATTATTTTAACATACATACCATTTCACTTTTTAACATACATACCATTTCACTTTTTAACATACATATCATTTCACTTTTTAACATACATACCATTATTTTAACATACATACCATTTCACTTTTTCACCAAATAATAACTATAAACTAACAAAATTTAAACAACTAATTATTATAATTATAAACGAGCACATTTCAAGGCAATTGAACTAATAATAAATATAAACTAACAAAATTTAAACAATAAACATTCCCCAATGACATGAATAAACATTCCCAAATAACATGTCACCGGGATACCAAAAGGAGAAAAAAAATTATTACATACCTTGTCTAGCCTCCTCGCCGCCTCTTGCCAAAAAAAAAAAAAAAAAAAAATTAATTTTCTAATTAACAACTTACAACAATAATAATCGCAAAAATTATAACATACCTCGCTCTTGCTCCTCGTCACTCTTGCCAAAAAAAAAAAAAAAAAAAAAACTTCACTTTTTAATTAACAACAACTTACAACAATAATAATCGCAAAATCATAATATAATTAACTAATTTAGTTGAATAACATTTAAAATTTGTAAAACAAACCGTAACGTGTGGTGGTGGTGATGGTGGATGCGTTGGTGGTGATGGTGGATGCGGTGGTGGTGATGGTTGATGATTGTTGGTGAATCGGTGATGGTTTTTTTCGTAAATCGCCACGGAAGGAGGAGGATAAGGTTTTTTTTTTTTTTCGCTTTCAGCGATGAAGAAGATATCCGGATCTACTTTATGATAAAGTTTTTCCCCATGACAATCCCCACGACATGTCGCTTTGGAAAGGTATAGTTTTGTCGTTTAGCGTAAATGGCGCGATAACGAAAATTTTGGTGGGTGATATCGGCGACATGTCGGGGAAAACTATTTAATTTTTTATTATAATCCCAAATGACATGTCGCGGGAAAACTATTTAATTTTTTTTTTTTTTTTTTTGGTAAAATTTAATTACTTTATGTTGTTAACGACTTCAAAAGAATACGATTTTATCTTTTATTTTATTATAATCCTAAATATTTTCCTTTCTTTTAATATAAACTCGAACAAAAGTTACCATTCGGCATCTTTATATTCTTATATGAGAGTTAGATTTACAACCGGTAACAGGCTAGAGGAACAAGAACATATTACATCAAAATGTTGCATGCAATATTTAATTGGATCAAGAAGCCAAACGATGCATAGTTGAATGTGTTTTATAAATCTAAGATTCACCGAAGAATAATTATGGTTACACATTAGACGTTCAACATCCGAGTCGGTATGTTATGGTTACACATTAGACGTTCAACGGATGAGTCGGTATGTTATGCTTACACATTAGACGTTCAACGAATGAGTCGGTATGTTATGGTTACACATTAGACGTTCAACGGATGGGTCGGTATGTTATGGTTACACATTAGACGTTCAACGGATGAGTCGGTATGTTATGCTTACACATTAGACGTTCAACGGATGAGTCGATATGTTATGGTTACACGTTGGACGTTCAACGAATGAGTCGGTATGTTATGGTTACACATTAGACGTTCAACGGATGAGTCGGTATGTTATGGTTATACATTAGACGCTCAACGGATGAGTCCGTATGTTAGGGTTACATTAGACGCTCAACGGATGAGTCCGTATGTTAGGGTTACATTAGACGCTCAACATCCGAGTCGGTATGTTATGGTTACACATTAGACGCTCAACGGATGAGTCGGTATGTTATGCTTACACATTAGACGCTCAACGGATGAGTCGGTATGTTATGGTTACACATTGAACGCTCAACGGATGAGTCGATATGTTATGGTTACACATTGGACGCTCAACGGATGAGTCGGTATGTTATGCTTACACATTAGACGCTCAACGAATGAGTCGGTATGTTATGGTTACATTAGACGCTCAACGGATGAGTCGATATGTTATGGTTACACATTGGACGCTCAACGGATGAGTCGATATGTTAGGGTTACATTAGACGTTCAACGGATGAGTCGGTATGTTATGCTTACACATTAGACGCTCAACGGATGAGTCGATATGTTATGGTTACACGTTGGACGTTCAACGAATGAGTCGGTATGTTATGGTTACACATTAGACGTTCAACGGATGAGTCGGTATGTTATGGTTACACATTAGACGTTCAACGGATGAGTCCGTATGTTAGGGTTACACATTAGACGTTCAACGGATGAGTCCGTATGTTAGGGTTACACATTAGATGTTCAACGGATGAGTCGATATGTTATAGTTACACATTAGACGTTCAACGGATGAGTCCGTATGTTGGGTTACATTAGACGCTCAACGGATGAGTCCGTATGTTAGGGTTACACATTAGACGTTCAACATCCGAGTCGGTATGTTATGGTTACACATTAGACGTTCAACGGATGAGTCGGTATGTTATGCTTACACATTAGACGTTCAACGGATGAGTCGGTATGTTATGGTTACACATTGAATGTTCAACGGATGAGTCGATATGTTATGGTTACACATTGGACGTTCAACGGATGAGTCGGTATGTTATGCTTACACATTAGACGTTCAACGAATGAGTCGGTATGTTATGGTTACACATTAGACGTTCAACGGATGAGTCGATATGTTATGGTTACACATGGACGCTCAACGGATGAGTCAAGATGTTAGGGTTAGGGTTACATTAGACGCTCAACGGATGAGTCGGTATGTTGGGTTACACATTAGACGCTCAACGGATGAGTCGGTATGTTATGGTTACACATTAGACGCTTAACGGATGAGTCGGTATGTTATGGTTACACATTAGACGTTCAACGGATGAGTCCGTATGTTAGGGTTACACATTGGACGTTCAACGAATGAGTCGGTATGTTGTGGTTACACATTAGACGTTCAACGGATGAGTCGATATGTTATGGTTACACATTGGACGTTCAACGAATGAGTCGGTATGTTATGGTTACACATTAGACGTTCAACGGATGAGTCGGTATGTTATGGTTACAATTTAGACGTTCAACGAATGAGTCGGTATGTTATGGTTACACATTAGACGTTCAACGGATGAGTCGGTATGTTAGGGTTACACATTAGACGTTCAACATCCGAGTCGGTATGTTATGGTTACACATTAGACGTTCAACGGATGAGTCGGTATGTTAGGGTTACACACTAGACATTCAACATCCGAGTCGGTATGTTATGGTTACACATTAGACGTTCAACGGATGAGTCGGTATGTTATGGTTACACATTAGACGTTCAACGGATGAGTCGGTATGTTATGCTTACACATTAGACGTTCAACGGATGAGTCGGTATGTTATGGTTACACATTGAACGTTCAACGGATAAGTCGATATGTTATGGGTTGGACATTAGACGTTCAACGGATGAGTCGATATGTTAGGGTTGGACATTAGACGTTCAACGGATGAGTCGATATGTTATGGTTACACATTAGACGCTCAACGGATGAGTCGATATATTATGGTTAGACATTAGACTTTGAACGGATGAGTCGTTATGTTATGGTATCGATATTATTATTATTATTATTATTATTATTATTATTATTATTATTATTATTATTATTATTATTATTATTATTATTATTATTATTCTTATTATTATTCTTATTATTATTATTATTATTATTATTATTATTATTATTATTATTATTATTATTATTATTATTACCATTACTATTATTATTAAAAAGTCAAGCGAAGTCAAGCGGTATCCCGACGACATGTCGCGGGAAAGGTGCAAAATAAAATTTTAAAGTAATCAAATTAACACTAATTACATATTTTAAATAATCAATGAATCCCTACGACATGTCATTTGGGAAACGCGTCTAAAATAAAATTATAAAGTAATAAAATTAACACTAATTACATATTTTAAATAATCAATGAATCCCGCGACATGTCATTGGGGAAAGGTAAGCTGAAAAGCTCCGCCACGTTGCACTGTTGAAATTTTCGGTCAAAATATAACATCAGATCCGGCGACGTGTCACGGGAAAACCTCTCATAATTTAGTCGACTTTTCACGATACTGCGTGCCACGTGGGATATATTTTTGTCGTTTAGTGATGATTCCCAATGACACGTGTCGGCGGGGAAAACGGCGATGGGGAAATGGTAAATGTGGTAGTGCCAACGGTGATCTACCTCCACCACCTCCGCCTCCTCTAATTGAAAAAAACCTAAAGCTTCTTTCTTGGTTCTCTTTTCATTGGATTGCAACAAGATCATTTGTTAAAAAGGGTTCGACCTTGATTGTTTGTTTTATGTTTTCTTTTCACTTAAAGTCGACTAAAGCTCTAACTGCCTCCACCTATAGTCGACTAAAGCTCAATCAATGGTGTGACTTCATTGAATAAGTCGCAAGAGGTTACTTCTTCAAGAATCAATGAAACCTTTTAATGTCCTAATGCACATCATTGGTGAATATACAAGCTCGATAAGCACGCTTTTTGTTTGCTTTGCTTTCGCTTGTGGATGTCTTCTTCAACAAAAATATTTATAATTTTACCGCTTTAGATATCTTTCGTTGATCCGTGAGCTTAGAGTATATTAGGGTTTATTGTAATCTATAAATATTGGTTATTAATAAAGTTAAAGGCAATCACTTTCGAGTAAACATCCGTTCAACAAGATCAAGGCCCCCAACGCCAAACGAATCAAAAGTTACGGTCTGAGGTGAGCCGCTTATCTCATTGCTCCATCCCAAAATCTGCGATTTTCGCACATCATCAACTTCTTCCTTCTATGTCGTTTTTGGATTGTGTGTTTAAGATCAACGATCGTGGTCATATATGATTACTAGTTAGATACCACACAAATGGGCCTGTGACGATAAATATAGTAAATGAATTGCTAACCCAACTCGCAATTCCCTACCCGCTTAGTAATTCATTTCACAACACTCAGAATGTATATGTGTTAGTTGTATGTGTTTGTTTGTTTTTCGTATCTTTCCCGTGACATCATTATTCCCGCATATAAAAAGACCTTCACAATCTCTTTCCCACAAACACTTTCCGAAAAGTAAATGATTTTGATAAATAAAGTTTGTATTGATTGAAATAAATGTTAAAGTTATAAAAATTTGAATCAAAATAAAATAAACCTACTAAAAATGTAAAACTAAAAACTCATAAAATATATCAAAATGGATGTTGAATTAAAGAGCACAAAATTTTAAAAAATATGGTGAAATTAGATCATAAAAATTAAGCGGATTAAAGATATTTAAATTTAAAAATAAAGGTGATTAATTAGTTAGGAGTAGCGTGTGTCCATTATTAATTTCTTTATTTTAGTTTGTTAAAGCCCTCCTTTTTTTATTTTTAGTTGAGAGTGACACATGTCACCAATGATTGGAGCCCTTATCTTAATTTTTGTGGGCCACAACTTAAACGCTTTATATAAGAAGATAGATATATATTAACACTAACACTTATCAAGATTAATGGATTTTGTTTGAATTGAAGTCCAATAAACAAAGACTGCTAATAAGATGATAAACAAACAAAACTCTATAAAACAAAAACATTTTATGTAACATATAAAAGTGTTGAGATATATGAAAATTAATTAAGAGCTCACATTAAATTAAAATAAAAGATATTATGGGCTGCTGGTTAAGATAACGGAATGAGGCTACGACTTTCAAAGTCATAATAAGGTTTTTTTGTTTTGTTTTGTGAACCTTAGTAATGAATCGGGTATATCATACCATAGATTCATTACACATCAATTAGTGCCTATGAAACCCATTCCCATGGCCTCTTTTTCCACTACAAAATTCAAATATCATACACTTTTTCATATCATATTTGATCAATCAAACATAAACAATAAGAATATACACTTTTTCATACCAATTGTCATTTCACATCATTCCAAATCTAATACCCATCATCATTCCTAACAACAAACCAAACGGGTAAATTTAGCAAAACTATCTATTAAGCAAAGCGGCTTTTTAACACTCGTTTAAGCCAAAGTGTCACATATTGTATTTATACTTCTGTCTTTTGATAATATTTCGTTGAAACTTACAATAACTCTTAACTGTTAGCATGATCATAAATAGTCGCATGCAAAATTGCAAATCACTGAATTTATCGATTCAAAAAAACAGAATAAAAAAATCAGCTCCATGCATTAATCTACTAACTGCAAATGCACCAATCCAAGAATTGATGAAAATCTATACAAACCGATAAGTAAACAGTTTACTTAGGGATGGGATGTCGACAACTAGGGCAACTTCGACTCAAGCGTAACCAATGCTTAATGCAATCGGTATGAAACAAGTGGTTGCATGGTTGCACAATCCAAATCGTTTCCTTCTCTTGGAATTCCTCCAGGCATATTGCACAATCCTGATTCTCAAATTTATTTGTCTCATAAATTAGTTCTTTCACGGTTTTAGGAAGAACCTCACTATGTAGCGCCTTCTTGTCCACCTCATCAAGGTTGACATGTCTTAACTCCGTTACCACATTGTGGATAACGCTTATTGTTGTTGCTGCTCGAGTTTGCTGTATTCTTCCTGTTTCAATATCCTGCATGTGTTGTCTATGTCGAGTTGCATTCCTTAGCTGAGTTAGCTCCCTCAAGCACCCACAAAAATACACCATGAACAGCACTATAACAAATAATATCAACTCGAATTTATCCTCAGACGCCATGGTTAGCTGATCGATCAATTTAATTCTTGATGTTATGCTTTCTTTTTTCTTTTTCCCAATTGTGTGTTTAAGATCAATGTTTGTGGTATTGATATATATATATACTAACACTAGAATTTTAATGATCAAGATTAATATATGAATATAATATAGTACGTATATGCGTGTTTGAAGTCCAAAAACCAGGACTCTTAAGAAGATAAATACATGCGAAGAAAATCATATTGATTATAATTATGAGTTTGATGATAAGAATTATATATTCGTTAGAATGTTTATGGATAATGGCCTATAAATCTAACTTACTTGTCACTTTGTATCGAACTTGTATTTTGTGTCACTTGTGTGTATTTTTGTGTCACTTGTATGTATTTTGTGACTTTTTTGCCATTCAATATATTAACACTCCTATTACCTGAGAGGAGAAAAATGTCAAAAAAAAATACACAAATAACGCAAAATGCAAATTAGATACAGAGAACAGCAAAAAAATTAATTTAATATATACAAAAGGATATAATGACATTTATATATAAGCTATTATCAAAAAAAAATATAGTATTCCATTTCTTTTTAATGTCTAGCATTAATATTATTAATTTTCTATTAAAAACTTCTTCTATTTTCTTCATAATCCTTTCATGATTATTCTTTATTAATCCTTTCATTGGGATTAGACTTGGTAAAAAAAGATAATTATTACGTAATAATGTACAATTTTAGTATACTAACTCCTTTAGATCCTCGTGCACACACAAAATTTTGGATTTAATTTTTGTCAAATTAAACTTTGGCTTAAACTTTGTTAAATAAATGGTTGTTTAAAATAAATATAGTAATATTATTTTATTGGTATTTTTGAGTAAATTGAGTTGACACACGTCACAAAATAAACAGTAAAGATATAGAGATATAAACTATATTATGACATTTATCATTATCTAATTTTTATCATCTACCCTAAATTAAAGTCATTAATTTACCTTCAGTTACATACAATTTATTCTTATTTAAATAACTCGAGTATCTAATTTAGAATCAAATAATCCATTCTAATGCAAATAGAAACACACACATAATTATTAAATTTCATTTAGATAAAATAATAATTTTTATAATATCTACGTAATTATAAATATTATTATCCTAATAATGGGTAAGATTTAATTTTTAATGAATCACATACGTTTCTTTAGATGAAAATTTTGGTATACGAACATAAATCAAAAGAAAAACCTACAAATATTTATTTGTACCTACTTTCTAAACAAACAACATAATGCACATGTATCATCTTGAACCCGTCAAAAATACAATATATGAAGACTTAATATTCATCAAAAACCATTATGGTCTTAAATAAAAAATCAGTCGTTTAACAGAAAACGATTAAGAAATGGTTAAACATATTAAATTTTTGTATTTATGCTATTGTAGTTTTTTTTATGATGTATTTAACTAATAAAAATTTAGTTAACAACATAAAGCCATTAGAAACTAAGACACCAACTTATTGGTAACATTAACCCGTCGAAATTATAATAAAAAACCCGTTCCTTTGTTTCCATGTATAAGATTCGTGTTCTATAATATTTTAAAAACCATAGTTATCTTCATTCATATTTTTCTATATTTAAATTATGTTACGTGATAAATTCTAAATTTTTTGGTAAGTATCTTTTCAAAATTTTAATTTGACACTTTTACATCTTAAGAAACTTATATGATTTTTTAAAAATTAAATCTAAATCATTCTTAGAATAATAATATCGATTACGTAGATATTAAAAAAAAAATTGGTATACGAACATAAATAAAAGGTAAAAACTACAAAATTGGATTTGTACCTACTTTCTAAACAAATATCATCACGCATATGTACCATCTTGAACTCGCCAAAAATATAATATATGAATAACTCATTGTTAATCAAAAACCGTTATGGCCTTAGATCAGAAACTAACCGTTCAACAAAAAACGATAAATAAATGGTTAAACATATTAATTTTTTATATTTATGCTATTGTTGCTTTCTTGATGGTGTATTTAACTACTAAATTATTTCGTCAGCAACGCATAGCCATCGAAAACAAAGAAACCAACTTATTGTTAATAATAACCCGTCAGAAATATGATAAAAAGAAATTTGCCTCATCAGAATCATTTTTAAAAACAACATGCATGTTTTAGAATATTTTAAAATTTATAGGTATATTCGTCGATATCTTTTACATATTTAAATTATGTTACTTGATAAGTTATAAATTTATTTGATATATATCTTTTTAAAATTTCCATGTGACACTTTTTCATCTAAAGAAACTTATTTAATTTTGAAAAAAGTTAAATCTAACATATTCTTAGAATAATAATATATATAATTACGTAGATATTAAAAAATTTGGTATACGAGCATTAATTAAAGATAAAACCTAAAAAGTTGGACTTGTACCTACTTTTTAGACAAAAATCAACAGGAACATGTATTCATCTTGAACCCGTCAGATATATAACACATAAACAATTTATTGTTCATCGGAAACCATTATGGTCTTAAATCAAAAACCAATCGTTCAACAGAAAACGATTAAAAAATGGTTAAAAATATTGAATTTTTGTATTTATGCTATTGTTGTTTTCTTGATGGTGTATTTAACTAATAAGTTTTTTTCATTAGGTACGCAAAACCATCAGAAACAAACTTATTGTAAGATATTGATTTTCATAACACACTCTTGGATTTGATGTTTGACAGATTTTAGAGAGAGAAAGAAAAAGAGAATGGGAGTTCTAGAGAAAGAAAGTGAAAGAGAAGTAAAGATTAGATTAGAAGCTCCATCCCGTTCCCATGGTGGGAAATGGTATTTATAGTTCTTACATAAACGCCCCCAACGGGCTATGGAGCGGGCAACAATGGGTAAAGACCCGACCCGACTCCATGGATGATACGATATCTAAACTATTATTCTTAATCCTACGAGCTAACTTATGCTAAATGTTACTCGGGGTGACCGAGTATTTCACATGAATTTTCATATTCCTAACAATCTCCCCCTAAGGGAGGTCACCCCGAAAATTACAAATTGAATGCTAGCATTCTATTACAAGAATTTGATTTCCTAGCTCGTAGTCTTTGATTCTTCAAAGTCCGCAATCTTTGTACTTCCAGTAGTGATCTTTAGATGAATGTTCATTTGGCTTGGGTGATCTTTGAGCTTTCATTGAGATCATCAACCACTGTAAATCTTCAACTCATCCTTTGTAGTATAGCCTCCATGTGATGTTGTAACTTTCGGACCAACATGCTCACACTTTTCTGGATCATGATATTTTGCATCAGAATTACGGAAGCAGTGTTGTACATCTTTCAATTATCATGATTTCTTTGATTGTGAGTGTGAAGTGCGAGCATGTGGTTATGAATTGACATCTCATTGGCCATCAGCTGCAACCATCGAGGATTCCTGCAAAAAAACAGTTAGCAATAAACACATGAAAGTATCTTTATTCACTTTCATTGAATAGGGTTGCAAGAACCACGGTTCCTCGTTGATTAGTATAAGCCTGTGATCAGGTAGAATTCCAAAGAATCTCCTTGACAGGGTTTTGCAGTTGTACTAGCCATTCTCAAACCGAAGCATCTCAAAGTAGACAAAACGGAGTGAGTGAACCAGCGAATTGGGATTCACTGATTAATGATAAATTGATTTGCAAAACAGTCGCCCATTGCTGGATAAAGAGTTTTTGCAATGCGACGAAAGTTTTATGAGCAACATAAAGTTTCAATCACAAATACTTTTGTTTGAAAAATTTATGCGCAGTCGATGTGCTCGAAAACGATTGTTGAACACATCGAAGGATTTTTCCAAAAGCATCCGTCAATTCATTTACCGGAACAAGGTTGATTGAAATACGAATCGCCCCATCGTTGTTTTTCAGTTTTCACAAGTTTGATCCATGAAGGATCTCACATGTCACCAACCAAGAGCTTGTTTGATGTTGGCTCTAGAAGGATTTCCATCTTCATTGTGAATACTTTACGTATCACTCGGATGTTCTGGCAATACCACGAGGATAATGCGTAGGACTCTTAATATATATTTTTCTTGCTTTTTACGGTGTATGAAGCAGCAAGCACATTGGAAGTGTGTCCTAATGAGATTTATGGATGATCTCTTGGCTCTAGACTCAATAGTGCGCTTTGGTTTTCCTGTGCGGAGACTAGGGAGGGTTCTCTTGCGTCAATATCAACCATCCCTAAGAGATAAGTCGATAGATTACACCGGTTCCTCGTGAGAATGAAACAAGTCCTTTTAAGAGAACTTGAGTGGCTGGAAAGTTTAGTGCAGTGCGTTACTTGGTCCATGACGTATTGTCTTCAATACCAACGCTACATTGGTGACCACCAGTAACGTATGAATTGAACCCGGTTTCTGCCCCAAGGTTGAATATTTGGATGACTATTTCTTTTCACCCTTTCTCTTTATATTTCTTTTTCATTTTTTAACCCCTTCAGCGCTTACCGAGACTTCATCACTAGAACCTTGTTGGGTTTGTTCCAATACTAGCTCCATCTCAGTCGGCACTCTTCCATTATTCTCACTTTTCTCCTTTTTTAATCATACCTAAGGACATCTACACTAACTAGTGGATTGTCCCTAGGTAGATCCCTCCGGCTCTAGCGAGATAGTGGGAATGAATACCTAACCTTACCATCCTTATAACTCTAATAAAGTAAATGCAAGGTCACCATGTGGTACTTTCTCTCTTCCTTAAAACCAATTGAAAATCAATCAAGGTAATTGTGATATTTGATGTCAAAGCATTTGTACCTTAATTGGTTTTATCTTTCGAAATGCTCCCCTCAAAATGTGCATCGGTATTTGAAATTGTTTAGCACATGGAGGGAGGAGTGCCTGGTTGAGTCTTAAACAATCATATTTTTATCAGATTTAATATTTAAATCACATTCTTTTTCGCGATCAAAAATTTTAAACCTTTTGAGATTTGGGATCTCAATTGATTAAATAAGTTAAAAAAATTGGTTGAAAATGTGGTCTGATTTAATATGTACTGATAAGGGAACACTACAATGCTTCCTCTCAATTTATGAGGGAGAATGTGATTGTCAGGTATGATAAGTTTATAAATGATGTGAGTTTAACGAGAAACTCATGAAAAATTCATATTCTGACATATAACATTAGATACTACACTACTTAGGAATGTACAAGATATGCACCATAATATGATATTGACCTTAATACTGGAATGATGAAATCATTCTGTTATCCGGATGAGTCTGTAGTCAATATCTTTGAACCTTCCACTAACAAAGCTTATGAGAATCTCGCATCTTGTTAATCTTTGAAGAGTCAGCACTTTTCTTATCCAGTGCAGATACACAATTGGCTAACTCAAGATCTGTTGTGCTTTGTAGTGGTGGTGGTGGTGGTGGAAATACAGATGTTGTTTCAGCTGTTGCTGTAAAGATGGAAGGAACATCTGTTGATGCAGTGAGACCGCTGAAGACATATATATCATGCAGGATATCTACAGAGATCTGAAATGTTAGGTTCCTTTGCTTCTTTTGTCGATCCAAGATATAGTTACCCTTTCCTATCGGCACCCAATGTTAAAATGGCATAATCTGATCATTAGATTTTGTGGGAGCAGGAGCGGGAACATTCTCATAAACCATGTTATCTCGCCTAAGAGGGTCAAAAAGATAGACATACATACAAATATTTGGTGTTCGACAACACTCGAACAACAATCGACTAACAACAGTCAATCCAACATTGAAAATCAATCAATCAGATCATACAAAGGCATGGGGATTACATGTGAACATCAAACTCGAATCATCTAATCCTAACAATCATATCCCAGAAATTCAAAGTTGGCACATTTAGTCCCTAGGAATTCAAACTCCTTGTACTTTAATGGGATTATAAAATGATTAAATAAGCCCATTAGATATCATAAATTTGAAAACACTCTCCCCCTCAATCAATGACCCGTTTTCTATTAAAAGAGCTGTAGTCGTTGATTAAGTGTCAAATTTACTGAAAACTCCAAGTCTGATAGATTTTGAAAACAACTCATTTTCCACCATGTGTAACACAAATACTCTCTTGAAGAATCATAGACGGAGAAATATTATAGGAACAACCGTCTTTCTGGCGACATGCTTTCCTCATTTTGAAAAACGTAGGCATGTTTTGAAAACTTTTTGAACTTCTGTTCGAACTTCATTTAAAGACCCATGTCATTATTGAATGACATTTCTAGGATCGTAAATGTTATCGATACCAGAAGACATGCCTTGAAAAGCTATTTTTGGTATTTTCTATTTTTCTGATTTTTTTTATGGTTTTAGATGGTTTTATATTTTTCCATTTACAATTTGGTATAAGATATGTACAAAGTATATTATTCAATTTAAGAAGATGTTTACATGAATACCGAAATGAGGATATCGATCTATCGTTGTAGAAGTCGATGAACAACATCTCTTAAACTTTCACCACCAAAGCTTTCGAGGCTCACGAATAATCGTCTCGAACTTGAGACTTCACAATGTGATCCTTAGGTAGCTTCCCCAAACCGTCAATCTTATTTTGAGCGGTTTCAAAGCTCTCTTTAAGCTTGCATTAGTGATGCAGGCCGAAGCAATTTAGATAAACCATAATCCAAGGATGATATACGAGGCACCTCAAGGAATAAAACCTTAACAAGAGATAAAATCTTAAAACACAAAGATTATTAATGATTTCGAATTATTGAATGAATTACAATGAACCCAAGCCCTATAATTATAGGAAAGCCAATCTTGGGAACAAGCAAAGTAAATACTTTCCTAAACTAAAATATAGAAACTGACTCAACTATAGGCTACAGCGTAATTGGATAAATCAATTACGACATAACTATGACACCGAACCAAAATAAACTACACATAACTTGATTACGGCGTAATTGAGTAAATCAATTACGGCGTAACTAAATCACATAATAGAAACTTGAAATATAAAGATAAGTTACAGCGTAATCATGGCTCGAGAATACGCCATAGTTAAGCAACAAACTACGATGCGCGACCTTGAATCTTGTCCGCATCGTTCCCCCTCACTTGAAAAGAACTCACCCTCGAGTTCTTGTAGTCAAAGGCTTCATCTACCTTAAACACCTTCTCATGATGAACCTTGTCTTCAATAGATTTGCGCTTCACATTAACTCGAGTGCTCTCCCAATGATCACCCCATAAACTCAATTGTTGGATTGCATACCTCTTATCAACGAACCCAAAATCTTCAATTGCCACAAAAATAACTTCTTTGTTTTCCATTGAAATTTTTTCCGGTTTCTTTAATTCAATTTTCTTGATCAACCCCAAATCAAATTACAACCCTTTGTTCCTTTGATGCCTTCGGAAACCATGCTTAGCTCACCATCAAAATGCTTTACATCTTCACCACCATTAAAACCCAAAAATTCTTCTTCACAAATCTTCAAGGTACCAACTTTATTTGTTGTTTCCAACACTAAAGTTGAAATCTTGTCTTCATGTTGTTCATAACTTTGAAGCTTTTGGATCTTCTTCACTTGTTCATCAACAACCTCAACATTCAAAATCTTTTCTCCCACCATAACTTGGGCGTTGGAAATTGTGGTTTCACTTTGGATGAACCCATATCAATTCTTTTACCTTCCCATGAGAAAGATAAAGATTTCTTTGAAAATCATACATGCCCTTAACCTCGTTTACCCAAGGTTTTCCCAACAATAGATCACACTCATCAAAATCATCCACAATACAAATTACCTCTTATTTATAAAATTTTCGATGGACACCGGAACCCTACAAACTTGGTAACCTTCAATTAGACAAACCTCCATTGGTAATTTTAAGAAGTCCACCAATGTTCTTGAAACCAAATTATTAATACTACAACCATCAATAATTAAAGAACATGCCATGTTATTGATAAAAATCTTGAGCGAATAGAATGGATTGTAGACACCGATCATCCTTCTTTCTCTCCTCCCATTCTTCAACTCTTCCATTGTTGAATGGGGATTGGTTGCACTTACGGTTTTCAATAGATCCGCCTATTGTTGGACGAATTATTGAACCTCCATAATTGCTACCCTCGCGATTCTTGTGGATTGATGCCCCACCTATGATCACGGAACGTAGTTCTAATAACATAGTGGACATACTCGCGAATTTTTTCGTGAGATGGTTAATCGCACGATCCATGTCTTGATCAACCACACCCCACCAACTGCGGGTTTGATGATCTTCACACCGTTCACCATCTAAGATACTAACAAGCTCTAGATGTTTAGTTGACGACAACCTTCTACACCAATTACCACCAGGAAGAACGTGTCTCTGATGCCAACTGACGCAGGACGCGAAAGCGAATTTAGATAAACCCTAATCCAAGGGTGATATACGAGGCGCACCTCAAGGGAATAAAACCCTAACAAGAGATAAAATCTTAAAACACAAAGTTTATTAATGATTTCCAGAATTATTGAATGATTTACAATGAACCCAAGCCCTATATTTATAGGGAAGCCAATCTTGGAGAACAAGCAAAGTAAATACTTTCCTAAACTAAAATATAGAAACTGAATCGACTATAGGTTATGGCGTAATTGGATAAATCAATTACGGCGTAACTGTGACACCGAACCAAAATAAACTAAACATAACTTGATTACGGCGTAATTGAGTAAATCAATTCGGCGTAACTAAATCACATAATAGAAACTTGAAATTATAACATAAGTTTGGCGTAATCATGGCTCGAGGTTACGCCGTAGTTAAGCAACGATCTACGATGTGCGACCTTGAATCTTGTTCGCATCAATTAGTTAAGTCTTGCAATGAATTCATAGCAAACCACATCAAATATTGATTCTCCTATTAAGAATGATCATCGTGATTATCCGTTCGGGGGTTCATCAAATAGATCAACATCTTCATCTCACCAAGTGCACTCCATTTATCTTACCTTTAACAAATCAACCCATAATGTACACATATACCCAAAGAAAGATGAAACGATAACAACAAAGTAACATGTTGAAGCACTTATCATCTAAACTGGCGTTGATGAGATAACTCATTAAGCTTGATCACGTGAACTTGTTGTGCATCCTTGATGTACACATTTCTCTCCCCTGATGGTTGCGATCTCATCAAAATCAGCATAAATTTGTGTACATGAAGCATTAACCAGAAGCACTTTATCATAAATCATATTAGCTCGTGAGAAGATGTCGATAAACAATATCAAAATCCAACGATTGACTCAAGCAACGTATCATCTCACACTTGAATAATTCTTCTCATATTTCTTTACACTGAAGGCTAAAGTAATGCACACCAAAAGTATCAAGAGACCACTTCCCCCAAGTAGTTAAAGTGATGCAATCGGTATCATTATATGAAGCTTAATACCCAACAAAAGGCGAAACGATAACACCAAAATAACGGGTTGAAGCTTGATCATCTGCGGTTATGAGAGTGAAACTCGATCAACTTGAATAAATGATTAAGCCCGATCATGTGAACTGTTATGAGTCCTTAATGTACAAAAAAATTTCCCGATGGTTGCCATCATAAAAATGTGTACCTCTTTTACCATCAGAAATTGTTTCTTACATCTCTTCCCCCACCTAGTTGGAATAATACACCAAACGCCACGAGTTAAAAACACTGAGTTTCTCTGCGGTTATGACATTTTTCTTCCCAGAATAACTTCAATTAAGATGAAGTATAAAGTTCATCACGTGTACTTATTGTGCATTCGGATGTATGTCTCCTTCCCCCTTGATGGTTTTGATACCTCGAATCGACAATACATTATACACATATACTTGAAATCTTGTGAGAAGAACAAAATTAGCTCAAATGTATCTTGTGAGAATCAATCACTCTGAAACTCTCTATGGCCATCTTTACCAACCCTTATGTAGGAAATTTGAAGTAACCACTGATGGAGCAAACCCGATATACCAAACTTGAGGCTGAAGTAGAATTCCCCATTCTTGTGACTTAAGCTTGCACTAATGTTAAAAGAACAGTGTAGAGAATTTATGCTCCAAGAAAATCTCTAAGTACTCAATACCCAACCAAAGTATGAGACATTAACACCTCTTGTGATTATCCACAATGTCATCTGCGTGTGCCACTGAGTACAACAACGTAACTCCTTTAAGTGATAGTTAACCAGGTCTTCAACCATCCACCTCGACTACTAGTAACTAGATAAACCAAGACTTCAACTTAAATCTTAAGCACGAGCAAGTTATCATTGAAAGTCATGCATTCAACCAACCCCGACTTCAAGATAAAATAAGAACACGCCTTTGTGAAAGTCAACTTCAATCTCAAATACGTGATACCCGATCAACTCCATAGTCACAATTAGTGTCAAATGCCCAACAAGTTACTGATCCATTGGCCCAACATGTGAATAGAAATACAATCTAATGTACGTCGATCCACTGAATGACTGAACGAGCATGAGAAAATATGGAGAATGTTGATGAGAATGGTCATTCACAAGAGAATTTCTCTTCAACCAAAGATAAAGCACACTGAAGCGTACACCTTTCTTTTCTATGAGGAGCGGGGCCTGAAGTGTTGACTGAAAACATCATTTTTTTGACATTGAGGAACGAGGCTTGAACTGATGTGTTCAAACGTCATTTTTCATGTTCATTAAGGTTGAGTTTCTTGAACCCACGATTTATGAGATATCGGTCTTTTCGAAACCAAAATCTAAGTCTTTCCTTAATAGGAGTGAATGATGTACATGCACTTAAGTAAAGACTACCTGCACTAACATTAAGAGTTTATTCGCATTTATGTGGGTTAATGATATCAGCATCTAAACCATTTGAGGTTTCTCTGTCAACCTTGGTTTTGCAATCAGTGAACATCTTCCTAGTAGGTATCCATCTAAGACCAGCGATCTTAAAAATTCTACTCGTCGGTATCCACCTAAGACAAGATCTAGGAGTGTTTGGTTTCTCATGCACAGTGGAAGACTTGTTGAGAGAAAACCTTTGTCCTATAGCAATATGCCTACAAGGTTTCTGAGTATAACTCTTTGGTTCTATGGGCTTGTTGTTGTTTCTAGTCTTTGGGGTTGAACATTAGCACGAGCATTCACTTCTTTTAGGAATTTTGTTACACAATTATCATAAGTTGCATTAAAAACACATTTCTGACAAGTCGAGCAAACAAAGTGTTTGGAGTCAGGAAAAGATCTAGAATTCTTAGAGTGATGCCTTTACGAGAATCGTTTTAATCGATCTGTGACTACTCTTAGAAACGGGCAAATTCTAGTCTTTTCATGTGTGTTTTCTTAGCATCCTCTAGGTTGTTATTCGAATAATATCTTTATGTCTAACATGTTCCTTTGGTGTAACGAATGACATACTCTTTGAACTAATCCTATAAGAACTAAACGCACTCATATGATGAGGTTTTGCAAAGCGTGAAGTGTCTGGTTTTAACAAAACTTGTTTCGCATCAACTTGGGAGGCAAACCGTGTTTTGAAATTTTGGTCGTTCATATCTAAGCGCGATCGGTTGTCTAACAACTGATTGGTTTCTAAGTGGTTGTACAACTGGTTTCCCCAAGATTGATGGTTTTGCAAACTTAGTGCTCACATTATTTCCTGTTAATTTTCTTACCTCACTTTTTAATGCTAAATTGTAAAACCCTTTTCATGAAGTTGAGCTTTGAATTCATCATTTTTGGCCATCAAATAAGTTTTTTGTTTTATAGTCTTAGTTCTAGTTTCTTTGATAGAATCATACAGTTCTTTGTAATGCTTTTTTAAAGTCCCACTTTTCTTAAGTAATTTAGCCACATTATTTTCCAATTCGATGTTTCTTGTTGCAATTGCATCAATGTCATGTATAACCTTGGCTTCATTACTTTTCTCATGCAAATTAATTCGTTTTTTCAAATTGTTGATCGTTTAGATTTTGGCTTGTAGCCAAGCTTTCAAAGTGTTTATTTCAAAAAATTCAGGAAATTCAGGAAATTCTGAATTCTTACATGGTTTGTTAGTTTGAAGACTTTCCTCCTTATGTTGTATTGATCATCACGAAGACTTTCCAGCCACTCAAGTTCTCTTAAAAGGGCTTGTTTCATTCTCACGGGGAACTAGTGTAATCTATTGACTTATCTCTTAGAGATGGTTGATATTGAAGCAGGAGACCCCTCCCTAGTCTCCGCACAGGAAAACCAAAGCGCACTATTGAGTCTAGAGCAAAGAGATCATCCATAAATCTCATTTGGACACACTTCCAATGTGCTTGTTGTTTCATACACCGTGAAAAGCAATAAAAATATATAGTAAGAGTCCTACGCATTATCCTCGTGGTATTGCCAGAACATCCGAGTGATACGTAAAGTATTCACAATGAAGATGGAAATACTTCTAGAGCCAACATCAAACAAGCTCTTAGTGGGTGACATGTGAGATCCTTCATGGATCAAACTTGTGACAACTGTAAAACAACGATGGGGCGATTCGTATTTGAATCACCCTTATTCCAGTAAATGAATTGACTGATGCTTTTGACCAAGATGCTGAGCATGATCAAGTAAAAAGTTCTTTGCTTAAGGCTGAGTTTTTCAAAACGAATGATATGGTTGAAAAAGAAGTTTGTTAGGAATTAGAAAATTCAGTCGTTAAAGAGTCGGTCACCTCAAGTATAAGCATTCAATAGAGAGCTCGTAGTCGTAGTTATGATATGTTAGTTAGTAGTTTGTTAAGTAACACCGTGGAGGACGGACGGTCTTTACCCAGCTGTATGCCCCGATCCATGACCCGTAGGTGGCGTTTATTTGTAAGACACTATAAATACCCTCTACCTCCCAAGGTAGGGGTTGGGCTCAATACTATTTTCTTTGTTTCACATAGTTCCCAACTCTCTTCCTTTCTCTCTAAACTATCTTGAACGCCCATGTTGATTATGGTTTAGTGTGTTTGTGAAATCCCATATCTTTCAATTGGTATCAAGAGCCATGGTTTGATCACTCATCTTTCATGCTCTTTGTTTTGGTGGATTTCATAAGGTTTTGGGGTATTAAGTGTTTAGAAGAGTTTGATTCATTTGGACAAATTCTAGTGTTAAAGTTTGAATTTTGCTTGTACTTTTGTGTTTAGGATCATGATATGTGTTTATGTTTTGAATTGGAAGGTTTAAATCATTGTGGTTTGGTTGTTTTGATTGATAAAGTGGTTATTTTTGAAGTTTGTATGCAGGCGAGTTGAGTCTCGGATATCTTGTTCCTCAAAGCGAGTTGCTTTGTTATTGGATGCTAGTTGGCATATGCGACTGGCTATTTAGCGAGTTGATTTTTATGCGACTTGGGTTCTAAGTGAGTTGTTTACATGGCGACTTGAGTTCTTAAGCGACTTAGCTATTAGCGAGTTGTGTCTGTTTGCGACTTGGCCATTAAGCGAGTTGATTGTCTCATGAGTTGATACTAAAGCGAGTTGGCTATTTAGCGACTTGATTCATTAAGCGAGTTGATTGTCTTTGAGTTGATACTAAAGCGAGTTGGCTATTTAGCGACTTGATTCATTAAGCGAGTTGATTGTCTTTGAAGTTGATACTCAGCGAGTTGGCTATTTAGCGACTTGACTCAATTAAGCGAGTTGTGTTTAGCTACTTGTCTATTTAAGCTTGTTACTTCTTCGTGATACATTCTTACGGTTGTTCTTTGGTTTAGTAAAATCCGTGAAAGAATCAATTTCCGGTTTAATCAAAGAATTGTAAAATCCGCATGAACTTGTAATCATGGCAAACATCGTTCCTACTATTGTCTCTTCCAGTTGAGGACGTTCAAGCGGTCGATACTCGTCCACCTATGCTCGATGTAACCGATTATGTTTCATGGGCTCAAAGAATCGATCGTATTGTCTTGGAAAAGAAAATGGGGTCAACATTCTCAAGTCAATCGATGAAGGACCTTATCGGGTTGAGACTACTAGAGACTTAATTGATACAAATTGCAGATGGAACAATGATATATGGAATAAGCGGACTAAAGACATATGATGAGCTCGATGATGAGGAGAAAAGAGATTCAATGTTGATATCGGGCTTCTAACATCATACTTCAAGGTCTTCCAAAGGATATCTACAAGTCGATCAATCACAACACGAAGCCAAGGCGTGGGATAATGTCAAGATGCTTCTCTCGTGTTACAATTAATCTGTGAAGATAGAGAATCACAACTATATGATGACTTTGAGCACTTCAAGATGAGATCGAGATGAGAGTGTCTATGAGTACTATGTGAGATTCCATAAGCTTGTGAGCGATATGAGGAACATAAAATGACCATGCCAAACATTCAATTTGAACTCAAAGTTTGTGAACAACATGAATCCCGAATGGCACAAGTTTGTCACCTCTGTGAAGCTAACCAAAGGATTGAAGAATACTAACTATGAGCAACTCTATGCTTTCCTTCTTGAATGAGAGGCATGCTATGTTTGAGAAAAGGATTTTGGAGCAGTTCAAAACCAATCGTGGAGAATCAAGCTCACCTAATGATTCTACATCTTTCTACCGATATTGGTATTACCACCAAGGCATCTCAAGTCATACCTATGGGTAATGGTAATCACAAACTCATTCCCGATCCTATGTTCAAACAAGTCGATCTTTGATGCACACGTGGAAACTTCATTAATCAACTGGCTCTCCTAATTAGTCAAAACATGAACTCTCTTTCACACCAATAACAATCTCGAACGCATCCAATCCACACAATCAAGCCACCGCCGAGATGGGAAGGTTATGGTGCAACCCGAAGACAAGAAAGGCGAGACGAACAAGGAAGAGGTGGGCGATAGAGGATATGTAGCAAATCGAGAATAGAGGAAGGAATGGAAATCAAGGACAAGCTAAACCAATCAAATGCTACAAGCGTGGTGGTGAAGGACATATTGCTAGGAACCGCACATCTCCAAAACGTCCACGAATGCGAGAATACTTGAGAGATAAGATCTTGCTTGTACAAGCTCGGGATAATAGTGATGCTTTGGATGAAGAGGAGTTGTTGTTTCTTCTTGAGGGCAATGCCAAGACCTATGATGCGAGATGTGGATGAGCGGCCAATTCGGAGATAGGTCTCAATCATCGAAATGCCTTTCAAGTCGGCGATTGTGATGCATACGAACTGATGTGGATGATGGACCTCTCGCACACACAATTTTATGGCTAGCATTTCTCCAATGGTTTCTCCTAAGGTCTCATCTTCACCACAAGTTGGCCCATCCAAAGACAAACTCATCTCGGAGGTATTAAAACTATACGATAATCTTGATGTGCAAAGATGCATGACAAAGTACAAACAATCGAAACTATTGAATCAAATATTGAAAATATGGGTAATATCAATGTTGTCCCATATGATCAATATGTGAATCAAAGTGAAAGTGAAGTTGTACCAAGTGATGCATCTTCTGCGATCAACAATGACTATGTTTTTGATGAATACACTTGCATGTGCCCTCGATGATTACTCGTTATCTCGAACTTAATGCTTATAAAGAACGTGTTGCTATTTATGAACAACGAGCTAAGTTTGAGTTAACCACTCGTGAGCAAGAGATGGATGACCAAATGCGTAAACTATTAGACAAAGTAAGTTTAGAGAAGAAGTATTAAAACAAGAGTTAACCTCCTTACAAGAAAAGCTTTCTAAAGCTGCTAAGCAAAAACAAGAACTTCAAGAAAATGTTAAAATGCTTAAGCAAGAATTACGTGCTAAGGAATCAAAACTTTTGAATGATTTTTGAATCTAAAACCTTGAAAACAAGCTTGAAAATAAGTTATACGTACAAGGAATACCATTCAAGCCGCTCACATGATCACTAAGCATAGAGTTTTAAGCGATAAGCATAGTGTTCCCATCATAGATAAACCCAACCCGAGTGCGGAAAGATAGCTAAAGCGACTAAAATGTAATTTATGATGGTAATGAAATCCTTAAGCCTAGGCAGAAACCTAGTTGCGTTGAGTGCGAGGAAGATAGAAAATTAGATGATGCATCTAGGGAGAAAATGAATAAGAAGCTAGATGATCCTGAATGTAAAAAGAATAACATAATGATCAAACCCCATGATTACAAAAGGAAAATTAGATTTCCTTAAACAAGTTTAAGCCTCAAACTTTGTTAACACCGAACAAGTATTTTGGAAAAGGACTTAGATAAGCAAAAGTGAAAATATTGTTGAAACAAACCCTCCCTTAGGAGAATGCTGCAATGATCGTGTATCCTCCCAATACACCAATGCATTTAGTTCCTAGAACTATTGCCACTAAGAGCAAGACCTTAATCGGTCAATATGTGATCTTTCAATTATTTGTTGATTTTGAGAAAACTTGTAAGAAAAGAATCACACTGTTAGGTCACTAGTTTTACAACACAAGCTTCTATGAAAGAAATAGAAGAGATAGATCGGATGAACAACTTACACAAACACTATGCGTATGATAATAGAGAAAGGTTATCGTATGCTTAGTGAAAGAGAGAATTGAACAACCAACCCTCAGTGAGGGTTATACAAAAGATTTATAGGAGGAAGCTAGGGCAACACTCCTAGTTCCCATCCTTTCTTTTATGGGCTTGGGCCTAAGCTCATGGGCATTCTACATAAGCTTAAGGCTAATAACAAACATAAAGGCCATAATTAAGCTAATTATTACATGTGAATTACTAACACTTGATTTAGGTTTAGGAGTGATTCCAACAATCTCCCCTAAGCGTTAGTGATGAAAGCGGTGAAGGTGTTGATGTAATAGTAGCTTTGAAGTCTTCGACATTCTTCTTTCTTGTGAGAAGAATTGCCTTGAATCGAACAATCTCCCGGTGTAGAAATTTTTTCTTTAAACGGTTCGCTTTGACGTCATCTTTAACTTTGTTCTTTGATTATTTTTCTTTGTGATGGAAGTGATAGTATGTTGTTATGCGCATCAAGTGCGCTTCGTGTCGACCCATCACATGATGTCTCCACGTCATTCTTCAACATGCTCACACGCTCTTTAACGTTGAATAATAATCTTGATGAAGTTCTTTAAGTCTTTAACTTTGTAGATTCTTTGATTTGATGAAGAATCATTCGACTTTTGTGTTGCTTTATGATAGAACTTTCATTAGTGATGATGTTGGCGTGAACATAAGAAGAATCAGACGATCATTCCGCTCCGTAGCTTCCATAAGAAGAAAACATTTAAAACGGTTAGTAATAAGTGGATTCCGCGCTTACGGTGTTTGAACTTCGAGAGTGTTAACAACATAGTGTGAAAACACAACCTAATTCTCACAAAGGCCGTTCTCGAACCGAGTCCCACAAGTGAGATAACGCGATGTCGAAGGCACACCTCTGATTCGGATGAGTCATTGAGGTACATCAAGCATCACCTCTGATCAGACCGTTTGAGACACACTAAGCGTAATCCACGGGAGTTACCGAAGTGACCGCCGTCGGTCGTTTGATGTTGACCACAGGCAGGAGTTTCCATTCAATCACCGAGACCACATATGTGAACTTCTCATAAATGTTCTCGACAGTTGCGAAGATCTATGAAGGATTCGATAGCGCACTAATCGATGTTCTTATTGTTGAACATCAAGTGATGATATGTCAAGTGTTCCTAAGAGATCTTTTGATGAATCTCGTGGCTCTAGACTCAATAGTGCATTTTGGTTTTCCCGAGCGGAGACTAGGGAGAGGGTCCTCTTCAATACCGTGATCTCTAAGATAAAGCCAATAGTTTACGTAGGGTTCCCCGTGAGAATGAAACAAGCTTCTTTTGAGAGAAACTTGAGTGGCTAAGAAGTTATAGTGCATCGTCACTGGGTCCATGATGACTTTTAATCTTCAATACCTGTCACTAAGTGAAAACCGTAGCATATGAATTGAACCCTTATGCGCCCTAAGTTGAATAATTTGGAGGGCTATTTCTTTTCTCCCTTTTCTTTGCCTTTCTTTTAATTCTTCAACTCCTTCTTTCTCCGATTCTCATTTTCTCCTTTTATAATCGCATCTAAGGACTTCTAAGTACTAACTATTTGTGATGTCCTGGGTAGATCCTTTCGCTCTGGCGGATCATAGGACGGTTAATCCTAACCTTAATCTCCTTATAACTCCATTGCCATAAAACCATTTTTCATGAAAATCTCTCAAAGTGTTTGTGAATGAAAAACATGTTTGAACACTTCAAGAGTTTTAGATTTTGAAATACTCCCCCACATGTGCTTAAGAGTTTTCTGAAATCACTTGCAGTGAGGAAAGAGCGCACTTTATGAATTGATCAACTCAAGATAGACAATCCCATGAGACACAATTCGTTGCATAGTTAAAGAGTTACATTGTCGCCTTTTGGGTGACAACTAGCTCTAGTAACTACCTTGAAGGTGTAGACAAACCTCGAAGGTTGTCAAACCCGTCGAGTTCATATCTACCAAGAGTTTCTCGAATGGTACTTTCTACTTGGACAAGTCCTTTGCGAGGCACATTTACATTACTAGCGAACTAGCTTGAAATTATTACCGTCCGGACAAGTCTTTTCGAGTTACTAACAGTTTAATACAGTCAATTCGTTGGTTAAGTCTATTGCACAAAGATTCATTTGCATTTACACAACATATTTCTTATCACATAATTTTCTCCCCTCAAAATGGCATATAAAATGTTATTTTTGAAAAGTTGAGAATAAGTATGACCATTTCGAGTGTGGCGGAAGATGACCACTATGAACAATTTGTGAACAAAGTTTTAACTCAAGTACTCCCCTCAACAAGTGATATAAGCGGTTGAGGTTTTGAAAATCATACGGGAAGTACTTGTTCTTTTGAAACAAAACCTTGAAAAATGAAAGGTTTGATAGGTTTTACTCAAAAGTAAGAAGCTTTCGCTCCTTTTATAAGGATTGTGGCAATCAAGCGCACTACGTGGTCCTTTCTTGACAAGAACGGGTTGTACCTTTGTTATGGCACAAGTATAGGAGTCTTCCCTTTTCCTAGGTCACCGGAGGACTGGGAGGTTTTGCTACTTGAGGGAGGTGGTTCGGTTGCGGATCTGAGTAGTGGACCTCCTCATCCGATTATGTATCTTCGAGCTTTCGTCAAAGAGCTTTCTTGGTGGTTCGGTGTAGGAATAAGAACAACTTCCGAGAGGAACTTTCTTCTTTGGAGTAGGTTTCCTCTTTGGGACTTTCCTTTGACTCTCTGTGCTTCATCGCACTTCGGCAGACTTCCTCTTACGGTTCTCCCAGTAGGTGTTCCGTAGGCTTTTCATCGAGATGACCAACTTTGCCTTCTCTTCTGCTGCCGATACCTTTTGTACGTTTCAAGCTTTTTGATTTCGTTAGTCGGTGGGTGATCGGGTAACCAAAGACCCTGTTTCTTTGTTGACGATTCCTTGATTCGACATATAGGATAGGCTCGATCAACATGTCGTAATTGTCGGGGTCATTGAGCCTCTTGGGGATATCGGGATGTAGTCCAAGTGCTCTACGGATCAGATTTTGTGTATCCGACATAGGGAATCTTTGAGCCAAGCTTTTGAGAAATGTCATCATGTCATCCCATATCGTAGCTTCAATTTCGATGTCCTTCTTGTTGATTAATGACCAAAATATTTGCACTCCATGAGCTTGGGATGCTCATATCCACCGTCACGACCCGAGACCGACGGTGATGATGATGTAGAGGGTTCTCCACGGTTGAGGAATGTTTTTAAGCTCCACATGAGAATGCTTAAAGATAGTTCTGGCTTCATCATAGCCAATATCAATCAAGAATTGAAGAACTGTCTCCTCGGTGGGTGTGGCATAGAAGTCGGTTAGCACGATTTACGGAATGAGAAGAACAGCCGTAAGTCCGCATGGTGATGGTGACTTGTTTGTGATCGAGAGTCACAACATCGCACTTTGACCTTGATCCTTTGCATTGAATTCGAATTGTTGAATGTAGATCTCGATCTTTGTAGAAGAGTATGTTACGGTAGGGATGATTCTTAAGAATATCCACAATGAGACAAGAAGATTACGAGCATGTGAGGGTTTCAAAGTCAACCCTAAGGTTGTTCTTTCCAATCTTTCTCGGATAGCCATTAGGGAAGATGTCGAGAATTGTGAGAACTTCGGTGCATCCACATTCATTTGATGACCATGTCGTGATCCGAAATAACATTAGCCAAAAGAACCAACATATCGAAAGACATAATGTTAGTCAACATAAGGTTTTTATTGTCTAATTATTGAATGTACGATGTCAATGATTGTTACGAGTCCTAAGTCACTTGTATGTCCAATAATCCAATGACGCCGTGAAGCGCTTTGTGAGTTAGTTAACTTTAAGTTTTAAAGTTTATGTTATCACTTATAGTTCACAACATATCAAGCGTTTAAGTTTATTAGTGACATTATTGGTTTCGTGATGATATAATTCATTTATTCACAAGTTTAGACGTAACAATTCATAACGAAGGTTTGATCAAGGCTTATGCGTAGGAATAGTAGCTTATGCGTAAATGGGAGAAGTATACGTGTGAGCGCAAGCTTATGCGTGGGATCCTTACTTACGCGTAAGAAATATTACGCGTGGGAAAAGAGGACCTTATGCGAGAGCTTACGCATAGGCGATATAAACCTTACGCGTAAGGCTTACTCGTTAGAGTAGACCTTATGCGTGGAGTCACTATTTACGCATATCCTTCACGGGATACGCCAGAGTCCTTTGTAGAACTCACGCGTGTGATTCGCGTAAGATTACTCTTACAAGATAACTTTCTACGTGGGTGATCCTTATGCGTAGAGTTACAAAGACCTTGATTACGAGTTTTATGCGTAGCAAGCCCGAAATAAAATCATCATATCATCAATCTTAACACATATATTCATTTTAAAATGGATCATGGCATGAAACTCATTTCACAGCTTCACGCGTAGAAAGTCATACTGTAAGTCAAAACCCTAAAGTTTATGAATTACGATATGATTTCTAGCTACAGGAAATGCACCAAACGTTTTCTGTTAAGTCTTAGATGTTTTGAGAGTGTAATAACCAAGTTTTAACGCCCAATTCGTGGTGAATCAAAAGTACCCAAAACTCAAGAACATTAAACCCTAATTACTAATTTTAAATCAATTAGTGTTTCTAGGTGGTTATAAGGCTTAGATAACATTAATTCATCATGATAACAACATCACACAACAATCTTTTTGACCAAAAACAATCACATTTGAAAATACCCAAAACCACGCATAAACCCTAATTTTGAAATTCACTCAATTCGTATCCGGCACGTTTAAGTGATGAAAATGAGTTTATTGATGTAAGAAGAACATTTTAACACTATCTTTTTAATCACAAACACCCATTCTTGATTAGGTGTTCATACGCTTATGCGTAGAACACCAAATCAATCATATGCAAAAATTTGACCGTTGGATTCATGTAAAAATCAAAACCAATGTTTGTAAACACGTTAAGATCATGAAACAACTTAGAAATTGATGATCAGAAACACATATTTGAAGAACGAATTTTGTGCGTAGGATTTGTTTGGTTAAGAGTAATAAATGTGAAGTGAAGTGTTAGGTGGGGTGTTTTTATTAAAATGACTTTAACCTTTTGGCAGTTTTGGTCCCTCCACCTTTTCCTTTTTCATCCAAAGCCATTTAACTTCCATTTTGGTTACCAAACAAAAGATTTTAAGAAAGAAAATTGACGACACTCCCCCTTGACTTAAGAAAATAATGAAAGGTTTTAAGTTTTAGTCCGAGGAGTGTCATTGAACCGAAAATGTGACCACCATTTAAAGAAGCAATCGGATATGATAACATGCAAGTACACTGATGTTTTGAAACAGATTAAAATTAATTTTCTCCCATCAACACTTGATGAAAAATTAATGAATTTTGAAAGATTATAGTGTTGACTAAGAAATGTACTTGCCATGTTGAAAGAAAAATAGATCAAGAATATTTTTGTTATTTTATCGAGTTTTATATTTTTGTATTTTGTTTTTGAAAATATTTACAAAAGAGATTTTGGTGTTTGATGTGTTTTAAGACTGCTTAAAGAGGTCATCCAATTCCTCTTGAGTCAAACACCTCATACCAATCCGGTGGACCAACTCATTAAACCTAGCGGGAGGCAAGGCTTTGGTGAGTAGATCGACAATTGGTATTCGCACTCATAAGTATAATTCAACTGCACTGCTCCACGTGGTCCTTGATGAAATGATAACAAAGATCGATGTGCTTTGATTTCAAGTCGAATCGAGTTGCACGAGATCGCAATGGCACTGATTGTCGCAAAGACATCGGGATTACATCAAATCGTAACCATAGTCTTTGAGTTGTGTTCTCATCCGGATGACTTGAGCACAACACGCGGACATGGCTACATATTACGCTTGGTTGATGACAATGATGTACAATCCTCGCTTCTTTGATTGCCAAGACACCGCTTTATCACCAAGAAATTGTAGTGCTCTGAAGTGCTTTTTGGGGAATCTAAGCATCCTGCGTGGTCGGCGTCACGAAAAGGTGATTAGTTCAAAACCGAATCCTTCTGATACCGATCCCCAAGTTAATGGTTCCCTTGATGTATCGGAGGATTCTTTTAGCCTCGAGAGGTGGGTTTCAGTTGGTCGCGATCGATAACGGGAGCATAGATAAGCCAGCAAATACAATATCGTGTCTCTAATTGTTAGATACATGAGACACCCAATAATACTTGATATTTGGTAGGGTCAACTAATTTCCCATGTAAATCGGCGTCTAGTTTCTTGGTATGAGTCATTGGTGTGGCATAAGTGTCACGTGTTTTCATTCCAAATTTGTTTAACAATTCAAGGGCATATTTGGACTGACTCAAGAAAATACCACGGGGTGATTGATGAACTTGCAATCCTAGAAAGAACGTAAGTTCACCCATTATGGACATTTCAAAATTTGTCTTCATTAGTTTTGCAAAAGCGATTGAGTACTTTTTATGTGTAGACCCAAAATGATGTCATCCACGTAAATTTGAACAATTAAGATATGTGCCCGTGATATTGTATAAAAGAGTAGGGTCAACCGAACCTTTGGTGAAATTATTAGCAATGAGGAAAGATGATAGCTTATCGTACCATGCCCGAGGAGCTTGTTTGAGACCATAAAGAGCTTTGTTCGGTTTGTAGACATAGTTCGGGAACTCGGGATCAACGAATCCTTGGGTTGGTCGACATAAACCGTTTCTTTCGGTTGTCCGTTGAGAAACGCAGCTTTGACATCCATCGAAAGACCGCCATATTTATATGAGCCGCGAACGCGAGAAATATCCGAAACGACCTCAAGACGAGCAACCGGAGCAAAAGATTCTTCAAAGTCTATTCCTCTTCTCGGCGATAACCCTTAGCAACTAGGCGTGACTTGTTTGGATTACGTTCCCTTGACAGATCAATTTGTTTTTCCAACCATTTGAGACGAATGACGTAGACCCTGTTGGTCTTTCAACCGCCTCTCATACTTCAAAACGTTTGAATTGGTTGAGTTCTTCTTGCATGGATTCAATCCAGGTTGTCTTTGTCATTGCATCTTTAATGTTTTTAGGCTCGAGTTGGCGGTGCGGTGAGTGCATAAATGCAATGTTCACCATCGTGTGAAGACGTTGTCTCGAACGACAGTTGATTAGGGTTGCCAATAATGTTTGCCGGAGGATGGTCTTTTGTCCATCGATGTGTAGAGGGTTGATGTTGGTATACATTGTGCGATTCCGAGGATTCAAATGGTTTGTTGATGATTCCGCGACATCAGTGCAAAGATGTCATTAGCAAACGGGTTAAAGAACGATTTGGATCAAAATCGCGGTGGGGGTACTTCATTAAGAACATCATCACCGGTTCATCATTGTTGGAGCGGTTTGTTCAACTGTTGTGGTGGAGTCAATCGGTGGTGCTTCAACAAATAGTTGTTGTAGCGGTGTATCGTATAAGAGTATTATCGGGTTGAGCGGTGAACAATGGATACACCTTGAGCACGTTCATCAATATCGCCATCGAGCAATGAGCAAATAACCTTTCCATTTGTTGACGAGTGAGTGGGGCTTTGTTCGGTGATGATGGGGTTGAGGAAGTTTAAGCGGTTGTGACCGGGTTCTAAGTCATTATACTCGTAAGCCATCGTGAAGAAGTTTCGAATCGCTTCCCCAAACCGACAACCGCCTTTAGCGATTTGAAACTTATGAAGTCTACATTTCCTCTAACTTTTGAAGGTTTCAAAGATGCGTGGAATTTGTAGATGAGCAGATAAACCACACAAAGAAAATCGACTTATTGCGGAAGATCCGCTCGAGGTAACATGCCGAAATCAACAAGATCTTCTCACGTATGTAGACGCATCACACTAAACAAACCATGAAAGACGAAATGATACGACTTTCCCCTGAATGTTGTGGTCTTTTGGAATACTAGTCACCTGTGAATATGCAATAACTCGATACCAAGACCGTGTGTGAGGCATCATAACATAATATTTGGGTAACTTCACACACGATCACCCGTGAAATTGAGACGATAACACCAAAGTGAGATGTTTGAGCCACAGATCATCTTATTTCTTCCCTCTAATTAAAGAAATTCAAGAAGGCATTAGGTTTTCACAAAGAAGCACGTAGAAGAACAAGGAAGCAATGACCACCTATACACTCTCCCCTCGATGTTTTCAATGATTCGTAATCATACACAACGTATGTTGATGATGAATTGAAGACAAAAACCATGTATAAGGAGACAATGAAACCATGTATGTCCAATTGATCGAACAAGTGTGAAGTCCCATAAATATCTCGTGAGAATCAATCGATAAAACATCTCTGCTCATTATGTTGATCATCACCGTGTCATTGTTGTTGAATCAGTTTGATCTTCTCGTTATAGAAGATTCGGTTGTTGTTGTAGATTCGGTGTATATGAAATTAGAGTATTATCGGTTGTGCGGTGAAACATTCGATACATCCGAAACACGACTTTTGGCGTAATCTTTAACCGTAGAAGCAAGCAATGTTTCAGTTCATGACGATTAAGTACAATGGTGGAACAAATAATGGATCATGATATTTTGACGGTGAGAAAGGGTCCTCTGTTGTTTTAAAGAGAGCCATTCTTTGTTGTACCGTGATAGAAAAATAGAAGGGGCAAGAAAGAGAAAAACATGGATCCCCAAGTGTAACGGGTTCCGGATGTTAGAAGCATAAAGATGTAGTGTCAATTATCTTCTTGACACATGAACATGCTATTTTGATGATTTCCTTTCCCGCCTCGTGGATGGGTGTTGTGGGTAACCCACTTGTTTTGGTGCAACTACTTAGTATCTTGCTGTAGGAATCCACCTAAGACTAACAGCTTTGAAAATCCTACCCGTTGGTATCCATCTAAGGTTAGATCTAGGGATGTTGAAACTTCTTTTGGGAAGAGTCTCGTCTATATGGATCCACCTATTAGGTTTCGACGGTTACATTTAGATCAACGGGTTTATTTCTAACTGTTTGTTGAGTTAACTTAGGTTTTGGTTTGCTACTGTGTAGTGTTCAAGAATACACTGAAGGTGATACACTAGGTCATGAACCTAAGATTCCATCCTTTTGAAGAAGTGCCCTTTTCCTAGTCTTTTCTAGATCATAGTTCTTGTATGCGCTATTTGAATCATATGAATTTTTAATTTTAATGCTCGGTTTAGACACGGAGCGGTCCACATGTAAAGGTTTAACGAAAAATGTATAATGAAATGAAGCATTACTCTTAGGCCAGGAATGTGGAGTGACCGGTTTTATCAAATGATTATTCTCAACAACTTGGGAGGAAACCGTGGTTTTGAAGATTTTGAACGCTCGATTTAAATGCGGTTGGTTGTCTAACTAGAGATTGTTTTCCGAAAGGTTGTAGAGACGATTTCCCAAGATTGTTGGTTTAGCAAAATTAGTATCCACACTTTTGTCGCTTATTCTTCTCGCTTTGTTTTGTAAAGCAACATGTGCAAGCCCTTTGCTTGAAGTTGAGCCTTTAAATGCTCATTTTCTTTAACTAATGTATCCACACGATTACTTTGTTCATTCAAAGATTTACTTTTGGCTATGAGTTTAAAACATTGTTTTGCGCTTTAAGTTCAAGAGAGATGCAATGAGCCTCAAGTTTTGAAAAATCTTTTGAAACCGAAATGGTCTTTTGAGAAGAATGATTTGATTCTAGAGTTTGATTTGACGTTTCAGTTGAATTGTTAACAAGTAAGGCTCGGATATGAGATAGTTGTTCGGACATTGTGCAACACATCGGTCAACCTCTCCTTCATTACTAAATTCAGTTGCTCAAGATGTTGTGTCGCATTTGCGATCGAGAATATGATCAACGATGATTGTACCTCGACCATCCGCTACGTATCGGTGTCATAGGTGGGTAAGATATCTTCCTCAACCATTTGTTCTTCGTCACGGTTGGGCTCGGTGTCGTAGTTAAGTATGATATCTTCTAGATCCGCTGCGTCATCTTGCTTTTCCAATGCTACAACCTCATTGTCCGCAATACCGAAGCGGATGCGATAATCACAACATTCTCAACGTCCATTTGAGCATTCCTTTCATGTACATCAACTCTTTCACCTTGCACGATCATGGATATCGGGAATTTGATGATGTCGGCGCTCAATGCCGTAGTCGAGCCATGTATCCTTCTTTCAATGCCACAAATGGATCTTTATGATCGTAATCCATTTCACTCCCTGCGGAAGAATCAAAGAGAAGAAAAGGTGCAAAGTCGATATAGCACATGTAGGTCGATATAGTGAATTGCAATTTCCTCCAAAATAATTTTGAAAAATTTTGACTCTCAAAATTTGAAATTAACTATAAAATTCAATTCTAAGGTTGAAAGAAAATTTTGAGTTATGACAATTTTGACGCAAAATTTTACCCGAAAAATTTGAATTTGGACCAAAAAATTTGAATTTTTGACCAAAATTTTCACAGTTAAACCAAAATTTGAATATCGCGTAAAAATTGAACGTTTAATCACCCCTAAAAATTAAATTTTACTCAAATTTTCTCGCCAAAAAACTTTTTTTCTTTTTTTTTGATAACTTGTGTTGATGGATCTTTGTAGTCGAATGAACCTTTGTTGATGAAGTATCCTTAGGCGTAGAAATCACAATAAACCAAGTAGCTCTTATGCGTAAAACACCAAAGTTACGCGTAATGACAAGAGTTCTGCGCGTAGTTTTAGCTTCTGCGTGGCGGGGAAAAACACTAAAGTTATGCGTAAAAAGAAGTTAGGCGAGAAAACTTAGGCGTAGGATTACCTTATCGAAGACGAGACTTAGGCGTAAGATGAATCTTATGCGTGGGATGTTCTGGCGTAAGCTTTATGCTTATCGTAATTTTAGGGTTTTATCCCAAGTGATCTTTACACTATCACAAAGGCAAAAGATATCCAAAGTCGACGTGTTTGCGAGCTTATCCAAGCAAGAAACCATGGAGTAAAACACGGCCAAGATCAAACCAAGGAGTGAGTTACGCGTAGAACTAGGGTTTTGATACGCGTAGTTCTACTCGTAAAGTGACTTTTTCCCAAAGATGTTTCTAAACCGTTTTTGTGATGAAATAGCTTCAATATCACCAAAATAACACAAAAGTGTGAAACTTGATGATCCAAAGCGCCTAAAACAGCTTATGCGTAGAATGAAACCCTCGTTAAAACCAAGTTCAAAACGCTTATCCACGCGTAAAGTTTGAAACTTTTGCCAAAAACAGTTATTTTAACACCTTAAAAGCGTTGAAAGGACAAGAATCTTGGATTAAAAAGTGTAAAAACGTGTTTTAAGCGAACCAAAGTATCTCGTATTCTTTACGCGTGGGACCAAAACCCCACTTCAAAAGCAATACGATTCACCCAACTAGTAGGCGATTGATACCACTGTTAGGTCACTAGTTTTACAACACAAGCTTCTATGAAAGAAATAGAGAAGAGATAGATCGGATGAACAACTCACACAAACACTTTGCGTATGATAATAGAGAAAGGTTATGCGTATGCTTAGTGAAAGAGAGTGAATTGAACAACCAACCCTCAAGTGAGGGTTATACAAGAGTATTTATAGGAGGGAAGCTAGGGAAACACTCCTAGTTCCCATCCTTTCTTTTATGGGCTTGGGCCTAAGCTCATGGGCCTTCTACATAAGCTTAAGGCTAATAACAAACATAAAGGCCATAATTAAGCTAACTATTACATGTGAATTACTAACACTTGATTTAGGTTTAGGAGTGATTCCAACAACACCCACTGGGATAACCGAAGGGAAAGGGTTTTGAACAAACAAAAGAATGTTATTTAACGAAGTCATGCCTTTCTTTAAACAATTAAAAGATCACTTTGAGAGTCTTAAAAGGGGATGGATCTGAGATATTAAAGGGATGGAAAAGAATTTGATGCAATGATAATTGAAGTTAGTGACTATGAGCGGGCATTAAAATATAATGAAATTGAGAGGAAGAACTTGCATACCTTAAATGAGAATCGATTTCAATGTATCTCTCAAGATATGTTTTATATCGCTACTAATTGCTCTATTATCGCTTCTCAATTTCATGAATTAACTGCTATGTTGAAAGTCTCCCATGATCGTGTCATTGAACTTGAAATCAAAACTCTAAACTAAGTGATAAAATTGAACAGATGATCACGATAATTTGGTAAAACATTTTCTAAGCTAGAAGTTGAACATTTTGACTTGCAACTAAAATATCAAAATCTTAAAGAAAATGTTAAAACCTCAAACATCAAGATATCCTCGGATGTTCCGAGTTTGATGCGCTTTTGAACTAAACAAAGCGTGACGAATGATTCAAGCTCAACGTAACACGATCGAGAAAGTTGAAAGCCCAAATCTCTCAATTAAAGGGTGAAAAGAACAATATGACCGGCTCCCAAATGCCTCCTCCTTTAGATTCTCGAATTCTCAAAATTTTCATCTTCAAAACTTGGTTAATGCCTTACAAAAGGAAAATGAAAGTTTTCTAGAAGAAAATGAAAAGGTTAAATGTCATTTCAATGAGTTATTTGAGTCAATTAAAGTCACTCGTAACAAAAATAACGAAAAATAACTTCTTGCCAAAGGAAATTGAGAATCTTAAGAGTCGTGTAAAAGGAAAATGCCAATGACCAATGGGAGAATGGTGCTTCAAAGGGGCATGTCCGTAATAAATATGCTTTGTGCATGAAATATGTTCCTCCTCATCTTAGGAATAACAAACTGGCAATTCAAACATATTTATCATATCTTAAGGACAGCCTAGAATGTCTCCGTGAGATTGTAGAAGAGGATAAGTTAGAGAAACCACTTGATAATGCAATCGGTCATGCATGCTTATATGCCAAACGATCTCAAGAACTTCTAGAATGCTTAATTACAATATGCCCTAAAACCTTAGGTGAGCAAGTCAATTCCTTGATACCTTGTTCAATGCCTAGTGCCAAGCATGCAAGTCATTCAATGCCAAAAGTTATGAACGTGAACCTTAGTGTGCCTTCAAATAGTTCGATTCCAAATCATTAGTGCTAAGAATGTGAACTCGAGTGTGCCCTCTAGAGTTCAAATTCCAGACTTCTCTCGTTAAGAGAGTGATCTTTAATGTGCCTTCAAATAGTTCAGATCCCAAAGACATCTAAACAGAAATGCATAAAGTAGCAAAACCAACTAATGTTCCCATTCCTCTACAGAGTAATCGGTGAAATTAAAGCGAAGCGGTCAAAGTCTCAAGACAATACAAGGAATGATAGGACCTCGCAAGCTAAGAATATGCATTGGAAGAAAGTATAAGATCACCCTAGGAACACTAAGTTTGAGTTAAATAAAACGAATCATGTTGATTCTAGTATTAGCTATAAGCGTACTGTAATTAATTCGAATTCTGCTGCTACTTTTGGAAAAACTTGTAATGATGATTGTGTGATTTCTGTTACTAATCATGAATGTGGTATGAATGTTTTGTCTAATGCTGTTAATTGCCCAGTTAAAATTGTTAATGCTAAAAATCGAGCTAAGAAGGCTAAAAGGCAAAAGCGAAAGAAAGTTAGAAAATAGTGAAACCCACGGGAAGAACATTTAGTAAGATAGGCTATCAATGGATACCATCGGCCATAAGGTTAATCGAACAATGCCCACTAGTAAATGGATGCCTCATCGTAGAACTGTTCTCTTAAGAAGTGAACATACTTTGAATAGGTCACATCTGAGACACTAGCATCGCATCTATTCCTAATGATTCCATTGATTCTACTTGAGATATGAATGTTTCTATTTCGATGCGGGTGTTCCAATCATCACATTAACCATGTGGAACCCATTCTTGCATGGGATCCCAATTATCCGCTTATCCATTCTTATCTCGGTTTAACCGCAGATCGCTCAAATCGCTCGCGTGGTACCGGACTCAGCCGTTCCAAGCATATGACCGAAACCGGATGCGCTCATGAACTCGTGAGCAAATTCATCGGGACTGTTAGATTCGAAACGATCATTTCAAAGGCAATTATGGGCTATGGAGATTATGTTGTTGATGAAAGTGTTATCTCCGAGTGTATTATGTGGAAGGTCTTGGTCATAACTTTTGCTCTCTGTTGGTCAATTCTGCGATTCGATCTAGAAGTAGCCTTGAAAACATACTTGTTTCGTTAGAGAACTTGATGGTAAGGAACTTTTAAGAGGAACACGTGGTTCAAATCTATACACCATCTCTATCGAAGATATGATGAAGTCTTCTCCAATTTGCTTGTTGTCAAAGGCTTCAAAACAAAGTCATGGTTATGGCATCGCCGTCTCAATCACTTGAACTTCGCACGATCAATGATCTCTCGAAAGGACTTAGTTGTAGGTTTACCTAGACTAAAGTATGAAAAGGATCATCTTTGTTCAAGATGCCAATTGGGAAAAAGCATGAAGTATGCCCATAAACCCAAACCTACAAACTCAATTACGAAGTTCTTCATACAATTCACATGGATTTACGTAGACCCATGAGAGTGCGAGAATATCTTTGGGAAGAAATATGTGTTAGTTGTAGTTGATGATTACCTAGATTCACAGGTCAAGTTCTTAAGGACAAAGGATGAAACTCGGATATCATCATCAAACTCATCAAACAATTGCAGTTCGTCTTAACAAAACCGCCGAATCACCCGAATGTATTAATGGGCCGAGTTTGTTAACAAACAACTTAGTGAATTTTATGAAAGTGTGGAATCACCATCAAAGAAGTGTTCCACGAACTCCTCAATGTAACGGTGTAGTTGAAAGACGAAATCGAAATCTTGTGGAAGCCGCAAGAACGATGCTGATTTACTCAAAGGTTCCAATGAAAGTGTGGGAATCAGTCATCAAAGAAGTGTTCCACGAACTCCTCAACAGAACGGTGTAGTTGAAAGACGAAATCGAAATCTTGTGGAAGCCGCAAGAACGATGCTGATTTACTCAAAGGTTCCAATGTTTCTCTGGGGTGATTTACTCTAAGGCAGACATTGGAGTTTTTGTAGGATATGCACCAAACAGAAAAGGATACCGAATCTACAACAAGAGAACCCGAAATATCATGGAAACTATTCACGTTACATTTGATGAGCTGACCGGTCAAATGGCTCCTGGTCAATCCAGCCTGACCCGCACTTCAAAAGCAGTCCCATTGGTTCATCGCTTGTTCCAAATTCATCACCAAAGAACTCCATATGTACCTCCATCAAGATGATTTAAAGAAACTGCTTAATCCAATGTTTGATGAACAATTTGAGCCAAGTGAAAACGATATGTCAATCCCATCAACAGAGGTCGCTTCTATCCTGCCAATGAAATTAACCCTTTGGTGTCGATGTCATTAAGCCAAGAAGCGCTGCTGGCGATCAACTGCTTCATCAACAAATCTTCAATCATCAAATGTACATCATGGAAATGCTTCGATTCACGTGATGAAGTTAATCCCTTTGCTACTCCCAAGATGCTCCATTTGAAAATATATTTGCTCTGAATCATCATCTCAACCATCTTCATCGGAGACATCGACTCTGCTGCCGGTTCCATAACCACAACCACATGAACATCTTAGAAAATAGACACATGATCACCCATTGGATAACATCATTGGAAACCCTTCTCGTCCGGTATCCACTCGTAAACAGCGACACTACGATGCCTTATGGTGCTTCTTTAACTCAAGATTTCAAAGATCGAACCTAAAGATGTTAAACTGCTATGAATGAAGATAATTTGGTTCAATGCCATGCAAGATGAAATTCATGAGTTTGATCGATTAGATGTATAGGAATTAGTACCACTCAGTTGTGCTATGATCATTGCTCTTAAGTGGATCTTCAAAGTGAAGCTTGATGAGCATGGTGGTGTTTTGAAAAATAAGGCTAGGTTAGTGGCTAAAGGTTATCGTCGAAGAAGAAGGTATAGACTTTGAGGAATCTTTGTTCCAGCTTGCTCGTATCGAGGCGATCGTAATCTTCTTGGCTAATCTTGCTAGCAAGAACATGGTTGTTTATCGATGGACGTGAAAACCGCATTTCTTAATGGAGATTTGAAAGAAGTGGTTTATGTCACCACCGGAGGGTTTTGTGAATCGAGCATCCTACTCATGTTTATCGCTTGAAAAAGGCCCTATGTGGTTTGAAGCAAGCTCCTAGAGCATGGTATGATCTGTTGTCAAAGTTTCTTATATCTACTTGGATTCAAAGAAAGGAGCATTGATCCTACTTTGTTCACCGTAAAGTCGTGCAAACATTCAATTCACGCTCAAATTTATGTTGATGATATCATCTTTGCCTCGACCGACCCCAATGAGTGTGACTGTTTTCTAATGAAATGGGTTCAAAATTTCAAATGTTAATGATGGGACAAATGTCATTTTCTTGGGATTACAAATTTCACAAAGTCCGGAGGCATTTTTATAAATCAATCTAAATATGCAAATGAGATTTTAAAGAAATTTGGATTTGATTCAAGTGACCTGCTGACTCTCCCATGATCGAACGAACCAAAATCGGATGAGGACCACTCGGGGATCATGGTAGATCAAACGAAATATCGTAGTATGATTGGATCCACGATGTACCTCACAACTAGTAGACCGAGACATCTTGTTCATTTGTGTGCATGTGTGCTAGATATCGCCTAAGCCTACTAAAAGCACCTTGAAGTGGTTAAGCGGGTCTTCGGTTCCAAGAAACCATCAATATGGGACTATGGTGCACCAAGGACACCAGTATGTCACTAACGGCCTATGCGATGCTTGATCATGCAGTTGTCAAGATACACGTCAAGCACGTGCGGAGGTGCTCGGTTTTGGGTGATAAGCTTGTGAGTGGTCTTCAAAGAAGCAAATGAGTACTTCTATTTCCTCTCAGAGGTTGAATACATAGCCATGTCATCTTGTTGTGCTCAAATCTTATGGATGAGATCCCAATTATCGACTATGGCTTTGAATTCAACAAAATCCCTCTGCATCTTTGTGATAATAAAGTGCTATTGCTCTCATGCAACAACGCTCAACACTCAAGAGCAAAGCATATCGACATTCGACATCATTTCATCGAGGAACAAGTGGAAAAAGGTGTGGTGGAACTCTATTTTGTGAGGATCGAATACCGCTTAGCGTACATCTTCACTAAAGCTCTTCCTAGAGAACGCTGAGTTTATCCTTCCACGCCTTGGTCTAAAGAGTCTTCAACCTGAAACACTCAAGCGTCTTCAAGAGGAAGACAAGGAGTAAAGGTCTTTATTCATCTATCTCTTGTATATATTTATTCTAAAAGCAAAATACAAAACTTGAAAAACCTCAAAAAGAAAATATAAAATTTTCAAAAATCCATAAAAATTAGAAAATCCTGAAAAATTCCAAAAATATTGTTATTATGTCATGTTTTTCCTTATTCGATATCATCTACGGACTTTGTGCTGACATTCAAAGAATGTCACGGGTTTTTAGATGTTCTTCGAATGCATATAGATTTTGCTTTAAAAAAAAAAGGCGGAGAAAAATAGTGGTTTATTGTCATTTCAGGCAGTAAACCGTTATAAAAGAAAGAACAGAGCCATGCTTTGTCTTGTTTTTTTTAAATCTCATGCTCTGATTCTAAAAACAATTTCTTACTATCTAATGAAAACTAATTGCTTTGAAAAATTACTCGGACTTAATTTTTGAAAATCATACAGTACTTATCGGTGGTCAAAATATCTATCTCTCAATCAACAACTTATGTCATTGATCGAGGGGAGACCGATTTTCAATTAAATAAAAAGTGTGTTTTCAAACAATGGTACCGGATCGTGGTTATTATTAAGTTTTCAAAAGATATTCAAGCATGTTTAATGTAAATTGTTGGAGTCTAAATTCTCAAAATTCGATCCTTATCGCTTAAAACGCTTTCATAATCAAGTCACAATTCTCCTTAAAGCTTTCAAAATCAATTTAATTCTCAGAGATCACAAATCTCAAATGATGTGAAAATTGTGATCGGGGAGAATTTGTGATTTAAATTGATTTAAACCGATAATTTGATAAATGGTTTTATAAGGATACAAGCTCTCCTCCCGCATGTGACAAGCGATTTCAAAATTTTCCATGCACATGTTGAGGGGGAGCATCTATTTTAAACCTCAAATTATTGAAACGTGACTGAATTGTCTCTAAGTGCAGGTTCCCTCTAAGAAGGCTAAAAGGCAAAAGCGAAAGAAAGTTAGAAAACAGTGGAAACCCACAGGAAGAACATTTAGTAAGATAGGCTATCAATGGATACACGCCGCCATAAGGTTAATCGACAATGCCCACTAGTAAATGGATGCCCATCGGTAGAACTGTTCTCTTAAGAAGTGAACATACTTTGAATAGGTCACATCTGAGACACTAGCACCGCATCTATTCCTAATGATTCCATTGATTCTACTTGAGATATGAATGTTTCTATTTACGATGCGGTGTTCCAATCATCACATTAACCATGTGGAACCCATTCTTGCATGGGATCCCAATTATCCATTATCCATTCTTGTTCATGTTCAACCGCAGATCGCTCAAATCGATTACGTGGTACCGGACTCAGCCGTTCCAAGCATATGATTTGAAACGGTCGCGGCTCATGAACTTCGTGAGCAAATTCATCGGACCGTTAGATTCGAAACGATCATTTCGATTGCAATTATGGGCTATGGAGATTATGTTGTTGATGAAAGTGTTATCTCCGAGTGTATTATGTGGAAGGTCTTGGTCATAACTTTGTTCTCTGTTGGTCAATTCTGCGATTCGATCTAGAAGTAGCCTTGTAAAACATACCTTTCTTTAGAGAACTTGATGGTAAGGAACTTTTAAGAGGAACACGTGGTTCAAATCTATACACCATCTCTATCGAAGATATGATGAAGCCTTCTCCAATTTGCTTGTTGTCAAAGGCTTGAAAACAAAGTCATGGTTATGGCATCGTCGTCTTAATCACTTGAACTTCGCACGATCAATGATCTCTCGAAAGGACTTAGTTGTAGGTTTACCTAGACTAAAGTATGAAAAGGATCATCTTTGTTCAAATGCCAATTGGGAAAAAGCATGAAGTACGCCCATAAACCCAAACCTACAAACTCAATTCTGAAGTTCTTCATACAATTCACATGGATTTATGTGGACCCATGAGAGGCGAGAATATCTTTGGGAAGAAATATGTGTTAGTTGTAGTTGATGATTACTCTAGATTCACAGGGTCAAGTTCTTAAGGACAAAGGATGAAACTCCGATATCATCATCAAACTCATCAAACAACCGCAGGTTCGTCTTAACAAAGCCGCCGAATCATCCGCAGACAATGGAACCGAGTTTGTTAACAAACAACTTAGTGAATTTTATGAAAGTGTAGAATCGGTCATCAAAGAAGTGTTCCACGAACTCCTCAGCGAATGGTGTAGTTGAAAGACGAATCGAACTCTTGTGGAAGCCGCAAGAACGATCTTGATTTACTCAAAGGTTCCAATGTTTCTCCAGGGTGAAGCCGTTGCCACATCATGCTACACAAAATCGATCCTCGATTCACACTTGCTCATGGAAAAACTCCATATGAACTTGTTCACAATGAAAACCTAATCTCTCATTCCTTCGTGTATTTGGTGCTTTGTGCTATCCTACGAATGATGGTCAAGATTAAGGTAAACTAAGAGCTAAGGCAGCCATTGGAGTTTTTGTAGGATATGCACCAAATGTAAAAGGATACCGAATCTACAACAAGAGAACCCGAAATATCATGGAAACTATTCACGTTCGTTTGATGAGTGACCGGTCAAATGGCTCTGGACAATCCAGCTCGACCCGCACTTCAAAAGTCCCATTGGTTCATCGCTTGTTCCAAATTCATCACCAAGAACTCCATATGTACCTCCATCGAAGATGATTTAAAGAAACTGCTCAATCCAATGTTTGATGAACAATTTGAGCCAAGTGAAAACGATATGTCAATCCCATCAACAGAGGTCGCTTTATCCTCACATCAATGAAATTAACCCTTCGGCCGATGTCATTAAGCCAAGCGCTGCTGGCGATCAACTGCTTCATCAACAAATCTTCAATCATCAAATGTACATCATGGAAATGCTTCGATTCACGGATGAAGTTAATCCATTTGCTACTCCTCAAGATGCTCCATTTGAAAATATATTTGCTCTCGAATCATCATCGAACCATCTTCATCGTGAGACATCGACTGCTACTTCGGTTGACACATGATCACCCATTGATAACATCATTGGAAACCCTTCTCGTCCGGTATCCACTGTAAGCGACTTACATCGATGCCTTATGGTGCTTCTTTAGCTAAGTACTCTCAAAGATCAAACCTAAAGATGTTAAACTGCTATGAATGAAGACACCGGTTCAATGCCATGTAAGATGAAATTCATGAGTTTGATCGATTAGATGTATGGGAATTAGTACCACTCAGATTGTGCTATGATCATTGCTCTTAAGTGGATCTTCAAAGTGAAGCTTGATGAGCATGGTGATGTTTTGAAAAATAAGGCTAGGTTAGTGGCTAAAGGTTATCGTCAAGAAGAAGGTATAGACTTTGAGGAATCTTTTGCTCCAGCTTGCTCGTGTCGAGGCGATCGAATCTTCTTGGCTAATGTTGCTAGCAAGAACATGGTTGTTTATCGATGGACGTGAAACCGCATTTCTTAATGGAGATCCGAAAGAAGTGGTTTACGCCACCGGCCGGAGGGTTTTGTGAATCCGAGCATCCTACTCATGTTTATCGCTTGAAAAGGCCCTATATGGTTTGAAGCAAGCTCCTAGAGCATGGTATGATCTGTTGTCAAAGTTTCTTCTATCTACCGGATTCAAAGAAAAGGAGCAGCTGATCCTACTTTGTTTACCGTAAAGTCAGCAAACATTCAATTCACGCTCAAATTTATGTTGATGATATCATCTTTGCCTCGACCGACCCCAATGAGTGTGACCATTTTCTAATGAAATGGGTTCAAAATTTCAAATGTCAATGATGGGACAAATGTCATTTTCTTGAGATTACAAATTTCACAAAGTCCGGAGGCATTTTATAAATCAATCTAAATATGCAAATGAGATTTTAAAGAAATTTGGATTTGATTCTAGTGACCTGTTGAAACTCCCATGATTGAACGAACCAAGTCGGATGAGGACCACTAAGGGATCATGGTAGATCAAACGAAATATCGTAGTATGATTGGATCCTCGATGTACCTCACAGCTAGTAGACTAGACATCTTGTTCGTTGTGTGCATGTGTGCTAGATATCGCCTAAGCCTACTAAAAGCACCTTGAAGCGGTTAAGCGGGTCTTCGGTATCTCCAAGGAACCATCAATATGGGACTATGGTACCGAAGGACACCGTATGTCACTAACGGCCTATGCGTATGCCGATCATGCAGTTGTCAAGATACACGTCAAGCACGTGCGAGGTGCTCGCTTTTTGGGTGATAAGCTTGTGAGTGGTCTTAAAAGAAGCAAATGAGTACTTCTATTTCTTCTACGAGGTGAATACATAGTCATGTCACCTTGTTGTGCTCAAATCTTATGGATGAGATCCCAATTATCGACTATGGCTTTGAATTCAACAAAATCCTCCGCATCTTGTGATAATAAAGTGCTATTGCTCTCTCATGCAACAACGCTCAACACTCAAGAGCAAAGCATATCGACATTCGACATCATTTTATCGAGAACAAGTGGAAAAAGGTGTGGTGGAACTCTATTTTGTGAGGATCAATACCGCTAGCGACATCTTCACTAAAGCTCTTCCTAAAGAACGCTTGAGTTTATCCTTCCACGCCTTGGTCTAAAGAGTCTTCAACCGAACACTCAAGCGTCTTCAAGAGGAAGACAAGGAGTAAAGGTCTTTATTCATCTATCTCTTGTATATATTTATTCTAAAAGCAATATACAAAACTTGAAAAACCCTCAAAAGAAAATATAAAATTTTCAAAATCCATAAAATTAGAAAATCCCTAAAATTCCAAAATATTGTTATTATGTCATGTTTTTCCTTATTCGATATCATCTACGGATTTTGTGCGACATTCAAAGAATGTCACGGGTTTTAGATGTTCTTCAATGCATATAGTTTTGCTTAAAAAAAAAAAAAAAAAAAAAAGCGGAGAAAAATAGTGGTTTATTGTCATTTCACCAAGAACCCGTTATAAAAGAAAGAACAAAGCCATGCTTTATATTGTTTTTTTTAATCTCATGCTCGATTCTAAAAACAATTTCTTACTATCTAATGAAAACTAATTGCTTTGAAAGTGATCAAAGACACTTTCGTGTAATTTATTGCTAACTGTTTTATGCTGGTACATCCCGACGTTTGCAACTGCTCGTAATGAAGCAATCAATCCATAGCCGCATGCTCACACAACACATTCATTTCCAAAGAAATCATGATTAGTGCATCAATGACTCGATATTTTCACTCCATGCTTCGCTTCGCCACGCCAATATCATGAATCAACGAAAGCTTCCGCTACTCGATAAGAAGAAATCATGATCCGAATGTGAGCATGTCGGTCCAAAAGTCACAACATCACATAATACCAACATCACAAAGGAAGAGTCTGAGATTTAATATGACCGATGATCTCAAAGGTGCTCAACTCTCATTCTCACGTGGATCGCTTAAAGACCTCCACCTAATCCCCAAACATGCAATAATGAAGAATCAAAGACTACGAGCTACTCAAAGAAAGGACTTAATCAAGAATCCTAGAACAATTTAATGTAATATCATTTGTATTCATTGTAAATTGAGGTGACCTCCTTAGGGGAGATTGTTAGGAATTAGAAAATTCAATCGTTAAAGAGTCGGTCACCTCAAGTATAAGCATTCAATAGGGAGCTCGTAGTCGTAGTTATGATATGTTAGTTAGTAGTTTGTTAAGCAACACCTTGGAGGACGGACGGGTCTTTACCCATCGATGCCCGATCCACGACCCGTAGGTGGCGTTTATTTGTAAGACACTATAAATACCTCTACCTCCCAAGGTAGGGGTTGGGCTCAATACTATTTTTCTTTGTTTCACATAGTTCCCAACTCTTCCCTTTCTCTCTAGAACTTTCTCTCTAAACTATCTTGAACGCCCATGTTGATTATGGTTTAGTGTGTTTGTGAAATCCCATATCTTTCAAAGTTTATAATGAACATTCAAACAGATTCTCACAACTTGAAAAACATTGCAATTTCAAGTGAAATGCAATGTTTTTCAAGTTGTGAGAATCTGTTTGAAAGTTCATTATAAACTTCTTTTTCAACCATATCATTTGTTTCGAAAACTCAACCTTAAGCAAAGAAATTTTTACTTGATCATGCTCAACATCCTGGTCAATCTCTCTTCCCCTATGACTCATATTTGTTGAATCAGGAGTAGTATTGCTAACAACCTTTTTCAACTAATATGTGTCATAAATAGGTTCAAGTTGATCAGTATGTTTTTGTTCATTAGCAAGGAAATCATGTTGAACAGTCAAATGTACCTCAGCAAATGGCACTTGGTCATTTATTGGTCTGATATTTGCATCCACAACATGTGTGCTATAAGTCCCTGAACTGCTGCATGTATCATGCTTATCATGAGCATCAACCTCTACTTTAGAAGATGCGGGTTCTCTGTCCTCGTTGGAGGTTTCTGCAACATCTTGTTCTTGTTTGTTTTCACCAGCTTCAGTGCTTGTTGAATCATTTGCCACTATTTCAGAAAGCTTGGTAACTTTTTCCTCTATGGATTTATCTACAGCTTGTCCTTCCATAATTGAATAACCAATTCCTATTTTAGAGACAGTAGCATTAGATTCCTCCATAGAGCTTTTAGCAGGAATTTCTTGTTCTTCAACCATCGGAGTATTATCAGTGTTACATTCCTTTTTTGAATCCTTAGCTTTGGTCACTTCATTATCACATCTTTTTGTACATCGACGCCATTTTAATGTGTGACATCCCCTTCCTCACTGGGGCCTTTAGTAACCTCTACTTCATCGGAAACTGGAGAAATAACACTATCTCCACATTCCATTATTGAGTCGACTACTTTTGTTGTCTCCAATTTCTCATCCCTCGGTTCTTTGACCTCAATAGGATATTTGTCATCTCCCCCACCCGATACTTTAGCAACAAGATCTTATTCTTTAACACCAGTTGGAACAACTTCAATTTCATTTACTTCAACATTGACCTCATCAGCCTTCACAATCGGGTGACTTGTTTCTTCTATTTTCCTAGCATCTGCAAAGAGATCATGCTTGCACCCTTTACTTTAACCACTGCATACTTTAACAGCTAAGCTAGCATCCAATGCTTTACTCGTATTAACCTTAACCTCTCTTGATTGCATCTGTCTTTCATTCATCTTGATGTCATACTGTCATTTGTGTTGTGCTATTTCATTAATGTACTTCTTAACATTGCCCATGTGTTGGAGCAGTGTTTCTCTGAACATGTTTACATCGATTCCAGTGTAATCAGCAAAGCACTTTTCTGTCATTTTGAAATTTTTTGTTGATCACCAAAAAAGCAGCCATGGATCCAATTTCATGAAATTATTCTTTGTCAAGTTGTTGTTCTAGTTGATCTAAGTTCAGGAACATTGTGCCTGTGAAATTCTATACATCTTGACTGAAGAGCGACGCAAATGCTCGTCCGAATCCTGCCATGGATCCAGGTCTTTCTGAGAGAAGCTTGAGATGTGAGTAAAGTAGTCGAAAGTATTTCACGCAACTTCCCTTCGCATTATCATGCAATTTTTGTAACTGATGCAACTCTCTTTCTTGTGAATTCGAGCATAAAGATTCCATATTAGCAATATCTGACTCGAAAACGTTTGTCTGTTGTACTTTGTTGGGAATCTTATATTCATCGATCATGTCGTACAATTTGAGTACCTCAGCTATAACTGAATCCGAAGTACTTGACATGATATGAATGTGCACGAGATTTTACAAGTCTCTGATTTAAACCGAGAAACAGAATCTTTCGCGGGATTTTAGAAAATCAAGAAGAAACCGTGAGACAATGATTATTGATATGTGTTATGATAACTGTTGTATCGGTACAATGATTAGTGATTGTGTGTTAAACGTGATGATCGTTTGATAGACTAGGTGATATGTTGTTTAGTTGTGATTTGGTTTGGTTGATGCACATTGTTATAGTGAAATTTTGTTCTAAAACTTAAAAACGTCGACAACTTCCTTTCGGAGGGGATTTGGGCTCAAAAAATTCGTTACACGACTTGGTTGTGAATATTCAGGTTGTTCCGGTGTTTTGACAGGTATTTCACTGAAAACGGAGTTATGGTTCAAAAGTTATGGCCGTTTGAAGTTTTGACATAAAAAGTCAACTTTCAGATGCAAAAAGTCAACAAAAGCAGTGAAGAAGCTTAAGAAAAACGCAGTCAATGCTTGAGACAAAACGCATCTTCTTGGCAAACCGCAATGACCAAAACGCAATGAGGAAACCGTAGGAGACAAACCGCAATCTTCTTGGAGACAAACCGCAGAAGTCAAACCGAATGCTTGTAGTCAAACCGCGGTCACTTTTGTCCTTTTTCCCTTTCAAGCAAACAGCCAAAACATAGGCCTTGGAAGTAAGCAAACCGCAATCAAGAACTACCTCTTTTAACACAAACCACAATGAAAAACAAACCTAGTAACAAAACTGCAACCAAGAAAAAAAACCTCAATCTTCCACGAAAATCACCAAATAAGCCGTAGATCACCAAGAAATGATACTAGAGATTGTTGTGAACACGAAAATACAAGATTTTAACAAATCAAGCCACAAACAAAAACTCAAATCGTGACCTAGGGGTGAACAAATGCACCAAGAACCGATTGAAACCGAGAACCGAACCGGAACCGAACCGAATTTTAGAACCGCGGTCTGGTTCTCGGTTCTTTATTATTGGAAAATGCGGTTCTCGGTTCGGTTCGGTTCGGAACCGCGGGTTTCGGCTCCGGAACCGAAGAACCGCCTACTTTAATGTTTTTGTGTTTTAGAAAGGTACCATAAAGTAAGGTGGTGCACTTCATAAGTTAATGTTTAAGAGCAACTACTATAATACAAGATAAATGACGATTATCAACAACTTATACATTCCTTGATTTCCAATATAGTTCTGCAGCTAAATTATATCATTTGGCTTTACGAAGATAAAATATATGTTGTTTCTACAATATTAAATATGGCGTCACCTAGATCGGTAGCTACTTTTCATCCCAAAATATGTGAATTGCCTCCGATGTAGCAAGGGATACTCACGACACCAAGTTAAAGTTTCTAAGAATATGTTGATTCTCTTTAAATTGATTATAATTCGCCATAGCATATATTCATTACATACATATTTTGTCATGCAACCCATAATACATAACCTAGAGCTAGAGAGAAAGATATATAACCTGAGCTCCGTTGGGAGAGATCAGAAAGTAACGATGATCCAATGAGAAATGTGGACGTATGGTCCGGACTGGGCCAGGAATGGGTCAGGCCCGGCAGATGCGGCCCACTCTACGCCTAAACCCTAATCCATGTCCTATATATACATAACAAAGTTATCTCTAACCCTAACAACACTTATTATGCTACATCGATACTAACTGACCGTCGGAGGTGGACCCGGGCTACGGCCTCGTGTCCACTCCTAACGGGTTCTCTTTGTTGACAGTCTACTAGGGCTCGGAAGACGACTAACGGCCAAGGAGAGTCGCTGAATCGGGCCCGCGCGATTATGCTTCAACAAGTTCGCGCCATCCGTGGAGACGCCCTCCGTCGGTTGAATCCTACCAGGTATATACTACCACAAGCTTCCGTGACGCCACGCAGTATATTTGGAAGCGATCGTATGTAAGAGGTATTGCAAGCCTAGTACAAAGACGGATTTAAATATTCGATCATCTTGCCGCAGGGAGACGTCCTCATCGGTTGTAAAGACGGATGTAATGCGCAAAGCACGCCTTCGTCGCACTTCTTTGTCGCCAAGACAATACAGACTCTGCCACGTAAGCACGCCTGTCAGCACCTCTTTGTCGCCAAGACAACAAGACCTTCATGTAAGCACGCCTTCGTCGCACCTCTTTGTGTCGCGACAACACAGCTCCGCCATGTACAAGCCTTCTTGTCGCACCTCTTTGTCACGACACACAGACTTCGCCATGTACACGCCTTACGTCGCCTATGCCAAGTCCGCTTTGGTACAAAAGGTATGCCTCACCTGTGATGCAAGATACGGATCCACTTTCACCCACGCTGCCATGAATAACTTAAGTCTAGCATAACATAGCCATGCGCTATCTCATACTAGACTTGTGGGGCTTGTGGACGATGGTCCTGACCGGGCCAGAATGGGTCGGGCAGTAGATGCGCCCACTCTACGCCTAAACCCTAATCCATGTCCTATATATACATAACAGGTTATCTCTAACCCTAACAACACTTATTATGCTACATCGCATACTAACTTGACCGTCGGAGGTGGACCCCGGGGCTACGGCCTCGTGTCCACTCCTAACGGGTTCTCTTTATTGACAGGTCTACTAGGGCTCGAGAAGACGACTAACGGCCAAGGAGAGTCGTTGAATCCTGCCCGCGCCAGATTATGCTTCAACAAGTTAGCGCCATCCGTGGGACCACGAATAAACTATGTTTCGTGTTCTCATATTACCGAAAAGCAGAAATCAATTTCTAAAGTCGGTAACTCTAAAACCTTTGCATTCTGCCATGCGTAAAACTTGCTTTACCATCATGTGAATTTAATATTCCATTGACATGATAAATTAAATACGTAATAAACATGTCGCCGCAGAAACCACGCGACTTTATCCGAAGTTAATAAAAATGGTGGTTTTGCAAAGGAACTAAACCGGATCGGTTTCACGATCCTAGGAATCTTCTACTTGCTTTTTAAAAGTTGAACCTTTAATGTTAAATTAATCCATGGACCACTAGTGACCTTGGCACCTTATAAGACATGGGGTCACAACACTTGAAATAGTCTATTCTTTTACATATAAAAGAAAAAGTCCGGACGATCGGACCTATTTTATCTTTTAGTCCGCACGATCGGACCTAAGAAAATATCCGCACGATCGAGCTATTTTAATTTTAGCCGCCAATTAATTCGCAGAAGACATCGCTTTTACGGTTGGTACGCTTGTTCGCGCCGAACGACGCGATCACGATAAATCTACCCGCGTAAGACCGTGCGATCGACATCTTCGCAGAGAACGCAGACGCGCGAACACCACGACGCTGGTCAATCGCCATGATGCGACCGACAAAGGCCGTGGTATATACATCCGAGATCATCCACAAACGCTCGAGTCTATGCGGTTACGATAAATCCATCTCGCTTATTAGTCGCAGCCACGGTACATCCATCCGAAGTTTTTATTTTATACATTAAAAAAAAAAAAAAAACATAATTAATTATTTCGCCTGCGCGCATCCCACGATGGGTGCGCACTACCACTTCTCTTATATATTATTCATGCTATGTCTCCGCCTATTGTTTCAATTCATTAGGTTTTATATGTTGCGATTCGAGGCATATACTTTTAATCTTTGCATTCGGTGTTTTCGCAGATTAACTAAGTTTAATGCTCTACACGAGTAGCACCATCAAACTTGGGGGCTACTAGGTATATACTACCACTTGCTTCCGTCAGGCGTCACGCAGTATATTTAGAAGCGATCGTATGTAAGAGGTATTGCAAGCCTAGTACAAAGACGGATTTAAATATTCGCATCATCTTGCCACTGGGAGACGTCCTCCGCCGGTTGTAAAGACGGATGTAATGCGCGCGAAGCACGTCTTCGTCGCGACTTCTTTGTCGCCAAGACAACACAAGACTCTGCATGTGGCACATCTTCCGTCGCACCTCTTTGTCGCAAGACAAGGCGCCACTCGCTTCTGTAGCCGCCTCGTCGCACCTCTTGTCGCCCACAACAAGACACTCGCTATAGAAGCACGCCTACATCGCTACTCTTGCGTCGCCATCGGTACAAAAGGTACGCCTGCGGAGATGCGACATACGGGATCCACTTTCACCCACGCGCCATGAATAACTTAAGTCTAGCATAACATAGCCATGCGCTATCTCATACTAGACTTGGGGCTTGTGGACGATGGTCCGGACTGGGCCAGAATGGGTCGGGCCGGCAGATCTGCCCACTCTACGCCTAAACCCTAATCCATGTCCTATATATACATAACGAGTTATCTCTAACCTAACAACACTTATTATGCTACATCGCATACTAACTTGACCGTCGGAGGTGGACCCCGGCTACGGCCTCGTGTCCACTCCTAACGGTTCTCTTGTTGACAGTCTACTAGGGCTCGAGAAGACGACTAACGGCCAGGAGAGTCGTTGAATCTCGCCGCGCGGATTATGCTTCAACAAGAAAAGAGATGCAATTTTCTTAAAAACTTTGGTTCCAATCGGTTAGACCCGCAAGGAACCAAACCGGACCGAGAACCGAACCGGAACCGAGACATGTTACTCGGTCCGGTTCTCGGTTCCTCGGTCATCCATTTTTCGGTTCTCGGTTCCCAGCTTTGTTCGTTCCTTGCGGTTCCGAATCACCACCCCTATCGTGACCTATCTTGCTATTCAATTCGAACCAAAACCAAAAAAAAAAAAAGAAGCCACAGATCCGAGCATACACAATCAAGCTAATAAAACCATGGCTCTTAATACCAATTGTTAGATATTGATTTTCATAACACACTCTTGGATTTTATGTTTGGCAGATTTTAGAGAGAGAAAGAAAGACAGAATGGGAGTTCTAGAAAGAGAAAGTGAAAGAGAAGTAAAGATTAGATTAGAAGCTCCAACCATTTCCCATGCTGGGAAAGGGTATTTATAGTTCTTACATAAATGCCACCAATGGGCTATGGAGCGGGAAACAGTGGGTAAAGACCCGACCCAACTCCATGGATGATACGATATCTAAACTATTACTATTAAGCCTACGAGCTAACTTATGCTAGACGTTACTCGGGGTGATCGAGCCTTTCACATGAATTTTCATATTCCTAACATTTATTGATAACATTAACTCGTCAAAAATATAATAAAAAGAAATCTGCACCATCAGAATCGTTTCCAAATATAAGATACATGTTCTAGAATTTTTTAAAACCATAATTATCTCCGTCGATATGTTTTCTATATTTAAATTATGTTACGTGATAAGTTCTGAATTTGTATGGCATATATCTTTTCAAAATATAAATGTGATACTTTTCCATCTAAAGAACCTTATGTTATTTTTAAAAAATTAAATCTAACCCATTTTTGGGATAATAATATCTATAATTACATAGATATTATTAAAAACTTTGATATACAAACATAAATAAAGGTAAAAGCCTACAAAATTGGATTTGTACCTACTTTCTAAGAAAACATCATCATGAACATGTATCATCTTGAACTCGTCAGAAATATAATACATGAACAACGCCCGTTATGGTGTTAAATCAGACACCAACCGTTCAACATAAAACGATTAAGAAATGGTTAAACATATTGAACTTTTATATGTATGCTATTGTTGCTTTCTCGATGGTGTATTTAACTAATAAAATTATTTCGTTAGCAACACAAAGCCATCAGAAACAAATAAACCAACTTATTGTTAACATTAACCCATCAAAATTATAATAATAGAAAGAAATCCGCCCCATCAAAAATCCGCCCCATCAAAATCGTTTTCAAATAAAAGATACATGTTATAGAATGTTTTAAAAAACATAGTTATTTTCGTCGATATCTAAATTAAATTATGCTATGTGTTAAGTTCTAAATTTTTATAATATATATCTTTTCAATATTTGAATGTTACACGAAACATAATTTCGTCTTAAGATACGGGTTAATAAAGATATGAGAAGTGTCTAAAGTCTTTAAAAAAAGGGTCGGAAGTTATACGAATGAGTATGTATCAAAAACATATTTAACCATCAGAAAAATATTAATAAAAATTCATTCTTCTCATTAGGAACAATTATATTTTTTGTCGTAGCCATTGGTACTCCATCATCATCACATATCATATGACTTTCCTTGTAAGTTTTAATAATTTATTTTGTTTCATAAAATATCTACTAGCAGGGTATCCGCGCGATGCGGCGGCGGGTACTCTGCGACTAAATTTTTCGGCGAACAAATGTTATTTTGTTTTGGACTGTTGAATTTCAGATTTATATTTTGGAAGCTTAATTAGATTGTAGATTATGGCTAAATAGTTGTATATTTTGGCGAATGGGTGTTTTTAATAGTGTATTAATTGTATTTGTTGAATAGTGTTTTTTAGTTTTATTTGTGCTTTAAATACTTGTAAATTATGTTTATTTACTTGTATTTGCCCAAAAATCTATTTTTAGTTTATTCATGTGTATAAGCTTAATTATATTGTACTTTATGGTTAAAAAAGTTGTATTTTAGATGAATGGGTGTTTTTAATAGTGTATTAATTGTATTATATGAGTAGTGTGTTTTTAGTTTTATATGTGTGTTAGATACTTGTAAATAATGCTTATAAGAGAGTATTTGCTAGATTGTCTTAAAATAATAAATAAGAGGGAAGTGTCTTCCTCCATTATAAGTATTATAGATTATAGATTACATATGTTGTGTTTACATAGATACATTAGCACTTTATTTTCTCTACCGTATACATGTCCCTAACTCGTCGATTACGACACGTATCACCATGACCTCGCTTCATCTTATGTTTTTGCCTAATAGAATAACCCATATCGTATTAATTCACCTAACTCATCGATTACGATGCGTTATCACATAGACACCCTAACACTACTACAAAAATGAACATAGAGCCTCCTTAATAAAGCCCGGTTTTAGTGAAATACGGGCTCTAAAAGGATTACAGGTTATGAAAAAGGGTATAGAGCCATGTTTTTTCTTACAAAACCGGGCTCTATGATGGATAACGTTAGAGCCGTGTTTTTTGACTTAAACACCGGGCTCTATTCTTTGTATAAAGCCATGTTCCCTTTAACAAAACCGGGCTTTGTATTGAAAATCATTAGAGCCATGTTTTCCACAACCAAACCGGGCTCTATTCCACTCATTAGAGTCAGGTTATGAAAGTTGAAGATGCGCCATTTTCGACATTTTCAACATTGCTAAAGTACAGGTAGTTATACTACTGCTGCAATGCTACATTTGCTCCAAAGTTATACTTAAGTAGTCAATTAAGGTAGCTCGTAACTTTTTGAAATGTGTTGTTTGCAAGAATATATGAATAGAAAGTAAGTTGTAATATTACTGAATCTTTTCTTATCTGAATCAATATAGGGTTCATTTGGCCAATAAGAATTGGATTTCATGGCTGGATTTTATTTTTTTTTTAATTTTTTTTTTCACATAGAGTCATGTTCTTTAATAGAAACCCGTGCTCTATAATATATAATAGAGCCCGTTTTCAAAACCGGGCTCTATTTGTTTTCGCATAGAATCCCTCCCCCTTTGTGCCCTCATGCAAAACCGAGCTCTTTGCACCTTTTTAACCCCTAAACAAACCCGCTTCCGCCGCCGCCTCCGGCCACCGGCTACACGGAGGTTCTGAGGCTCCATGGGTTCATCGTCACCACCATCCTTCCTATCACAAACCAACCAAGTGAATCCCAAGCCCCAAAGAGTAACCCCCGATTTCGTGCATCCATTAATAACATCACCGAAATAGTCCGGTCTTTCAACTCGCCGTAAATGGTCCGAACTTATCGACCGCTTTGTATTCTCAAAACTCGACTTAATCACGGGTCGCTTCTCGCATCCGCCTCCGATCCGTTGGTTATATTTGGGAGGACTTTTTCCGAGAAGGAGACTTTGGGGTCACTGATTGTTTCGATATTGTGGTGATTTTTTTTACTAGCGTTGGATCCGTTTTGATATCGGCTTTGATGCTTGGTCTTGTTGTTGTTTCGGATCATGGTGATTTTAGGACTCCGAGGATGATGAACAAGAGTTGATGTTGTCTTTGCTCGTGTTTGAGGTTAAAAAAAAAAAGCGTATCCAAGAAGCCCGATTTGATCCGTGGGGCCAATGACAAAAAGGAGCTGTGGTAGAATGGTTTTGTTTTGTTTTTTTAGTTATCAAGTTTTATTTTTCTTTTGTTAAAAAAAAAAAAGTTTGTTTTGTTTTATATCTAAAACCAATTTTTATTTTTTTTCGTTTACATGTTTGTCGACCTTAGAGTTGTCGACCAAGAGTTTGGTTTGTTTGTCGACCTCGAGTTGTCGACCATTGTTTTCTGTTTACGCTTGTCGCACCACGTGTTGTCGATCGGTTATTGTTTTATTTATTTTTCTTAGTTTACTACTTGATTCGAGCTTTGATTTCGCCGCTTCGAATCTGGGAAGTATTAGTGGATAATTAGGCCCAAGCCCGGTTTGTGGGTTTAGGGTATTAGGGTTTTCACCATTATAAATAATGGTCCATAATAAAGTTATACCTACGGGTTTCATTGTTAACACTTTGCACCTTTTTAACCGGGCTCTATGCACTTTTTTGTAGTAGTGTAATTTGCAAAAAAGATTAGGTATGAATAGGTCAAATTAACATGCAAATAGATGTACATATAATGAATATAATATTTGTAGATGTGATCGAATTGCCTTATGTTTTGATCGATTTGGAAACCATAATGATGTTGAAGGACGTTCGCTTTCGCGAAAATTTTCCACATTTTTTTAATAAACATGAGCAGAATTATGTACATCAGCACAAGAAGTTCGAGTACTCTGAGACTGACATATCATGACATACACATCAGCACAAGTCCATAAAAAATTAGATAGATCTAATCCACGCAAGATAAACGATTATAAATATAAATTATAAATATTCATAAGAAAGATTTGTTGGCGTAAGAAACCTACCCTTAGGTGGTGTTTGATAAGGACTTAAAGAGTCTTAATAGATAAATATGTAAATGTATTAAGTCATTGAATGAGTGTTTGTTTGGGGCTTAAAATAAAAAGATGACTTCATAGAAAAAGTCATGGGGTGGAGGGTCTCCAAATTAAGTCTATCCCCTTTATTATGCTTTTACATATTTACCCTCTCATTCTTAACCTATAATCCCACATATTTCATATAAAAGGGTATACCAGTAATTTTCTCTGATTAAGACACTTTATTAAGCACACAAAACAAACAACTATTTAGTTATCTACAAACAGACAACATATATACATACAGGCACTTTAATTTTACAGGACTTAATAAAAAAACTAAACAAACAGGCCCTTAGTGTCTCCCAAGCCATTGTATGAGCTTCTAGTAAAAGATGATATAAATAATTCCAAAGTAGGGTTACCATTAATGCAACAACCTTAAATGGTGTATTTGATTTTTTCCCTCTAAATTTGTCAATGCGCTTCGTGTTGGGACAAACCTGGGCGTTATCATCGTACGAGGTCCAAAACATGGGCTTTATATGCCAAACTCGTCCCTTGACCAATAATGCCGTTGTCAACGTTATGTTGGTGAGGGCAAAACCGTCTGTAGCGTAATAAATAGAAACCGTTGTACATTGTTTGTAGCTAGTATATATACGTAACACGGTTTGGTCGACATTTATCATCCATCCCTAAACTATCCTACAAAATAGTCTTCTACAAAGCGATAATCGTTTCAAGATGATACGTTCTTTGGTGTGGTAAGCAAGCTATTATTCGCCTTGGACCTCTGCCAACCAGGCGTTGATTCTTTGGTTGTCTGTTGAAGTAAGTGCGTCTTAATATTCATTGTGTTAGTTAGTTTTAGCAAGCGACAAAGTACATTGTAACAATGGTGGTTGTTTAATGACTTGTCATAATCATGAATAGGGGTCTTCTTGTCGGTGGATAAGATGGTATGATCACGAAATCGTGCTCGTTCAAGAATGATCATACCAGCCTTTTGAGGGGAGAAATGAGCTTGAGGCAAGATTAGTAGTCTCTTGAAGGTGATGTGTGGAAGTGGAAGATTTATCTGGTGCTAAGTTGGATGTTGTTCTTGATTGTTTATGCATTGGGATAACTTTTTTAGCTTTTATGTAATGAGGCGAGATGGTTAACGTTCAATATCTTGAATTGTAGTAACGTTGTTATGAAGTATTCAGTTTGCTTTGTTTTCTATCTTCAATGCCTTATGGGTATGCAGATGGTTAGCAATTTGTTTAGGGTTGACTTTTAAATGTCAACATTCTTATGAGGTTCTGTTTAGCTTTGGTTACTTTTGATGCAAATTATTCACACATCAAGCTTAGTCAATCTATAAAAATACACAATAATGACATGGTTTCATAGTTAATGCAAATGGATATAATTCCAAATGCATAAAATTGCATACTTTTCAAAGCATGAGAACTACAGTTAGACACACACACACACACACATATGTTTTTAGAGTACATAACTTGTCCATAGGAAATAAACTAGATGAAACATTGTCTAGATAATTAGCATAACAGAATTGACCTATGGTGAGGCCATCATTCTTTATAGTGCGACTGCTTTGCTAGTCATTCTTCGTGTAGCAGTGGGTTGAAGCGGCCGCTTGAACATCACTTATTGCGGTGAGAATCGACCGGATTGATCATGTTGATGGGATTGACACCGGATTGCTCATGCATCTTGGGATCGGCAATTTCTTCATCTTGATTTTCTTGGGATTGTGACAGGGATGCATCATGTATGATGGGATCTTCAGTTGCTGGATCTTGATGTTCAGATTGAACAACACTTTTGTAAACTGCACTAACTTAACTTTCAACAACTCATGTACCTTCAGCTTCTTTATCTGCTGCTACTTTGTTACCTTTAGGATGTGTCTTTTTTGCTGCAGCTTTAGTAGGCACATGTTTGGCATTTCCCTTATTGGCAGTTCAACTACTTTCAGCTCCACCATACCCTAGGCATGTTTTCCGGTTGTGTCCAGCAATGCCACAAATACTACACTTAACACTCTTCCAAGCCCTTGACAGGTTACCATCCTTCACAATCTCTTTACTTTCGGGATCTATCCTAACTCTTTTCTACCTCTTGAGCTAGGCGAGTTTGTTTCGGATTCGTGGAACAATTGTTGTTGGCACGATTGATTTTTCCCAATGTTCATTGCTAGTTATAAATTTGGACATGGTGATGGTAGGTTGCTTCCCAGTGAGTAGATAGTAACAAGGATTAGCCCATGTTTCTCTGACTCCTACTTGTTGCCCATTTAAAGCCATATTCCAATTGGTAGCAACAACATGTTTACATGGTAAACTTGTTATCTCCCATCTTCTCGCAAGTACAAGACTTGTGTACAACATTAACTACACATGGTCACCCCATGGTCCACTAACACGAAACTTAGTTCCCCATTCCATAAAACATTATACTTAACAACCTCTTTCTTAATACCCTCTAGCATGTGTTGTGCGGTTGGTGTTAGTGGCCCATCACTCTTCTCAATCACCATAAGAACATGCATTATCCTCTTCATACAAGATTCTCGATGTATTCTAAGGTCGTAATAATTGGTTTGTTTAAACCTCAATTATTTTGTCATGAAACACTTAACACATGTTATTAAGTAACACATCGAAGTAGCTCTCCTAAAGATAAACATAATAAACATGTATTAATTATAATCTGTTTATCTTGCATTAACAAATACAAATTAATCAAACAGATAGATCACTTACATGAAAAATGTGACCTTGACCAATGGATCGGTGGTATCTTACTTAACCAATCATGGGCTGGTTAATTAAGTTTCTTGAAATCATCCATAACTTTACGGCCTGCATGTGATTGAGGTTGTTGCACATTTCCACAGATGCTCTTTGTAGGCCTACCTTTCCATTGCGGTTTCATTTTCTCATGAATGCTTCTAATGAGAATATGTGTTCGCATCCGGAAAAACTTCTCCTAAAGCTCTATTTATATCCCGCACAAAATCAAATATGTTTCTTGTCTGCTTCAAAAGCAGAGACTTAAATTCATGACCAGTTAAGGGAGTACCTTTTCCAAGTCAATAATAAAAGTTATGCTTGAGATTGGCTCAAGTGCTATATCATCGGATAAACAATGAAGAAACCAAGTCCATGATCCTATATTTTCTGATTCAACAAAAGCATAAGCTAAAGGGTATATACCATTGGTGCTATCAATTCCCATAACTGTCATCGGTTGACCATTCAAAGGACCACGAATTGGAAAAGCACCCACCCCAACAACGATCTCCCACACGCTTTAAATCCTTCCTTGATGCACCTAAACAAACATACACTCTCTTGAATTCTCGGTTGGAAGAGCCTCATCGGAGGTCGTTCCACATTCATCATAACTGTTGTATTAGGGTTTGTCTTCGCAACTCTTGAACATAATCTCTCAACATGGTAAATTGTAGCTTGAATTGACCCTTGATGGTTGTTATTGCTAGGTTTTGGCCCTTAAAACCTTCAGTAGGGACACTTGAAGCTCGTATTGGTTGGTAAGTTGATTATGCATGACTTGACAGAACCGATGGATTGGTTTCTATTTGTCTTTGTAATTTTCGTGAGATATAGCGAAGGTCAAAAGCTCGGCGCCTTGATTGCAAACAAGTGTGTTGCTCATTATATGTTATGACCGACTGATACTGTCTCACCATTCCCGCCAACAAACAATAGCCATGGGCGAGTATTTCGAAGGGTCCTTTTGCGAGAAAGCAATGCATTTATACCCTTATGTTTAATGGACTTCTAGATGGGCCTATATCCGGTCCGGGACCTTCACTTGGGCACGAAAGTAGAACACAACCTTTACATCGACCCTTATTCTTGTTTTGTCATTCTTGGAAAAACAACTCCTCCTAGTTTCTATTGAATGCTTTCTTACTAGGTTTTTACTTCCCTGCGTAGCAAACTCCGACCGTAATAGAAGAATGTGGTATAGACTCCATTTGCGAAGTCACTTTGTTGGAAAGAAACATAGTCACTGCAAAAGACATCATCAACCATCACATGTAAATCATTTTTCAACTGCATGTCATCACTGATATTACTGGTTGTTCCTGCTTCACCTAACTCATTACTCTGACCTACTTGGACCAAAGCAAGTTGTGTATCGTTCTCCTGAAAAGTGTTATCTTCATTTGCTTGAATTGAATCATCAACTGCATTGCCTAAGTCACTAGTGTCACACACTTGTAACAGAGTAACATCAACAACATGATCCGCTTCCATGTTATCCTGAGTCAATTGAAACAGAGTTACATCCACGTCATGCTCGTTAAACCGTTATTGACATCAACTAGCGCTCTTCTGCTTTGTCTAAGTGCTTCTCTGGATCAATTGAAGCAGTTAACCTCAAAATTATCGGGCTCCTCAAACCTGTTATTGACATCAACTAGTGCTCTTCCTACTTTGTCTAAGTGCTTCCCCTGAGTCACTCGGAACAGATTTACCTCAAAATTATCAGGCTCCTTAATAGCATTGTCCTCATCAATAAGTACTAAAGCACGCTCACTGTTATGAACAGGTTGGCTAGCAAATGATGTGTCGAGGGTGGAAAATATAGGCTCAATGTTTGGCATTATGCTAGATTCACCAATATCATTGACGTCCATAGGCACTTGTGTAAGTTGGATAAAAGGATCTAGGGCAGGTTCATTATCAAGATCATCTAACACCAATCGTCTACAACAAGATTGAATAGCCGTAGTAGCAACTTTTCTCCTATCTTCATCCATCTCCCAAAACACAGTCTTAATTGATTGTGGGGGCATTTCAGAAAGTTCTAATATTGTCTTCCCTATTTCCACATAGACATCTATCAGCTTATACTCTATGACAACATCTTTCAACAACTCAACATTAGCATCTTCACGCAAAGAAAACAAATAGTCGTCCAATGTACAACCATGCTTAAAAAAGTAGAAATAATTGGTTTGTCCAATCTCATAACCGATTTGGGTCATGAGAGCATCCATTTCATCAACGGATACCTCTTTTATTTCCACATGATCAACAAGGCATTTCTTGCCTCCTTGATATATTCTACGGAAAGTATTTGAATGTACCTTCATAATGGAACATCATGCTAAAGGATCTGGTTCACCCATTGTATAAAAATGTACAAAAACAATATTTAAGCTAAAGTTACCTAAAAGGGAATAACTTAACAATCGTACTAACATATGATTGTAATAGGCTATAACCAAAAAGACTTACAATATCTTACGATTGCGACTTTTCCTCAATTTCATGATCATCAAAGAAAGGATATTCTCTTATTCGCTATAAAGTAAATCCAAGGTTGGTGTTTGTTATTTTCTTACTTAAATTATTTGATTTGATGATTGACATTGCATTAGGGTTTTCTGGGTAGGCTTCCAAAACAAGTTTGGGGATGAGCAATGAGTACACAGCTTTGTTATATTCGACATAAAGGCGGGAACTTGGACAAGACATCTGCTATAGTATATCAAGTAAAACGAATTTTCTACCCTCAACAGTAACATGATAACGGGGTTTTCTGGAGTATAACGGAGCGTTGACATCGACGTTATTGGTCAAGGGACAAGTTTGGCATATAAAACCCATGTTTTGGACCCCCTGCGATGATAATGCCTAGGTTTGTCCCAATGCGAAGCGCAGTGACAAGTTTAGGGACCAACCGTGTATTTTAGTCTAAGAATTATTTGTAAAAATTGAATACAAAACAATTACTAATAATCACAATAAAAAAAAAAGTCACAAGGATGGACCATAAGGCTAGACACAAGATGGCAGGTCATCCTCACACACACCGCTTTTCTCTCCGATAACCGTACACGATCAAGTTCTGCGATCGTTAACCAAATGTTTTATTTTATTTATTTTTATTTATTTATTTATTTTTTTAATATCAAATGGGACATATTTTCTGTGTGTATACTATCGGTCGAATTTGAGACTGGTAGTTTTGTTTTTTGATGTTCGACCAATATGTGACCAAAATGCAACACTTGACTCGACCGACTAAAATGTCGGTCACCCATCTCCCCCAACCGATATTTTGTTTCCCATTGTGTCTAGCCTAATTGTTTAGATCGGATGATGACGTAGTAGTAAAAGCGAAGCTTCACGACCATAATTGATGCACATGATAAAAATATGTTTCGTTTCAGTATATTGTGTAGATGAATTGCTTTCTGTCATATCTAAATTTAAAAAAAAAATTAAAAATATAAATTTGGAAGTTATCATGTTTTAAATATAGAAAAAAATCGATTAAGATAAATAGTGTTTGTAAAATCTTTTATAATTTGCATCTTATATTTGGAAACATGATTTTGATGGGGCGAATTTTTTTATACCTTTTGGACATCAAAGTTTTAAAAATCACCATCTTTTTTGAAGTTTTTTTCTTCGCAATTACGACACATCCATATTTGGTGAACTTTTTAAAAAACTTCAAACCTGGCTCGATTTTTTCTCACTTTAAAACTCAATTGATCAATGAGAATGATCGATTTCAAAATCGAACTCTTGCATTTGTTAATTGAAAACATCGATTTGGTCAAAAATGAGTTCTCTTATTATACAAAAGATTAGTAATTACGTACCGTATATATACCGGCGTTCACTTGCTCTGATAAAATATGTCAATTAGTATAAAATTTCAAACATGTCGATCGCCAAGTTAATTTAGTTTTGGCCATGTAGACACATATTGACTCGATTTCGCTCATGAAGTAGAAGATAATCTTGATGTAGATGTAGTAAACGCGCGTACAATATGTTGACAGTTAATTTGTAGTTTAAAAGTTACGAGAGCCAACAAAATGCATGCCAAAATCATATTCAATTCATTGTTGCATATAAACACAAGTACAAAAGTATACATTTTGTACTTCTTTTTAATTTAACCTGCGAGATTTTATTATATAACTCAAGCAATGAGCTCAGGTAAGCAAAAAAGATACAATATAGTAGAATACAAGTGAAAGTTCGAATATCGTATATTCTATCAAGCTAATTTGAGACGGACTAGATTCAAGAAACTAAGGGATGCGTCCTCGACAAATAGGGCAACTTCGATTTGCAGAAAACCACTTTACAATACAATCAGTATGATACAAATGCTTGCATGGTTCCACAACTCGAATAATCTCATTCTCTTTGAACTCGTCAAAACATATCACACAATCATGATCCTTCGCCTTTTCGATTAGAACAACATTATCCTCCAGTGCTCGATCATCCACCTTTTCAAGGTTTACCTGTAATCTTAACTCCCTTACCGTAGGTGCGGCTCTTAGTGCAGCTTGATCTTCAGTAAATATTTTCGCGCAATAAGTGATGAAAAGTATGAGAAAACCCACTATTACACATATTATAGCGAATAGCTCTGTTGCCTCGTCTTCAGTCATGGATGATCAATTTGCTTCTAGCTGTTATGTTTTTTCGATGGCGTGCTTAAGACGAACGAGTAATGGATATGAATATGAATGTGAACATGAACAAGTATATATACAGTAACATCTAAGTCATCAAGATTAATGGATAGAGGTCGTTCCAAGAAGCTAGGAGGTTAAGATCAATACAAGAAAATAAAATCCGGTTGATCAGATAAAGACAAATAACACTTAGCCACATTATTAACTAACTCAAAAGTTTAATATAAATCTCAAATTTACATAGATTCAATGAATCAATCATAGTTATTCATTTTTTTAATCAAAACAAAAAAAATAAACTTTCACCCTCTTTTTAAAAATTAAATATCTCGCAAACCATTAATCGTTACGAGAAAAAAGTTATACCATCGTGACGAGAATTAAATTATCTTTCTATAGATATGCACTTTTATGTATTTTTAACATTTTTTTTTAATTTCGGCCCAGAAAAATTATATGTGATTTGTGAAAATCACATGTGATTCGATTTTTATAAATCACATATGATTTTTGCAAATCATATGTGATTTAAAAATTATATATGATTTGAAAAAATCATATATGATTTGTAAAAATCGAATCACATGTGATTTTTGAAAATCATATATGATTTTACAAATCATATGTGATTTTTCTGGGCGGAATTTTTGAAATAAATTTATCGAAAATATCGAGAAGTGCATATCTATAGAAAGATAATTTAATTCTCGTCGCGATGGTGTATTTTTTATAGTTTGAAGATTTACCGTTTGTAAGATATGTTGTTTTTAAAATAAGTGAAAAATGATTTTTTTATTAGTTTTGATAAAAAAAAATGAATGACTAAGATTGATTTATTAGATTTATAGTAAATATGAGATCTATATTGATCTCAACTATTAATTAATTGATTTTTTTCTGAATAATATTTTTTCTAAATATTAATAAATTAGTCGTTTTTTTTTCAGTTGATATGCATAAAAAATGATTAACTCTACAAAATCACATTAGTTGTGTTAAGACGATTGAATTATTTGCCAAAACTGGTTCGGCTTGAGCCAATAATCCAATCGTCTAACAAGTGGTTCATATTGTACAACACCACATATTCATGTCTGTATATATCTATGTTTGTGATATACAGACATCACTAATTGTGATGTGCATATCACCCTCCATGTTTTATAGGCAAAAGTGATGTAAAATGGGTTTCTTTTACTTTTACAAATTTGAAAAGTTTTCTAAGATAGATTGTATCTAAAGTGTCCTCTCGATTATCTAAATAGAAGCTTAAAACTCTTTCTATAGATGGTTAATTCACCTTAATTAAATCGGTTCTAAGCTCCATTCCTTTGTATATATGTTTATCTTCATGGTTCTTATGGGAGTGTTAAATATTTTATAATCGATTAGAAGGAATTTTTTTAACGAAGTTAAAGGGACGGATAGAAAAATGGCATGGATAAGTTGGAATAAGGTCTTAGCTTTCAAGAAATACGGTGGCCTTGTTGTTTCTAGTTTCTTTGCTCTTCACCATGCGCTTCTCTTTAAATGGGTTTGGCGTTTTCTATCACAAGGTTCTTCTCTATGGTCTAGACTCATTAAAGCTATTTACGGTGAAAGTAGATTACTTGATTCTCCCAATTCCACGTCTAGGCACTCTCCTTTGCTTGATATCTGTTGAGAATTCATATTGATTAAACCATCAATACCATGTGTACGCAGCGGTTGCATCTAGTTTAACATTATTAGGTTAACAATAAATAAACACATATAATATACTAACCTTTGTCAATGAATTAAATAAATAATTAATGACGCGTTCTTGATCTTGATTGTTGAAAAATTATTAGTGGTTAAATTATCACCTCTAACGAATGCATACACTACACGACAAATGAAGCACGTTTGGATGTTAGTGCTTGCTTCACGTAAACCAACTAACAACTAGTGTTCTTAGATCTTGCTTGAACCGAATCAAATCCCAAAGAGGGATACGTTTGATTGGCTTAGAGAAGGAACAAGATAAAAATAAAAAAGAATGGGGTAACTCAAACGTGTCGTTTGAGCACAATAATAGAGAAGATCGTAACTCAAGCGAGGTTTGAGCGAAGGTTGAATGGAATTTCAACTCACGCCTCAATAATCGGATTCGAATAAGATAAGGGCATAAAATGATATTATCTAAACTACGGGATAAGGAAAGCATAAGGAACATAAAATCTACGGAAATCCTAAAAATAAAGGCAAACAACTCAATTCTACACTAAAACGCAAAAAACGGAATTTAAACGAAATGCGAATAAAAAGCAAATACGTCTAATCTAACTCCTAAAATAACCTAAAACTACTTTTACCCTAAAAATGTTATTAGAAAACTAATTAAGAATTAAAACTATTTTTAGGAATTTTCTTGATTTTATTTTAATTAAAAACTAATTATTAACTTTAAAATAAAACTAAATAACTAAAAATTATCAAAACAGAGGGAAAATTATGGAATTACTTTCTAAAAATCTAAAATATCATAAAAGACTTTTCAAAACTATTTTTATATTTTTCGATTAATTTCCTATTTTCTATGAATTTAATTCTATTTAAATCTAATTTAAATTATGAAAATACCAAATAAAGGAAGAAAAATATGGAAAAATGTTTTTATGCTTTTATATTTATCTTAATCTATTAAAATTGAAAATTATTTTTTGAACTTTTCTCAATTAATTGCAATTAAAGCTAATTAAAAGTGATTAAAACCTAATTTAAATAAGAAAAATACTAAACAGTGTCTAAAAATTATGAAAATTTCAGGAAATTCTAAAATCTCATTCTAAAGCTGAGAAAAATAGAAAACCAGGGCTTATGTGGAAAATATAAGGGCTGTAGTGTAAATGGGGCTAGAATAAGCACTGACAATAAGCAAATAAGCTCTAAAGTAAACCAACTTAAAACATAAGCTAAACTATCCTTAAACTACTCTACAGAAACTGATTAAAACTACTCATAACACCTAAAGAGCAATCTATCTATGAAATAAGCTAACCGCCATAATAAGCTAAACAAGCTCTTGGACCCTACTTTCTAGCTAATGAAACCGCTTATTTGAGAAGCTAAAGAGCAAAACAAAAGTATGGTCCTCAAGACCACCGGCGAGACTATATAACCCAAATTATAGCTAAAAGGACAAGTAATGAAGCAATAAGAGATCAAGCAAAATGGCTAAAACATCAAAATCTGTGATGCAAGAATGATGAGGACGAAAAGGGTGCAGTTATTTGCAGGCCAATAAGCATATAAATAAGCTACATAATTCCTAAGGTAAGCTAGCAATACCAATGAACAACTAATAGTGGAACTAAATAAGCAACTAGATCGAGCAAATAAGCACTATGCTAAGTCCGAAATATGACAAAGAAGAAGGCGGCATAAGTCTACCGATGCGAAACTTGTTATGATGAAAGATAGTTTTGCAGCTAAGATTAAGCATCAATATAAGCTAAAATGGTTTTCTAGAGGAACTTCTACATGGAATCTAGAACACCGAGAACTTAGAAGATCAAAACTATCAAACTAACTTACATCATAAGTCAAAATCGGCTATGACCAAGCAACTTCAACAACGAAGTGAGCGAGCAGAAAACCATTTTTTTAAGATCCTTTTGGATGATTAGTTGAAGCATAAAACAAAAGTAGACTTGAAATCTTTTAACACTTGACCGCTAACTACCTAAGGCCAAAACCAAACATGAAATAACTCAATTATGACTAACCTAAATGACCAAGATTGTAACAACTAAACTTAAACCAAACACCCCTTTTGAAAATGATTTTAAGTAAAACCGGTGACAATGTAAAACTATGATTAAAAATGATTGACTCTAGATTAAATCTCATCTACAAAACAGATGAATAATAACCATTATCCTACAACCGCTTTTGACTCTCAAATTGACCCGTTTGACTTTTGTTGACCCTTTTCCAAAACTTGAGATTAAGCTAAAGTCTGACCACCAAAGGCTCACATAAGCTTGCAAAAGCTTATGTGAGCTAACAAGAATGAAATTAAAAGCTTTTAACACAAACCGATCGACAACAAATTAAAAGGAATTAAAATGGAGAGAGGAAATTGCATTTAAATGAAAGAGAAGTTACAATATTAAATGAGATTACACTAACTGGATTAACTCTTGAAAAATAAATGACATGAATTTAAATGGTCAAAATTTCTACAACATAAGAAATTGGACAATTTGATCTTGTGAGCTGAGATGGGTATATATAGTGAGCTTGAGCCTTGCTTGGATTCCTTTGAGAAGATGCTAGAAGGCCATTTTAGCCACAAAATCATTCCTTGGTCACTCCACCAATCGCGAGCACCATCTCATTTGATGAGGTGTTATGTCCAATGGTAGGCTTCCATTTGTCCACGTGGCATACTTCATCTGACAAGTCGAGGTCTAGAAGATTGGGATAAGATTCTTAGTACGAAGTGAGGTGTTTGGGTGATGGGAAAAATGGTGGTGTTTGGGATGGGAGGAAGGGGAAGGAGAGGATTGAAGGCGCGTTTGGTTTATATTTTATTGTATTTCAAACCAGTTGACCGGGCATAAGGTTTGTTGACTTGGGTTTAAAAACCGGGTAAATGATATCATTCGGGTATAAGAAGAATACGGGTTGTGGTGTTTGTTTGTTTGGGCCGGGTACACGGGTGTTTAAATTGGGCCATGGCTTTATGTTTAGGATAATGGACTTAGGATAATATAGGATTAGTGGTGTAACCATGAGGACCAATGTTGTAATTTCGAATCTTTGAGGACCAAGATGTAAAATCTGAAAGTATCTTCAAAGGACTGAATTTGCCAACCTTCAAATAAACCAAGGGCCAATTTGCAATTTTGATACTTCAAGGGCCATTTCGACAAATCTTGAAACTTGAGGGCCATTTCGACATTTCTTCAAACTTTGACCAAATCTTCACAAATCATCCTCGAGATTAGAAATCTTCATAAATGCATAATTCGACCTTCCTACTCAACTTAAGCTCTCTTAATCTCTCGTGCTCGGTTTACGTCGATTTGGATCCTTTTGCGTGTTTTACATATCCATGCACTGCACAAGCACAAACTCAAGAAAACCACAAATATTAGCAATAAACGGCTCTTTCTTGGTTATTTTGGGTCTATTTTGATAAAGAAAAGGTATGTGTTTTAGCACATACCAAAATACCCCAGACGAAACCATTCTTGGTGTCCTCACGCAATGCAATCAACTCACGCTTCTAAAACCAAGGATTTCAATCTCTTTCTACTAAACCATTGATATGTCCAAACCATCAAGTTATCTCACACAAGCTAGCCACTTGTGAATGACTAACCGTAAGAAACTTCAAACAGTTCGGACAAACCAATTAGAAGAAGAAGTAGTCAATGTTCCTCAAAAGAGATTAAGAAAGCCTTAATTCTAAAACGCCTGCTTACCTTTTAATTCACAAGTAGATATTACGATTAAGCACATCCGATTATGAATGACGGTTTGTTGAACTTTCATGTCGATCAATAACTCCAACATTTTTCAAACGACACGTTAGGATCACGAGTAGAAAACACAACACACGCTGAAGTGACCATACGGATAGAATACATCGTCCCTGATTTTTCACAAGTCCCAAACTAAGCGTAAAACCGAAATCATTGTTACCTACGACTCTAGATGCTAACACTACCCATGGAAGTTACTTGTGTAATTACCTTTTGTTCCCATTTTCCTATTTCCTCTAGATTTTTTTTATTTTTGTGAGAAATGAATTTCTTCAAGTTCTCGTTTCGATAACTTTTATTCCGATAAAGATACAAAGCTAAGTCGATAATTAGTTATCCGCCTTTTCTCAAGAACCATTGTCGTAAAATGAGGTCCACATCAAGGAATTTTATTCACTAATACTTTTTCACTTTTCACTTTTCAACATTTTTTTTTTTTTTTTTTTTTTTTGAACTTTTACTTTATATGAGTGTGAACCACGGAGCTTCACGGGGTAATTCCAAGACTATAGGCTTCATGAGATGAGAATCCCGGCTGGTTAGGCTAAGACCTCATTCAATCCCGGCTAAAGATCCAAGGGTCCGATCTCGACACCGCAGCTCACAACTTTATTTATTACTTTTTCACTTATCACTTATTGCTCAATTATTTATCACGGATCCTTGATGTGTACCCAATTTTTAAAACAAAGATTCTTTTAAGAAGATAAAGAACTAACTATCGCCAAAAACTCGACATCTCTAATTATTTAGACAGATATGGGGTGAAACAATTTTGTGGGAACAAAAAGCCATAAGTACCTTCGATGGGCTTTAAAGAGAACCAACTACTCCACGCTTAGCATCTAAACTCATAAGTGACTCTATCATTTCTCGATCTCTGCAAATTTAAAATCCCAAATAATGAGATCCGCAGATGCTTAGCCGATAATTTTAGATTATCTATGGTTAAGGAACAAGCTAGGGCTCAACACGCCCGGTCAAGTCGTAATTCTATTCCTACTCTCACCAATGAAAGTCAATCAAGGTGTCAAAACATATATTAACTTAGCAAATGCTTCGTCTAATGAAATAAAGTTATGCATATTTAAAGTCACTCGGGAAACTTGCAAAATCTTGGCCTTGTGAGCTAGAATTGCATTTTATAGCTTCTTATCTAAGAGACTAGCAAAACTTTTCAATCAAAAGACTTAACAAAAGCTTACAAAAATTTTAAATTTTTGCTCATTTTGCACAATTTTTCATTTTCTAAGGAAAACGGGTTCTGAGAGAAACACAACAGAAATAAGCAAGTGCGGTCAAATCAAATCGAAGATTACCCTACCCCAGACTAGAACGAAACATTGTCCTCAATGCTTAAAGCAAGGGTATCACGAAAATCTAAAAGCCGTTTATAAAGTATGCTCAAAGATAAACGTTAGTCGATAAGATTTAGGATATCGGATTTCCATCAGCATCGATCATGAAACTCGAGTGGAGAAAAGACAAACTTCGAGCACGAGAGTCTTCATATCGGGAACATCCTACACAACATCACAAACAACCAAACACGAGAAATCGAAGAGCGGACCCTTCGCGTCACTTATTAGAAAATAGAAAGAAGAAGGATAAGCATGGGGTGCCTCCCACGAAGCGCTACTGTTTTTGATCACCGAGTCGCTAGCCTGACTCGTCCCCGAATTCATTTGTCCTTGGGGAAGAAAGTGGTAGAGATACCAGGGTCAAAAACTGTGTCTTCATTCCCGAAAGAATGAGACTGGGTGGGTTGGGTGGTGAAGAAAGTGTCGGGCTCAAGCACAAATGGTATGTCATGAAAGAATGATCCATCATCCGGTGGTTTTGCGGGTGGACGAAAGAATGATGGATCAAAGTGAGAAAACTCCAAGAAAGATGGGAGCTCATGGTAAGGAGGTGAAAGCTTAACAATGAAGGCATCCAAGTGAGGATCCTTATCTCGAAAAACGGTTTTAGCATAAAGCTCATCAATGAATATCCCGGGTTTAAAAATCTTGTCTTCACATGCGAGGCTCAACGGGATAAAGGATGGTGGACTCATCGAGAGAAAGGAGAGTCAAGAGAACCATCTAGAACAACCATATCCCCATCGGGATCATCATCGAACATCCTCAATACCCGGTGGTATCAAGTCATCAATAGGTAAGTCGATTTCTTCCGTATTAGAATCACTTGGCGGCTTATCAAGAATATCGTCTTCAACCACTTTAAAATCAATCTCCATAATAACCTCAGTGTCGGATTCAATACTTTCTTCAACATCACATGACGGGAGAGAAAGGTCGGGACACAGAGGTGGGACAAGTGGTGTGCTCTGAGAGCTAGCAATATCCACCACTTCCGTTGTGGTCTCTGAGTCGGACTCAAAATCTTGGTCAAAAAGAGGATTAACTTCGCAAAAGGTGTAGTCGTCCTTGAATTCAAAAAGTGGATTTGAGAAAATCCCGGAAGTAACCTCGGAGATGTCAAGAGAATCACATAAAAGCGAATCACAATCACTATCGAATTGGAGAACATATCATGATCATTCGATATATCAAGACTCATCACAAATATCAACAACCCCGACTCTCTCTTGGGATTGGGTCAAGGATCTCAACACAAGTCGATTCCGTTTCCTAATAGTGCTAAGAGGCTCATCCCCATTATGAGAGAGTCAACGGGTTCAACAATGTTTGAAGAAATAGAATCATCGACTTCTTCCAATACGATATCACTTCTCTCATCCGGTGAGTGAAGGGAAGAGTCGGAAATAAAAGGCTCGAAAACGGAGTGGTTTCATCCGACAAACTTTCATAGTATTCTTTCATTTGGATGGAATCCTCATCATCATCGTCGATGTAAGTCGCGAGCCATCGGGCACGTCTTGCAAGTGCTTGCTCCTCAATTCGTATTTCTTCAAGGCATTTTTCAATACGAAATGCTCGTTTTCTTCTTCGAGTAATTCTATCATAGATTTTTCGTTGCGAGATGCTCGATCTTGACAAGTAATTCACCATCGTTTTCGATGAGGATCTCATCCATAAATTCTTGAGTGTATTAATACATCTTTGGAAACTATCTTGAGGAATTTGCGGGTATTGTGGTTGAATTTCTTGGTATTGTGGAGGTGGATCATAAGAATAGTCATAATTATCACAAGGAACTTGCTCGTAAACAATCGGGTTCTCGCATTTGACAATCGGAATTAAAATGCGGACCTCCACAATACTCACAACAATATGATTGTTGATTGTTGTGAAGTATATGGATAAGGCTCATAACCAAAGGTTGAGTTGTTATATTGAGTTTGGCATTGAAAACCTTGGTGAGGACCACCACAATACTCACAAGAGTATGAATCCGCCTCATTGTACGGGATTGGTTAGGGAAATTGGTTGGCTCATATTCATTGTAGTGATATTGGTCATTTTCCATCACAAACTCGACAATTTCCACCATATTCGTCCATTCACATATGCTACATAAATCGAATTAATTCCCAGCCATTTTGAGGTCTCCTTGACACCATTGACAACCATAATGGTAAGGAATCGAGGACATCGAGAAGAATTTTCAATACGAATAAGAGGGTAAAGAGATAAAGAATATGAGGGTAAAGAAAAGAATTATCGGATTAAGAGGTATAAGAAGAATATTTTGGGTTTTAAAAGAAATTTTGAAAAGGAAAATCTTTTTGGGTTTTTATAAAAAGGATATGTACAAATATCAACAACTTCACGAGTAAGGATCTTCAAATGCACACGATACGAGACGGAATACGAAAACTCGCTACAAGCCCTCCCCGGCAGCGGCGCCAAAAATTGATTTCTCAATAATAGAGAGAAGATGTGTAGTATGTGGGTAACTCAAACGTGTCAGGTTTGAGCACCGAGATCGTTCCGAACGAAGGTTGAATGGAATTTCCAACTCACGTCTCAATAATCGGGATTCGAATAAGATAAGGGGCATAAAATGATATTATCTAAACTACGGGATAAGGAAAGCATACGGAACATAAAATCTACGGGAAATCCTAAAAACTAAGGCAAGCAATGCAATTCTACACTAAAACGCAAAAAAAACGGGAATAAACGAAATGCGAATAAAAAGCAAATACGTCTAATCTAGATCCTAAAAATAACCTAAAACTACTTTTACCCTAGAAATGTTATTAGAAAACTAATTAAGAATTAAAACTATTTTTTAGGAATTTTCTTGATTTTATTTTAATTAAAAACTAATTATTAACTTTAAAAATAAAACTAAATAACTAAAAATTATCAAAGAGAGAGGGAAAAATATGGAATTACTTTCTAAAAATCTAAAATAGCATAAAAGACTTTTCTAAACTATTTTTATATTTTTCAGATTAATTTTCTAATTTCTATGAATTTAATTCTATTTAAATCTAATTTAAATTATGAAAAATACCAAATAAAGGAAGAAAAATATGGAAAAATGTTTTTTATGCTTTTTTTATTTATCTTAATCTATTAAAACTGAAAAATTATTTTTTTGAACTTTTTCTCAATTAATTGCAATTAAAGCTAATTAAAAGTGATTAAAAACTGAATTTAAATAAGAAAAATACTAAACAGTGTCTAAAAATTATGAAAAATTCAGGGAAATTCTAAAATCTCATTCTAAAGCTGAGAAAAATAGAAAAACCAGGGCTTATGTGGAAAATATAAGGGCTGTAGTGTAAATGGGGCTAGAATAAGCACTTGACAATAAGCAAATAAGCTCTAAAGTAAACCAACTTAAAACATAAGCTAAACTATCCTTAAACTACTCTACAGCAACTGATTAAAACTACTCATAACTCCTAAAGAGCAATCTATCTATGAAATAAGCTAACTGCCATAATAAGCTAAACAAGCTACTGGACCCTACTTTCTAGCTAATGAAACTGCTTATTTGAGAAGCTAAAGAGCAAAACAAAAGTATGGTCCTCAAGACCACCTGGCAGAGACTATATAACCCAAATTATAGCTAAAAAGGACAAGTAATGAAGCAATAAGAGATCAAGCAAAATGGCTAAAACATCAAAATCTGCTGATGCAGTAACAGTAAGGACAGAAAGGTGCAGTTATTTGCAGGCCAATAAGCATATAAATAAGCTACATAATTCCTAAGGTAAGCTAGCAATACCAATGAACAACTAATAGTGGAACTAAATAAGCAACTAGACTGAGCAAATAAGCACTATGCTAAGTCTGAAATATGACAGCAAAGAAGGGCATAAGTCTACTGATGCAGAACTTGTTATGACAGAAGATAGTTTTTGCAGGCTAAGATTAAGCATCAATATAAGCTAAAATGGTTTTCTAGAGGAACTTCTACATGGAATCTAGAACACTGAGAACTTAGAAGATCAAAAACTATCAAACTAACTTACATCATAAGCTGAAAATCAGCTATGACCAAGCAACTTCAACAACAGTGAGCAGAACAGGAAAACCATTTTTTTTTAAGATCCTTTTGGACAGATTAGTTGAAGCATAAAACAAAAGTAGACTTGAAATCTTTTAACACTTGACTGCTAACTACCTAAGGCCAAAAACCAAACATGAAATACTCAATTATGACTAACCTAAATGACCAAGATTGTAACAACTAAACTTAAACCAAACACCCCTTTTGAAAACAGATTTTTAAGTAAAACCAGTGACAATGTAAAACTATGATTAAAAATGATTGACTCTAGATTAAATCTCATCTACAAAACAGATGAATAATAACCATTATCCTACAACTGCTTTTGACTCTCAAATTGACCCGTTTGACTTTTGTTGACCCTTTTTCCAAAACTTGAGATTAAGCTAAAGTGCAACCACCAAAGGCTCACATAAGCTTGCAAAAGCTTATGTGAGCTAACAAGAACAGAAATTAAAAGCTTTTAACACAAAACTGATCGACAACAAATTAAAAGGAATTAAAATGGAGAGAGGGAAATTGCATTTAAATGAAAGAGAAGTTACAATATTAAATGAGATTACACTAACTGGATTAACTACTGAAAAATAAATGACATGAATTTAAAATGGTCAAAATTTCTCTACAACATAAGAAATTGGACAATTTGATCTTGTGAATGAGATGGGTATATATAGCTGAGCTTGAGCCTTGCTTGGATTCCTTTCAGAAGATGCTAGAAGGCCATTTTTAGCCACAAAATCATTCCTTGGTCACTACCACCAATCAGAGAGCACCATCTCATTTGATGAGGTGTTATGTCCAATGGTATGCTTCCATTTGTCCACGTGGAGCTTCATCTGACAGGTCAGAGGTCTAGAAGATTGGGATAAGATGCTTAGTACTAAGATAGGTGTTTGGGTGATGGGTAGAAATGGTGGTGTTTGGGATGGGAGGAAGACAGGGAACCGAAAAGGCGCGTTTGATTATATTAATATTGTTTGAAACCATGTTTGACCGGGTGGTAAGGTTTGTTGACTTGGGTTTAAAACCGGTAAATGATATCATTCGGGTATAAGAAGAATACGGGTTGGGTGTTTGTTTGTTTGGGTATTAGAATTGGGTGTTTAAATTGGGCCATGGCTTTATGTTTAGGATAATGGACTTAGGATAATATAGGATTAGTGGTGTAACCATGAGGACCAATGTTGTAATTTCGGATTTCCAAGGGACCATAGATGTAAATCTGAAACCATCTTCAAAGGACTGATTTTGCCAACCTTCAAATAAACCAAGGGCCAAATTGCAATTTTTGATACTTCAAGGGCCATTTCTGACAAATGCTGAAACTTGAGGGGCCATTTCTGACATTTCTTCAAACTTTGACCAAATCTTCACAAATCATCCTCAGAGATTAGAAATCTTCATAAATGCATAATTCGACCTTCCTACTCAACTTAAGCTCTCTTAATCTCTCGTGCTCGGTTTTACGTCGATTTGGATCCTTTTGCGTGTTTTACATATCCATGCTGCACAAGCACAAACTCAAGAAACCACAAATATTAGCAATAAACGGCTCTTTCTTGGTTATTTTGGGTCTATTTTGATAAAGAAAAGGTATGTGTTTTAGCACATACCAGGGGTAAATGAGTTGGAAATTGAGGAAATGGCGAGATGGATAAGATGTAGTAGAGGGGAATTTCCATTCATATACTTGGGTTTACCGATTGGTGAGTGTATGTGTTGGATTAATGCTTGGAATCCCGTGATAGAAAAATTGAAAAAACGGCTCATTGATTGGAAAGCAAAAACGATGTCGTTTGGGGGGCGTTTAACATTGGTAAAATCGGTTATAGGTAGCTTACCTTTGTATTACTTTTTGATGTTCCGTGTGCCTTCGAGTGTGATAAAGCAACTTGAGAGTTCGAAAAAACCTTTTTTGGGGTGGGGTGGGGGAAGGGAAAAAACTTGCATGGGTTAAATGGGACACATTACTAGCCTCAAATGAGGAGGGGGTTAAATACTAGATCTTTACGGGCAAAATAAATTGGGCTCTTTTAGGGAAATGGTGGTGGAGATTCAAAAAAGAGGGGAGTGCATTGTGGGTTAAAGTCATAAAAAGTATTCATTGGGAAGGGGTGGTCTCGGGGAAATTAAATGAGGTAGGAGGTGTTGGGTAGAGGAGGAGTGTGGCGGGATATAGTTAAGATAGGAGATGATTTGGAAGGTATAGGGATAGATTTTACATCGTCTATTAGAGGAGTGGTTGGGGATGGTAAAGATATAGGGTTTTGGGTAGATAGGTGGGTAGATGATTTAAGGTTATGTGATAGGTTTAATCGCTTGTTTCATTTAGATATGAGAAAAGAGGAAACGGTTGCAGGCAAAGGGAAATGGGTGGACAATGAATGGCGATGGGAGTGGGATTGGGGTAGGAGTCTTAGTGGGAGGGTATGTAGCGATTTTGATAACGTATTAAGGGTTTTGCATAATGTGGTTATTTATAATGATTGTAGGGATCAATGGAGATGGATACTACAAGAGAATGGAGATTTCACAGTTAAAGCGTTAACCAGATTAGTGGAGGAAAAAGTATTATGGGTAGAGAATGAGAATCAAGTAACATTATAGAACAATTGGCTTCCTAAAAAGGTATATATTTTTGTGTGGAAGACTTTGAAAGGAAGATCATCGGTTCGTGAGGAGCTCGACAAAAGAGGCGTTGATCTAAATACTTTGCTTTGTTCGTGTTGTGAGAGTATGGTGGAAACTTGTGCCCATAGCTTGGTTACATGTAATCTAGCTATGAGTATTTGCGAAAGTATATTTAGTTGGTGGAAGATTGGGAATGTCAACGCGTATTCCATACATAAAAATTTCACTAACAATGGGAACGTGGATATTCCTAGTTGTTCGAGACGTCTTTGGCAATCGGTTATTAGGACTTCTGGATACTTCATTTGGAAAGAGAGAAATGCTCAAGTTTTTAAAGGGAAAGTTTCAAGTATAAATAAAATCATTCAAGACATCCAACTTAAGAGTTACGAGTGGATAACAAGAAGATCGAGAAAGAAAAATAAGTTAGCTTGGCAACAATGGTTATGGGAGCCACAGAAGATTCGGCTATAATAAATTTAGTATATGTAAGATCAAGATATAGTCATTGTTGCAATCTATTTGTGATGTCAGTTTTAGTTTAGTTCAGTTAGATATTTGTGTTCACAGAAGATTTTGTGTTTGTCTTTCTATTGTGTCTACATATTCAGTGGGAGTGCTAGAATTGATTTGTTGGATTTACGGCAAATATCTATAGTGTGTCTGCTGCAAGTGATCTTAGTTGAATCTGCTGCAAATAATTTTGAGTCTGCTACAAGTGGGGTGTTTGGATTTGCTATAAATACTCAGTTTGAGAGATATACAATGTCTGCATTTTATGATAGATGATGACTATTTTACGAGAATGCTAACGTTTGTAACAACAAGGCCTACAATTTAGTGCTTCATTTTATGGAATTTAGTGGAGTGCCTTGGTTTGGCTTTTTGTCTTACCATCTATTGTTTTGCAAGTTTGTGGTGGGTCATGAGTACTATTGGGATACCATTTTCTTTAGTTTCTTTTATCATTATAGTATAGTGGATCATATGTTTTGGTCATTTCTCAATTTTAGTTTGGTTGTATTCTTCCAGCAGTCTTTGTTTTGTTTTTGGGACCCTTCCTTTTTAATTTTCTTGTTAAGTAGGAAGGTTTCCTTTTATTTTGTACTTTGGTTTTTGGTTCCTTTAATATAAATGTTACCTTTCTAAAAAAAATATTTGCTACGTACAAGAAAAACAAAACAAAACCAATGAGGTACTGTGTTTGTCAGAATCTCATCCGCATATGTTGACCAAAAAGAAAGACGAATTTTGCTTTAGGTTTATTATGTATGTATGTAATTGTGGTTTTCCTGTGGATCGATTAGAATGAGGAGAGATATGGGGTGTTTAAATAACACAGAAACTTTGTCTCCAAGTTCTAGCATAATACTCCATCACTTCTCAAAAAACGACAATGAAGCCCTTCCTAGAACCTTCCCTATAGCTGGCCACTTTGGAGGGAGGTCCGGGAGTTTCGTTTTCTGACATCAAAGTCCCTCTCTTTTGTATTTAACATATATTTAAATTAGTTAAAGTGTCTAACTAACAACCGTTAAATTATTTTGTGAAACATATTATACATTTATTAAATATATAATAAACGTGTTCTTCGTGTATACGTGTGTGACCCGCTAGGCTCACGTAATTTTCGGTCATATAACTATTGATTTTTCGAGAGCATAACCAACAACTCCCACTTGCGATCGTCACAATCAATAATACATACTAACAATGGTAAGCGTCTAGTAACACTCCATTGCTCCCAAAAATACTTGAGTGCGATTCGTAAAACGGCTCGGTTAAATGGTTTACAATTTTAATTTATCCTTGTTTGAGATACTTGTTGAACTATGGATATGGATCAAGGTCATTCCATATCGTTCAACTATTTTGTTTCTCGTTTTAAAAATTAATCAATATTACCAAATGTAAAGTATCATCTTGATTTACACTTTGGGCACGACCATGCAAACATCTGATTAATTCAGTGAGGGCCCCAGTAATATCATACTCCAAAAGACAAGTGGATGAACAAATTCTATTTTGACTACATGTGGCATTCATGTGCATCAACCAACTTCCGAGAATAGCCTTTATAACACCTTGTTCATGATAGTGTTTGACTATAGTCAAGAAGAAAGATCCACACATCAAGTCAGAGGAAAATAAAAATAATCATTCGAGATATCACTTAATGACGCTGATCCGTAAAGTGATGACTCGTAAGTTTCGGGAATTCCAATATCCATAGCACGTGGATAACATGTGAGTTTGGCTGACATTGTTTAGTATTCAAAGAATACAACCAATCTCTCACATTTGCCTTAATTCAACAATACTCTCATATCATTGATCGACCATGGACAATTTAAAGTAATAAATTACTTATGGATTAAACATGAAAATATAGGACGCAATTAATATATGAATGAATAAATCAAGTGCCACGTATATTATTCATCAAAATAATAAATGTTTGACATGTCCCATTATCCAAATACTAAAATCAAAAAAAAAATCACGAGACTACTAAATGAAAGAATTCCAATACTACTAGCATGCTCAACATGATTGTTCAAAGGCAATGCCTTAGTAAATGGATCAGCTAAGTTGTCATCTGGTGAAATTTGTTAAGTACTACTTCATTATCTGCGATAACCTCGTGGAGATAGTGAACCTTCCTTTTGTAATGTTTGGCGCCTTTCTGAGCTCCAGGCTCGTTAGCGATAGTTAATGCTCCAGTGTTGTCACATAGCATTTCCATAGGTTCTTTATTAGTGGGGACCACTCCAAGTTCATCAATAAACTTCCTTATCCAAACAGCTTCCATTGCAGCTTTCGAAGCAGCAGTGTATTCAGCCTCTGTAGAAGACATCGATATAATGCTTTGTTTAGCAGTCTTCCAGACTACATCGCCTCCATTTAGAATGACGCATCCGGTTTGTGACTTGGTGTCATCCTTGTCAGTATGCCATCCAACATCAGTATAACAAGTATTTCTGAGCTCCCTGTCTGGGTTTCCACCATAAACAAGAAATATATCTTTAGTATACTGAGATACTTTAGTATGTTCTACACAGCAGTCTGGATCTACTTGAAATTAACTTGTTAAGTTTTGAGCGAATGCAACGTCAAGTCTAGTGCACCTCACCGCATACATGATGGATCCTAAATTCGATGCATAAGGAATCCTCTTTATGCGTTCCACTTCTGCAGGTGTTGAGGGTCCTTGAGATTTTATCAATTTAAGTTTTACTTGCATTGGGGCAGGTCCACGCTTGAAATTCGCTATATTAAATCTTTTCAAGATTTATCAATTTATGCACTTTGACAAAGTCCAATCAAACGTTTAGATCTATCTCTTTAGATCTTTATTCCTAGAATATATGTAGCTTCACCTAAGTCCTTCATAGAAAAAAAAATTCCAAGATAGGATTTAATAGCTTGTAACATTGGAATGTTGTTTCCCATGATCAATATGTCATCAACATATAAGATTAGGGATGCTACATTACTCCCACTAGCCTTACGGTATACACATGGCTCATCAAGGTTTTGAGTGAAATCATACTTTTTGATCTCCTCATCAGACCTTTTATTCCATTTCCTTGATGCTTGCTTTAAACCATAAATGGATCGTTGTAGCTTGCATACACGGTTAGGATATTGTGGATTGACGAATTCTTCAGGTTGGTCAATGTAAACCTCTTTACTTAAGTGATCATTTAAAAATACGGTTTTGACATCCATTTTCCAAATCTCATAGTCATAGTACGCTGCTATGGCTACAAGATTCCTAATAGCTTTTATGTCTGCGACAGGCGAGAAAGCTTCCTTATAATCTACACCGTAGGTTTGAGTATAACCTTTTGCCACAAGACGAGCTTTATAGGAGTGTACCTTTCCATCCATGTCAGTCTTCTTCTTGAAGAGCCACTTGCTACCAGCGGTTTTAGCGTTAGGTGGGAGGTCAACTTCAATCCATACTTTATTGTCTTACATGGATTTCATTTCCACTTTCATAGCATTTAGCCATTTTTCAGATTCAGAATCTGCTAATGCAGCTTTATAGTTAGCGGGTTCATTATGATCCCCTAACTCATGATCCTCTAAATTGAAGTACAAACACATTTGATCAGGTGCACGTACTGTCCTTGAGGACCTACGAACAGGAATGACTTCACTTTCTGGTTCAACCCTTTCAGGTTCAACCATCTCAAGAAGTTGGTTTGTATTATCAGAAGGGTGAGTATCTTCTTGAATTTATTCAAGTTCTACATTGCTCCCACTTGCTTCTTGTGAGATGAGAAGGTTCTAAAAAAACTCAGCAAATTGAGCTACAAAAACTTTGTGCTCAGTTGGGTGGTATAAGTAGTAACCCATTGTGTCCTTTGGGTATCCTACAAAGATACACTTAATTGATCTAGGTTAGGTTTAAGTTTGTTAGGCGTGTCACGCTTCAAGAGTGCCTCACAACCACAGTCCCTTAAGTAAGACAGATTAAGGACTTTTCCATGCCATAGTTCATATGATGTCTTCTCAACCTTCTTTGTTGGAACCATATTGAGAATGCATGCAACATACTCAAGAGCATAATCCCAAAAGGATATTGGTAAAGTTGTTTGGTTCATCATAGATCTTACCATGTCAAGCAGGGTTCAATTTCTTCTCTCAGATACACCATTATGTTGTGGTGTATATGGAGGAAGCGAATCAGAAGACGATCCCACGCTTCTTTAGATGATCCTGAAACTCTAGACTCATATATTCACCTCTACAGTCAGACCGTAGATCCTTAATGGTTTTGCCAAGTTGATTCTCAACTCCACTTTGAAAGTTTCAAAGACTTCATGTTTATGCTTGAGCAGGTAAACACAACCATATCGACTAAGGTCATCAGTGAAAGTTAAGAAATAGCTATCCTTGTCTTGACACAGTTCTAAAAGGACCACATACATTAGTATGTATGAGTCCAAGCAGATATGTAGCTCTCTACATTTTATGCAGAAAAGGCTTTCTTGTCATCTTCCCAGACACACAAGATTCATACTTATCAAAAGACTCAAGGTCAGTTGATTTAAGAAGCCCATCATGTTGCAGTTTCTTAATGCGTTTCTTGTTAATGTGCCCAAGTTGGCAATGCCACAAGAATACATTGAACAATCATTTGAAATAGAATTACGCATATCAATTTCATAAATACCATTTCTAGGAATAACATTAAAATAAAATTAATTATCCATTGAAACTGAAATACCAATATCCATAAAACAATGAATAAAACCCTTGTCTTTCAAAAGTGAAACTGAAACAATACCCCTAGTAATACTAGGTGCATAATGACAATTTTCCAACACAATTATTAAACCACTAGGAAGAGACAAATCAAAACTTCCAATAGCTTCAACGGCTGCACAATTTCCATTCCTCACGTACAGGCTTAAAGCTCCAGGATTTAGTATCCTACTTCCCTTGAGACCCTGAGTAGTATTAAATATGTGAGTACCACAACCAGTGTCATATACCCAAGATTTATTAGGAAAAGTATAAAGTTCTATGACGAAGATACCTGATGTGCTAGCACTTCCTCTACATCAACTCGGCTAAATAAGAAGGACAGTTCCTCCTCCAGTGTCCAATCTGATGACAATGATGACACTCAGTGTCCTCAGTAGGATGCTCCGTCTTTGGTGGAGGGGGGATCTTAGCCTTGGGGGAATAAGCAAGCTTAGCCTTGCCGTTACCACGATCCTTACCCTGAGCACCATTATGCGGCTTCTTATTCTTAGTCTTCTGGATCCTACTTGCTTTTATCACAAGTACAGCAGGAGTAGCATCTCTCTTTGGAAGCCCTTTTTCGTTCAATTTAAGCATTAGATTCAACTCATTCACTGTTTTCCCCATGCATTGCATATTATAATTATGTCTGAATCTAGCAAAGTCCTTACTTAGAGAGGCAAGAATCATGCTCACTGCAAGGCCAGATGACATGGGGAGACCAAGGCGTTCCATTCTATCTAGATAGCCCTTCATTTTCAGAACATAGGTGCTAACAGATTGAACCTCCTCATGCTTACATGCTTGAAAGGCATGGACAATCTCAAGGAGTTTATGTTCTCTGTGTTGAGCAAACATGGTATTCAATTCCTTAAGCATGTTATATGCATCAAAGTGCTCCAAATTCTTTTGAAGTTCTTGAGTCATGCTTATGAGCAAAAGAAAAGCAATTTCCTTGGATGCTTTAACCCATTGGGCATGAGCAGCAACAGGCTAATCATGAGTTGGAGGAACAGGAATGGCAGGTACGGGCTGCTCCACATAGGTTAACATGTCCTCGTCTGTGAGGATAATCCTCAAATTTCGATACCAGTCTAGGAAGTTAGATCCAGTAAATTTTCCCTTTTCGAGAAAAGACCTGAAGATCGAAAAATTGACGGTTTGATTTGCTGCCATCTACAATGAAAACAAAGTTCAAAATTTTAGTATCTTCAATAATTAATTCTTTACAAATTAACTACACTTTTTTTAAGAATAAAACAATTAATTTACTAAAAGACTAAGATCCTCTTGAACTCCCACTCATCAGGGTAGTCTTACTACTTTAGTAAGTCTTGTGGGTACAAGAGGTAGATGGCGTGCGATAATTGCATTACAAGTGCAACTCTTAGATTTATAATATTTATGGCACTAGAGTACAAGTTGCTAGTGTCATTCATGTTTTTTCTCATCATATGCCTCAGGCTCAAGGATCTTACCGCTTGACTCGATTAAGTCATCCAATTAGAGAACATGTGTAAATCACTCTTGGTCTCACGCTTAGAGGATAAAAACCTTGGGTTGCAATTCACCTACGTCTCACGCAGAGTAAAAGGCAAGTGCAAGTGTTCTCAAATTTGGATGGCATAGACTTAAATTGCAAAGGTATCACATAATTTTTGACAAAAACATGTATCAAAAATTGTGTACAAAGAAGAATGCATACATATATATACCACAAGTTTAAAAAACAAAATTTTAACTTATTAGGCGTACTATTATCACGGAAAAAGATTAAAGAGTGGTCAAACCCTATATTATACTATGCATGAGTCAAAAGACCCAAGTTCTTCCATTAATTCCTTCATATGCCGAAACATGTAGTGGGCGGGGAAAGATTAAAGACCACTCAAACCCTAGATCATGTTGTTATTTAACCAAGCTGTGGAAAACTAGAAGGGGGGTTGAATAGTTTTACCAATTAAAACTTCCTTTTAAACTATTTAGATCGACTTATGTCAATCTATTTGGTTGTGTGTGTTGGATGTTGATAAACAAGCATATTAAGATATGTAATGAAAAGATAAGAGTAAAAGCACAAAACCACAACGCAGTATTTATAGTGGTTCGCTACAAGGACACCTTCCTTGCCTACTCCACTCCCGAGTCACCTACTCGAGAGTTCGTAAACACTACACCAATCTCCTTATGGCGGAGAAGCCTTCACAACGTCGCAACCTTTTTCCGGTACAAAGCTAAATACCGGGTTCTTTCACACCAAGGCGAACCACACCTACACAACGTCGCCTACCCTTTATAAGGTACTAGGCTAAGTACCTAGTTCTTTCACACCTTAGGTGAACTACACCTTCACAACGTCGCCTACCCTTTATCAGGTACTAGGCTAAGCACCTAGTTCCATTGCAATGGAGGAACTACTACCACACTACACCAACGACTAATCCCAAAAGAGATCTACTCCTTTACAACATCAACAAGGATATCAATATCCTTGGATCTAATACTAGTCTATCTTGTACATCGAAGCACACCAAATCGAATGTACATCTAAGGCACCTTTCACTAATGCCTTTGACTAGATCTACAAGACACATTTCACTAATGTCTTGTGTCTTCACTTCTAAGCATCTTTCACTAATGCTTCTTTGTCTTGACTTCTAAGCACCTTTCACTAATGCTTCTTTGTCTTGACTTCTAAGCACCTACCACAAGTGCTTTATCCTATAGACGATAGATACCCTTCACTAATATCTTCGTCTTGACTCTTGAGACATCTTTCACTAATGTTTTCAACACTACACTTCTTTGAAGAAAGAAAGAGATCATCAACAAGAGGACTTCAATAGCCTTGATGATGAGGAAGCATGGCAACTCATGGACTTGAGGTTGCTTGACTTCAAAGGTGGTGATCTTGCCTTTAAGAGGAACCTAGAAGATCACACAAATACAAAACTACAAACATAGATCTCTTGGATCTAAGGTTAGTGAGATTTAACTCAGGGGAGAAAGTATATTGAAAGGGGGTGAGAAACAATGAAGACATGGCTCACTATTTATAGAGGAAAAATTATTACTGTTCCCCGGATCCCACGGATCCCTACCACAAGGGATCCGGCTAGCACAAAGCTAGGGATCCGTGGTACGCTCCTCTTTGCCCATGGGTATTTTTGGTAATGGGTCATGGGTCATGAGTTGATCCATGGTTTTCTTTCTAGATTCAATGAACTTGGTTAAGTGGTATATATAAAACCATGGGTTGTGGGTCAAAACCATTTGCTAGTATTTACCCATTTAGTATATACTTGTATTTACCTATTTTAGCATATACTTAGTTTTTACCCATTTTAGTATACTTAGTTTAAGTATATGTTTAACCCAATATGTAAACACTAGTTGTTGTACATATGTATCTAAGTCATAAAATCACTTATACTTGTTTTAGTGTTTTATGTGAAAGCGTAAGTGTGTTAGAAAACTATTAGTCCAAACTATTTATGTATTCTATTTGTTTCGTTAAAATGATTTTACGTTTGTTATCGACAAAACATTAGAAGATCGAAAAATATAAATAAACGTTTTTACGGCTTATTTGTATTAACAATCTCCCTTTTGTTGATGACAAAACATAAAATTATTTTAAGGAAAAGCTAAAATTGTAAAAGTTTGAATTTGTAGTTTTACTTTCTTCTCCCCTTTTGTCGAAACAAAAAGTGTTTGAAGGAAGGCAACACAGTTTTTAAGAAAAACATGTGAAAGAAAAAGTAAAAAAAATATAGAGCAAATAACGGGAAAGGATCTCGTCTTTTACTCCCACTTGACGAGTCCATCCCTATGTAAGGGCGTCAAGTAAATGATACTAATCTAGTTTGTTTCCAAATAAGTTTGCAAAAGATATCGTCTACGAGACGAATGTGCTCCCCCTTGATTATTGCAAAGGGATGTCACGAAATGTAAACCTAGTATTGCAAGTAATTTGCAATGTATTGCTTTGACATAAAGCTCCCCTAGCTTTAGGATGTCAAAGTCTTCATATGTAAATTGAATAACTACAAAACAAAGGTTAGAAATCAAGTATAATTCACAATTTCCTGCAAATGTGATTCAAGTTAGTAGAAAGAAAGCTTTTGGTCTCACGGATCCCACGGTTCCCTCCTAGTAGGGATCCGTCTAGGCAAATCTAAGGGATCCGTCTGGCTGATGAATAAAGTCAGCAAAGATTGGTATAACAAGAAATGTTAATACCGAAAAGAGATATGGATTATATAGTATACTCATATACTCAGAAATATAGCAAGTAGCATGTAATTCCATTTAATAAACGAGAGTTATGATATACATGACTTGAAAAACAAGAAAATAGACAATACATGACTAGGAATTTCAAGATCACCTAACGCTTGAAGCTAAGACACCACTATAACCTTCTAGCTCAAATTTTGTTTAGGTTTAATCTCGTCGAAACGTTCGAGGAGATGATAGAACATGAAACGTTGGTCTTCTCGTACTTCATGTATCAAACTTTCAACATGTTGACAATGATAGCAATCTTTGTCATGGCTAGGTAGTGGTGGTGGATGAAATGAAATGGCTTGATTCAAAGGATCAAGTGAAGCGGCTTGGAGCTTCAAGCGATGGAGGATTGGTGGAGTGCATTTAAGAATGTCTCAACCAAGAATGATGGTGGTGGTAGAAGTGTCAACTTCCATATGGTCGGGTGGTTGACTTTGATGATTTGTCATAATCCAAATGGGATTATATGATGAAAGCCGGAAGGAAGGCGGAGCAAGTGTTGACTCAACACCTTGATTTTGAACCATTATTCCTCTAATGAGGAGAATGTTGTCGTGAGCGGATGAGACGGCCTAGGAGGCAAGTCCTCTAAATTGTAGAGGTGTGGTGATGATAGTGGGGATGTAAATGAAATAGCTCTAGGAACCAATGGTGATGGTTTGGTGGAGATGATATTGTTTGGCCTAGGAGGTATGGTGGTGTTTGGCAAAGGTAGTTTTGTGGGTGCTATCCTTTTAGGAATTGATTTGATTGGATGATGAAGGATTCTATCATTTGTTGGCTTGACCGGAGATGATTCGGTTGAAGAAATTTCGTGTATAACACGAGCTCTTTTCATGGGTGGTTCTTTGGTGGATAAGTTACTACTTGGGGTTTTCCTCATGATGGGATGATTTCAAGAGGTTGCAAGACCTGAAGTTTAAGATGAGAGTGATGACTATGGAGGTTCTAACAAGGTGGTTTATAAACTAAGAGATTTGGCAAGTGCATTTAAGCATTAAGCCACTAGGATTCATTGGAATGTGATGATTGACATGCACAAGAGTCAACTTCAGAGGTTGCTCTGATCTAGGAACTCATTTAAGATGAGATGGAGTGTTTGAGTTAGGAAGATGAGTTGAAATGATTGTTTTAGCAAGATTTGACCTATCATCATCCGGATCCCACGGTTCCCTCCTCGAGGGATCCGTCTAGGCTAATCCTAGGGATCCGTCTCTCGTGACTATGAAAGAGTGGAAATGATGTTTCTAAGATCTAAGACCTATATCATCTTGAGTGTTTCAGTCCTCCTGAGTGTTTTAAATGAAGGGATGCTTGAGTACTTGAAAGTAATGGGTGATGTAGCTAATGATTTTTATTTATGGAAGGATTTGGAACTTTCAAGAGTACCAATGGATGAGCAAGGATGACACTAAAGATTTAGAGTGTCAATTGAAGCTAAATGATCCTAGAGATCAGGTTGTGTCTTAGGATAGTGTATTGGAAAATATCCTAGAAGCTTTGAGATGAGAAAACTAGATTTTGATCAACTTTGATCAACTTGGAGGTGAGGATGATTTATGATCAATTTTGCCATAATTGAAAGATTTCTAAGACTAGATGTGAGGGATCAAGTAGAAAATGAGGTGTGAGTTTAAGAGCGGAAGAGTAATGGACTAAAACGAAATGGTAGATCTACAAGCGTTTTTAGAGTGTGACCTTGGTGAGTTATGTATGAATGGGAAAGATTAACCTATCTTGATAAGGACTTAATTTGCCTTAAGACACTATGTTTAGCTTAGTGTGAGTTGTTCTAAGAATGTGTTTGAAATACAATGCTTGTAATTGCATTTTCTGTTCGACGGATCCCACGGTTCCCTAAGAGTAGGGATCCGTCTAGTGTAATTTTTGGATCCGCCCATCCGTCAATGAGGACCTTTACTAAAGGTATGCAATGATCTTGACAATGCATTATATCTCAAGGATAGTCTAAGGAAAGTTCTAAATACTAAGATATCAAATGTTTTATTTCATGAAGAAATTGGATTACATTGATAAAGCACAGTACGGAGATTTGATCCTATTTTGGAATACTATTGGTTTCCTTGAATGTTTTCGCTAGGAGAATCATTAAGTGATTGATGAGTGTTGGTGGAGTCAAGAATGAAGAAAGTCTTCATGAGGGATATGTTTAGCGGTTCCATCATTTTGTTCACAAATGCGTACAACGGACTTTGAAATTGAGGATGGAAGTGCATAACATTGTGATAGGCGTGTCAAGAACATTCCATAAGGGATGAGTTTATTCTTGGAGCCTTGAAGATTTGCGATTCGCCTTGCGAAGAAGTAGGCGAGATTGTAAGGTTGTTGTGTTAGCAAACGGCACAACATGTGAGCACAACAAGCGGGAAGAATTTCTCGATTTCCTAAGACTCAAACATTTTCACGTGGGATGAGTGCAAGAGGCTTGTACTCTTCTCGGATATCCGTGTATGGATAATGTTTGGATTGGAGTAATATGGTCGAGGTTTGCATATTATCGATTTAAATCTTAGGAGAGGTATGTGTGAACAATATGGACTATTTTCTTCACGAAAGTTGAAGAGAGAATCAAGAGACCAATCTTGGTGAAGGCACATTGTCCATGATTTGGAATCCGGAGGATGTGAGCAAAATGCCCAAGGGTTAAAGTGAACTTTTGGTTTTGATATAAAACCAAAGAGATAAAGCGATCCTCGTTACGAACGAGTTCAACTTGACGGAAGAATTCCATTATGAACCTTGGACATATCTTCTCGTTGATTTCAAGAAGACATTCTAGTCCTATGGCTCGGAAGGAGGTATTGATACCTTCTTCAAATTGTAGAGAGGTGTCTACTATCGTCCTTCATGGAAGTAGCGGTTTTGAGATTATTGAACCCACGGACATGATTGCGGTGTGTTGGGCTCAAGAGAGATGTTCGGAGTGTAGGCGCTAGTGGTGAAAATCAAACTCATATTCATGCATCATAATTAAACCTATAGAAATGATAAGTTAAAGAAAGAACATGTTTGTGACCAACCTATGATAATCTAATGTTTTACTAGATTTTATTAACAATGGTATTTAACACTTAACTAACTCATGGTTTTGAAATTCTAGTGGATTATTACTTTTAGAAAGATAGTGGTTTTAATCTTGCATGAAAACTTTTTTTCGATGGGGCGGATCCCGGTTCCTTTACAAAGGGATCCGGCTAGTATATCTTCCGGATCCGTGGATCAGTAATATGATACGATTTGATAAGAACAAAGGTTTTACAGGTTTTATACCACGAAATATGTTTTATCCTACATTTTCTTTTAGCATGCATACATGACTTCTAATATATCATGAAAGAATATAAAACATATAAATCAAAAGATATGATAAACACATTATAACAATAATAACCTAGATAAACTAGATTATTAATAATATTGCATTTCAATACTAAGGATGATACAAAGGATTGGGTATATGACCCCAATATAGATTAACAACACAAAGTAAATGTCTCCGTATGTGAACTTCATCATAGGGAACACAAGTGCGATGAGTGTTAGGGCAATGAGCACGAGTGTGATGTAAACCATGTTGATGACGGATCTTCTTGGTTTCGATTGAGATGGAATGAGGAAGAGGATGAAGTTTTTGAGTGAGAGGAAATTTTTGAAATTGGAAGATTTGAAAAAGTGAGGGTTGGATAGAGTGGTCGACGATGGGAGTATTTATGGGGAAGGAGGAATTTTTGAAATTAGTGTTTTGTTTTATTGGATTAAAAGAAACAAAACATAAGTTTTATATACCACGACTTAAAATGAGAAATAAAACACGTATGTGAGAAAAAGGCTTCCTAATGAAGCTTCAAGTAAAACATGTTATTTGCACAAAAGATAATCATATAAATACCTAACTAGGTATACTTAATTATCAAGCAAAGTAAAAAGAAAATCATACATTTAGCGCACTTAGGAATGTCTTTACAAATGACACAACAAATGTCACTTAGACAATTCCCGCTCCTTTGCGTTTAAGATACCTTCTTAAGGAAGGTATTCTTGTTACCAAGCGACTCCTAAAGCTTGGTGGGTATGAGCTTTGACTAATCAACATGACAAGGAAGATTAGTGCAATTAAATAAAAAATAAGTAAGAAAAATGTTGTTATCAAATCAACATCCAAACATATAGTTTTAAAAGACATGGTGTTTTTTTTTTTTTTTTTTTTTTTGAAAAACCTTCTTTGTAGTTTTCAATTAACCATGGATCGTGTCAAGTTTTTAAAGTACAATATACTTCAAGAAACTTGGTAACGAAGCTCTGATACCAATTGTAGAAAACTAGAAGGGGGGGTTGAATAGTTTTACCAATTAAAACTTTCTTTTAAACTATTTAGATCGACTTATGTCAATCTATTTGGTTGTGTGTGTTGGATGTTGATAAACAAGCATATTAAGATATGTAATGAAAAGATAAGAGTAAGAAGCACAAAACCACAACGCGAGTATTTATAGTGGTTCGGCTACAAGGACACCTTCCTTGCCCTACTCCACTCCCCGAGTCACCTACTCGAGAGTTCGTAAACACTACACCAATCTCCTTATGGCGGAGAAGCCTTCACAACGTCGCTTAACCTTTTTCCGGTACAAAGCTAAATACCGAGTTCTTTCACACCAAGGCGAACCACACCTACACAACGTCGCCTACCCTTTATAAGGTACTAGGCTAAGTACCTAGTTCTTTCACACCTTAGGTGAACTACACCTTCACAACGTCGCCTACCCTTTATCAGGTACTAGGCTAAGCACCTAGTTCCATTGCAATGGAGGAACTACTACCACACTACACCAACGACTAATCCCAAAGGAGATCTACTCCCTTACAACATCAACAAGGATATCAATATCCTTGGATATAATACTAGTCTATCTTGTACATCGAAGCACACCAAATCGAATATACATCTAAGGCACCTTTCACTAATGCCTTTGACTAGATCTACAAGACACCTTTCACTAATGTCTTGTGTCTTCACTTCTAAGCATCTTTCACTAATGCTTCTTTGTCTTGACTTCTAAGCACCTTTCACTAATGCTTCTTTGTCTTGACTTCTAAGCACCTACCACAAGTGCTTTATCCTATAGACGATAGATACCCTTCACTAATATCTTCGTCTTGACTCTTGAGACATCTTTCACTAATGTTTTCAACACTACACTTCTTTGAAGAAAGAAAGAGATCATCAACAAGAGGACTTCAATAGCCTTGATGATGAGGAAGTATGGCAACTCATGGACTTGAGGTTGCTTGACTTCAAAGGTGGTGATCTTGCCTTTAAGAGGAACCTAGAAGATCACACAAAAACAAAACTACAAACATAGATCTCTTGGATCTAAGGTTAGTGAGATTTAACTCAGGGGAAAAGTATATTGAAAGGGGGTGAGAAACAATGAAGACATGGCTCACTATTTATAGAGGAAAAATTATTACTGTTCCCCGGATCCCACGGATCCCTACCACAAGGGATCCGGCTAGCACAAAGCTAGGGATCCGTGGTACGCTCCTCTTTGCCCATGGGTATTTTTGGTAATGGGTCATGGGTTGATCCATGGTTTTTTTTCTAGATTCAATGAACTTGGTTAAGTGGTATATATAAAACCATGGGTTGTGGGTCAAAACCATTTGCTAGTATTTACCCATTTAGTATATACTTGTATTTACCTATTTTAGCATATACTTAGTTTAAAACCCATTTTAGTATACTTAGTTTAAGTATATGTTTAACCCAATATGTAAACACTAGTTGTTGTACATATGTATCTAAGTCATAAAATCACTTATACTTGTTTTAGTGTTTAATGTGAAAGCGTAAGTGTGTTAGAAAACTATTAGTCCAAACTATTTACGTATTCTATTTGTTTCGTTAAAATGATTTTACGTTTGTTATCGACAAAACATTAGAAGATCGTAAAATATAAATAAATGTTTTTACGGCTTATTTGTATTAACAATCTCCCCCTTTTTGTTTATGAAAAAACATCAAATTATTTTAAGGAAAAGCTAAAATTGTAAAAGTTTGAATTTGTAGTTTTACTTTCTTCTCCCCTTTTGTCGAAACAAAAGTGTTTGAAGGAAGGCAACACATTGTTTTTAAGAAAAACATGTGAAATAAAAGTAAAAAATAGAGAGCAAATAACGGAAAGGATCTCGTCTTTTACTCCCCTTGACGAGTCCATCCCTATGTAAGGCGTCAAGTAAATGATACTAATCTAGTTTGTTTGCAAATAAGTTTGCAAAAGATATCGTCTACGAGACGAATGTGCTCCCCTTTGATTATTGCAAAGGGATGTCACGAAATGTAAACCTAGTATTGCAAGTAATTTGCAATGTATTGCTTTGACATAAAGCTCCCCCTAGCTTTAGGATGTCAAAGTCTTCATATGTAAATTGAATAACTACAAAACAAAGGTTAGAAATCAAGTATAATTCACAATTTCACGAAAATGTGATTCAAGTTAGTAGAAAAAAGCTTTACATCTTACGGATCCCACGGTTCCCTCCTAGTAGGGATCCGTCAAAAAATCTGAGGATCCATCCGGTCGATGAATAAAGTCGGCAAAGATTGGTATAACAAGAAATGTTAATACCGAAAAAGATATGGATTATATAGTATACTCATATACTCATAAATATAGCAAGTAGCATGTAATTCCATTTAATAAACGAGGGTTATGATATACATGACTTGAAAAACAAGAAAATAGACAATACATGAGTAGGAATTTCAAGATCACCATACGCTTGAAGCTAAGACACCACTATAATCTTCTAGCTCAAATTTTGTTTAGGTTTAATCTCGTCGAAATGTTCGAGGAGATGATAGAACATGAAACGTTGGTCTTCTCGTACTTCATGTATCAAACTTTCAACATGTTGACAATGATAGCAATCTTTGTCATGGCTAGGTAGTGGTGGTGGATGAAATGAAATGGCTTGATTCAAAGGATCAAGTGAAGCGGCTTGTGGAGCTTCAAACGATGGAGGGATTGGTGGAGGTGCATTTAAGAATGGCTCAACCAAGAATGATGGTGGTGGTAGAGAAGTGTCAACTTCCATATGGTCGGGTGGTTGACTTTGATGATTTGTCATAATCCAAATGGGATTATATGATGAAAACGCCGAGAAGGAATCCGGATCAAGTGTTGACTCAACACCTTGATTTTGAACCATTATTCCTCCTAATGAGGAGAATGTTGTCGTGAGCGAGATGAGACGGCCTAGAGGCAAGTCCTCTAAATTGTAGAGGTGTGGTGATGATAGTGGGGATGTAAATGAAATAGCTCTAGGAACCAATGGTGATGGTTTGGTGGAGATGATGTTGTTTGGCCTAGGAGGTATGGTGGTGTTTGGCAAAGGTAGTTTTGTGGGTGCTATCCTTTTAGGAATTGATTTGATTGGATGATGAAGGATTCTATCATTTGTTGGCTTGACCGGAGATGATTCGGTTGAAGAAATTTCGTGTATAACACGAGCTCTTTTCATGGGTGGTTCTTTGGTGGATAAGTTACTACTTGGGGTTTTCCTCATGATGGGATGATTTCAAGAGGTTGTAAGACTTGAAGTTTAAGATGAGAGTGATGACTATGGAGGTTCTAACAAGGTGGTTTATAAACTAAGAGATTTGGCAAGTGCATTTAAGCATTAAGCCACTAGGATTCATTGGAATGTGATGATTGACATGCACAAGAGTCAACTTGAGGTTGCTCGATCTAGGAACTCATTTAAGATGAGATGGAGTATTTGAGTTAGGAAGATGAGTTGAAATGATTGTTTTAGCAAGATTTGACCTATCATCATCCGGATCCCACGGTTCCTCCTCGAGAGGGATCCGTCTAGGCTAATCCTAGGGATCCGTCTCTCGGCGACTATGAAAGAGTGGAAATGATGTTTCTAAGATCTAAGACCTATATCATCTTGAGTGTTTCAGTCCTCCTGAGTGTTTTAAATGAAGGGATGCTTGAGTACTTGAAAGTAATGGGTGATGTAGCTAATGATTGTTATTTATGGAAGGATTTGGAACTTTCAAGAGTACCAATGGATGAGCAAGGATGATACTAAAGATTTAGAGTGTCAATTGAAGCTAAATGATCCTAGAGATCAGGTTGTGTCTTAGGATAGTGTATTGGAAAATATCCTAGAAGCTTTGAGATGAGAAAACTAGATTTTGATCAACTTTGATCAACTTGGAGGTGAGGATGATTTATGATCAATTTTGCCATAATTGAAAGATTTCTAAGACTAGATGTGAGGGATCAAGTAGAAAATGAGGTGTGAGTTTAAGAGCGGAAGAGTAATGGACTAAAATGAAACGGTAGATCTACAAGCATTTTTAGAGTGTGACCTTGGTGAGTTATGTATGAATGGGAAAGATTAACCTATCTTGATAAGGACTTAATTTGCCTTAAGACACTATGTTTAGCTTATTGTGAGTTGTTCTAAGAATGTGTTTGAAATACAATGCTTGTAATTGCATTTTTTGTTCGACGGATCCCACGGTTCCCTAAGAGTAGGGATTCATCTAGTGTAATTTTTGGGATCCGCCCATCTGCTCAGCAGGACCTTTACTAAAGGTATGCAATGATCTTGACAATGCATTATATCTCAAGGATAGTCTAAGGAAAGTTCTAAATACTAAGATATCAAATGTTTTATTTCATGAAGAAATTGGATTACATTGATAAAGCACGAGTACAGGAGATTTGATCCTATTTTGGAATACTATTGGTTTCCTTGAATGTTTTCGCTAGGAGAATCATTAAGTGATTGATGAGTGTTGGTGGAGTCAAGAATGAATAAAGTCTTCATGAGGGATATGTTTAGCGGTTCCATCATTTTGTTCACAAGTACGTACAACGGACTTTGAAATTGAGGATGGAAGTGCATAACATTGTGATAGAGGCGTGTCAAGAACATTCCATAAGGGATGAGTTTATTCTTGGAGCCTTGAAGATTTGCGATTCGCCTTGCGAAGAAGTAGGCGAGATTGTAAGGTTGTTGTGTTAGCAAACAGTACAACATGTGAGCACAACAAGCGGGAAGAATTTCTCGATTTCCCCTAAGACTCCAAACATTTTCACGTAGGATGAGTGCAAGAGGCTTGTACTCTTCTCGGATATCCCGTGTATGGATAATGTTTGGATTGGAGTAATATGGTCGAGGTTTGCATATTATACGATTTAAATCTTCCGGAGAGGGTATGTGTGAACAATATGGACTATTTTCTTCACGAAAGTTGAAGAGAGAATCAAGAGACCAATCTTCGGTGAAGGCACATTGTCCATGATTTGGAATCCGGAGGATGTGAGCAAAATGCCCAAGGGTTAAAGTGAACTTTTGGTTTTTGATATAAAACCAAAGAGATAAAGAGCGATCCTCGTTACGAACGAGTTCAACTTGACGGAAGAATTCCATTATGAACCTTGGACATATCTTCTCATTGATTTCAAGAAGACATTCTAGTCCTATGGCTCGGAAGGAGGTATTGATACCTTCTTCAAATTGTAGAGAGGTGTCTACAATACGTCCTTCATGGAAGTGACGGTTTCGATATTATTGAACCCACGGACATGATTGCCGGTGTGTTGGGCTCAAGAGAGATGTTCGAGTGTAGACGCTAGTGAGTGAAAAATCAAACTCATATTCATGCGTCATAATTATACCTATAGAAATGATAAGTTAAAGAAAGAACGTGTTTGTGACCAACCTATGATAATCTAATGTTTTTACTATATTTTATTAACAATGGTATTTAACACTTAACTAACTCATGGTTTTGAAATTCTAGTGGATTATTACTTTTAGAAAGATAGTGGTTTTAATCTTGCATGAAAACTGTTTTCGATGGGGACGGATCCCACGGTTCCTTTACAAAAGGGATCCGCTAGTATATCTTCCGAGATCCGTGGATCAGTAGTAATGCATACGATTTGATAAGAACAAAGGTTTTACGCTTTTATACCACGAAATATGTTTTATCCTACATTTTCTTTTAGCATGCATACATGACTTCTAATGTATCATGAAAGAATATAAAACATATAAATCAAAAGATATGATAAACACATTATAACAATAATAACCTAGATAAACTAGATTATTAATAATATTGCATTTCAATACTAAGGATGATACAAAGGATTGGGTATATGACCCCAATATAGATTAACAACACAAAGTAAATGTCTCCGTATGTGAACTTCATCATAGGGAACACAAGTGCGATAAGTGTTAGGGCGATGAGCACGAGTGCGATGTAAACCATGTTGATGACGGATCTTCTTGGTTTCGATTGAGATGGAATGAGGAAGAGGATGAAATTTTTGAGTGAGAGGAAATTTTGAAATTGGAAGATTTGAAAAGTGAGGTTGGATAGAGTGGTCGACGATGGGAGTATTTATGGGGAAGGAGGAATTTTTGAAATTCGTGTTTTGTTTTATTGGATTAAAAGAAACAAAACATAAGTTTGGAAAAATACATCATCTATCATAACCGCGTAAGCCTTAAGATTGGAAAAATAAAAAGAAGAATCTATATTAAAAAGTATTTTTTATTTTCCTAGCCTCTTTTACTAACCATTAAAACAAGATCTTGCTTGTGATAAACTACTAAGAAGCAGTCAACAAGCTAGTTAGGTTGCTTGGCATGTGAGGGGCAAACAAGTGGTTTACCAGGCATGTGAGGTGCACGTGACGTCTTCTAGCAACCAATAACTAACTTTTGAGGGAAAATGTTCTTTTAAATAGTTTTTACTTTTTTCATTTCATCTCTTAGCTTACAACTAAATAGTCAGTTATCTTTTCTTATAATCATTCGAATAAATCAATAAACAGATTTTCCCGCCTTGAAAACTAATTATCATTTTATTAATCTTTTCTTATTTCTTTGATTGATCAAACCAGTTAGAATCCTTAAACGGATCTTAGTTGGTCCCTATTGGTTCCTATCAAGTGGTACAAGAGCACTTTCTTGGGCTCTTGATTTTCAGTTTTTCGGTTATCTTCTCCGGCAAGATTCAGTTACTATTTCGATGAAATCAGTCACCACTGATCTCAACTGTTCTTTTACATCTGGTTAGTGTCAGACAACTGTACAATCACAAAAATAGCGCATTAGTGGTTAGTTTCTCTATTCTTGAACAAGTTGATCAGCAACAATTGGTTTGAGTAATCAAGAACATATTTGGTAGTCACTATTCCATAGTTAAAGTGATAGCAATAGTATGGTGAACACAAGAAACAAAAATACAATGGTTGTTACTCTACCATGGACTCTTTGTAAGTGGCAGTCAATGAACTTAAAATGTCATTCTTGAAATTAAAGAGGGTATGACTGGATTCTTGGTTAGTCAGAAGGCCATTAATCAAGAAATCAATAGGTTGAAGAATGGGGAAGGAACTATTAACAATGGTGGAAGTCACAATAATAGTGGTGGTGGAAATCTTCATTACAAGAAATGGGGGTAGAGGATATGGTAGAATGTCAAAGATTGAATTCCCCAAATTCAATGGAGAAGCTATGATAGGATAGGTTTACAAATGCAGGCAATTCTTTAAGACTGATTATGTAAAAGATGGATATAAGATTGAGTTGGTGTCCATGCATGTCTATGATAAGGCATTGATATGGCATCAGAAATTTTGTAGGAGATTTGGTGAAGATTGTCCATGGGAAGTTTATGAAAGAGAGGTCTTAAAAAGATTCAACACAGTTTTTGAAGATCCATTAATGGAGTTGAAAATGTTGAAGCAGGTTGGGATTATGAAAGAATACCAAGAAAAGTTTGAAACAATGTTGAACATGGTGGATTTGGATGAAAAACACTCAATCAGATTGTTTTTAGTGGATTGAAGGATGAGATTAGCATTTAGATCAGGATGTTCACTGATGAGTGTGTAAATACTCATCATTTTTGTTCCTTCTACACCGCAAAAACAAATAAAACACTTTGAAAAGTCTCAAAAGACAGAAAAATATTTAGACCGTATTTTATGCAATAATTGTCAAAATCTAGTCCTGTTATTCAAAACATGTAATTTTTCATAAAAGGCCCTCAGGAATTTTCAAGTTGTCAAAATTAGCCTTATAAAATTCAATTTTGCAAATTGGCAACTTTAGTCCCTGAAATTTCAAAGATTGACAGAATTTACCCCTGGACATTTTAAATTGGAAAATTAACATTTTTAGTCCTTTGGTAATTCTAACTTGTCAAAATTAGTCCTTATGATAATTTTTGGAAAAGTGCAGTTTCGGTCCCATGGTTTTTGTGGATTTGGCAAATATGGTCCTTGGAATTTTCAAAGATGACAAGATTGGTCCTTGAAGACATTTTCGAAGTTACATGTGTGTCCCCGAATTTCGTAATGTACACCTTTGGTCTTTAAAATACACCATGGCTCCATAGTTAATCCTAAAATCCAAATCCTATGTTAACTACTTAATACCAAGCCCAATACCTGCTTACCCAATCCAACCCGTTTACCCTAACTATACCCGGTCAAATAATTACCCACCATTTTTCCTCCAAACTCCACCTTCATCCCTTTCCTGAATCCCAAAACCCGACAAACCCAAAACCCACTCAACCCGCAACACTCAACAACCCATTCCCGTCATCACCAAACCCTCTCACCCACTACTTGCCCTCAAAGAAAAAGACACAAAAAAGAAGTGAAGACCAAGAGCTTGGAGTATAAAAGATGAATCTTGTAGCCAATTTTAGGGAGTCAATCTTTAGTCAGTAGTTAGTTAGTTATGAGTTTTATTTTTTTTTAATCTAATTCAGTTCTCCAGTTTTTAGTCTAGAATTTATGGTTCTAGCTTATCTTTACTTTTATTGTCAATTTCCTTTTCATGTAATTTTCATTCTCAATTAATGCAATTTCGTGTTCCTTTCAATTCCACTTTTATATGCAATCTTCATTTTCTTGCTTTAAATCTTCAAATCATGCATTCTAGTTGAAACCGTTGTGGAAGTTGTTTTAAAGTAGTGTTAAAATTGGTTTTATGAAAGATTAGATTACCAACTCAACCCGTTTTGATCAACAAGCTTTCAAAATCATTTCCTAGCCTAAAATTGCATCAAAGGTGTTAGTGTGTAAATCGTTTATCTTGAACAATGAGTAGAATAGTCCACCGTTCTCAAGCTATTAAATGTATTATTTGAACTTATTTTCTCTCAAAATTGGTTGTTATTGGGTCTTTGACTATATCATCGTTAGTTTGTGGAGACCTAGGACTGGTTTAGAGTAGGAAGATTAACATTCAATCTTGTCTACTTTGAACCCATCATTATTCTGAGTCAGAAGCCCATTCAAGACCCTTATCATGCTTGAAAAGCTTCTTGGAAGCTAGGTGAAGGGGCAAAAGTGAGTTGGTCAAGAGCTCCAAGTTCCCGAAGCTTGAGGGCTAATCCCCATGACTTATTCCAAATAAGCGCATAAAGTGACCCTTGGCAATCGCTCAGGTATTTCTAGCAGCTTAAGTTTATCAAGTTGCAAGTGCTTATTTAGTTTTGTCTTAGCTTATTTAAGGTAATTTAGTATCTTTTAGTTTACTTATATTAGGTTTGACCACTCTTAGCTTATTTTAGCTCATTTACATTTTTTCAATTGCTTATTTCAACTTTGTTTTAGTATTAGGATTCCCTAGTTAGACATTGCTTCCAACTGCTTTTCCCCTTTAATTTGCTTTTTTGTAGCGTAACAATTCATATCTCAGCTAACTTGTGATTATAAGTTGATTATATAATGCTTGTTATGCTTATTTTGTGTTTATAAGTTCCATTAGGGGTGTTTGTTTGAAGTCTGCCATATCAGTGGACAGCTTAGTCCAACAATGATCCCCCACCACAAAGAACCTCTCTTTGTCTCAACAAGACGCCTTCAAGTTCTATTTTCATCCTTGTTAGCTTATTTTTAGTATTAGTTTAGTACTTAGGTTTGCTTAGATCTACCTTTAGCTTAATGTAGGATTGCTAGCTTCTTTTCACCCTTGGATTTATTGCATACCAACCAAGGATTGTTTGTTTTAGATGTTAATTCTAAAATCTGCTTTTCATTCTTGCATGTAATCTGCTTTCTGCTTTTACTTGTCATTAGAATCATATGTTGTTAAATGTATAGTTTATATTAGCTTAATTGTTAGTTGGGTAAAAGTAAAAGCAAAATAAAAAAAGAGTAGCAAACGGGCTGCTGCAGATTCGAACTCGTGACCTCTAGCGATCCACGCACACAACAGCAGACACCTCAACACCAACCGCCTTGGGTCTTTTATTGGTTCTTTCCTACGCAATTAATTACTTAGGGGTGTTTGGTTATTGTTTTGCAACGTGATTTTCGCCAAACTTTGTGGAATTTTCACGATTCATTATAAGTCCATTTGAGCTCAAATTTGGGATACAAGATCTTTGGTTGGTTGTGAACATCATGGCCATTTTAGTTTATTTTTAGGAATTTTTCTAGCTAGCTTAATTAGTGCTTAAAGTAGGGCTATAAGGTAGTTTGGCGTGTTGAGACTTGAAATCGGTCTCGAGTTTTTTCTCGTAGCTTGTGCTTTTAGGTTCCCATCAGTTGCATTAGCTCATTTTAGGTTAGATTTAGGCTTTAGTAGCTTATGGTAGCTTATAGTTAGCTTTTAGCTTATTACAAGTGCTTATTCAAACCGCTTATTTGCCCAATTCAACTTATTAGTGGGCTTATCTAACTTTTATATTTTTCCCAGGCTTAGAATAATATTTTAGATTTTCCTGTAAAGTCTCATAATATTTACTGTTCATTTGTTATTTTTCTTAATTTTAATTAGTTTAAATTAGTTTTTAATTAATAATAATTATTTAAAAGTCTAAAAATATATTTTCAGTTTTAAAATAACTTTTATAATATTTTAGATTTTTCTAAGTCATAATTTCACTTTTCTAGCTTTATTTCATATTTTCTTATATTTTAGGGTATTATTAAATAGTTAAAATAGTTTTACTTAATAATAATTAGATAAATAGTTTTAAAAATAATTTTCTTTTCTTAAAATTTTCTTTTATTATTAGAATTGTTAAAAGTAATTTTCATTTTCATGAGTCTTTTAGTTTTCGATTTCACATTTTATTTTACACGCTTACGTTTGTTTTAGTTTAAGTTTTACGCTTTTAGGTTTTAAACGTTAATCGATTTTAAAAATAGAATTAAAATGACTTCAAAGTCTTTATTAGATTTAATTTCCTTAGTGTAAAATCAATCATAACCTTTTCTTGTTCAATATTCACCCGATTACAAATTCGTTGTATTTCAGTTTTCACACCTCGTTGGGACTTAACGACCCGGGGAAACACTATACTCTCCTGGACTTAATTGCATTGCGTTCTCAAGCTGTCTGGCTTTTATTACGGTTGACCATTCACAAGTGGTTGACTTGTGTAATAAAACTGACCGTTTGGGAGCCAATCATTCACTCTGAATACCTTGACTGATGTGTTCTACATGGCCAAGATGCAAGAACAAACCTTGATTGCTTTGAAAACAAGGTATACTCCTGTGTTACCCACTCTTGTGTCTAGATTCAATGGAAAGTCAGCATATGGATTTAAAAATGGTAATATGAATGCAAAACTAAACACTACTTTGTCAGTTCCAAACACTAGTTCTAGGGGTATCCAAAACCAAACACTATACAAGGTAGGAGACAGTTATATCAAAAGGAATATGCAGAAAAAAAGGGCATTAAATCAGTGTTTTTATTGTAATAAGAAATATGTTCCTGGTCATAAGTGTAAAGGATAATGGCTTTCTTTGGAAGTGTTGCCTGATGAGGAGGATACTGAGCAAGAGGAATGGGAAGAAGCAGAGGAAAACATAGTTGATGCTAGTGAGGAAGAAGTGCAACCCTAAATTTCTTTACATGCCTTAACTGGTACTACCAATTTTCAAACCATGAGGGTGGTGGGTACTATGGGAAAGCATATGGTAAACATTTTGATAGACTCTGGATCAACACATAACTTCTTGGACAAACAAGTGGCACAAAATTTAGGGTATTCAATTAGACCCACAGAACCATTGGCAGTCACAGTGGCCAATGGAAATAAGTTGATGACCCCTTATGAGTGCAAAACATTTCAATGGCAGTTTAGCAATACTGTTTTTAACACTGATGTGATATTGTTACCCTTGGTTGGTTATGAAATGTTGTTAGGCATACAGTGGTTATCAACATTGGGAGTCATTAAATGCAATTTCAGAGATTTAAGTATGGATTTCAAATATATGGGCAAAAGAGTGTTATTGAGGGGCACTACTAAGTCTAATGTGGAGTGGTTGAATAAGAAAGGTACTGAGAAGATTGTTAAACAGATAATACAAGCTGAATTGCATTCTATATCACTTTGTGTGGTTCCTTATTATGAAGTGTCTTGTGTGAAGTTAAATGGTGTACCTGCTGAGGTGGATAATGAGATTCAAGAAGTTTTGGATACCTATGCAGATGTTTTTGATGTGCCTATTGAGTTACCACCACATAGGTCACATGATCATAATATTCCTTTGGTTGATGGTGCATTGCCTGTGTACATTAGGCCTTATAGACATCCACCAACCCAGAAGGATGCTATTTAAGGTATGGTTAAGAAACTTTTGGAGGCTGGGGTGATTAGAAAAGTCCAAAGCCCTTTTGCTTGTGATGGTTAAAAATAAGGAAAATACCTAGAGGATGTGTGTGGATTTTAGACAATTGAGCAAACAAACCATCAAAGACAAATTTCCAATACCTATCATAGAGGAGTTGATTGATGAGTTACACGGGCTAAATTGGTCACTAAGTTGTATTTAAGGTCGTTACCACCGATAAGGATGAATACAAATGTGTGCCAAAGACAGCCTTTAGAATACATGAGGGCCATTATGAAATTTTGGTCATGCTAATTGGGTTGACAAATGCTACTTCTACATTTCAATCATTGATGAATGAGGTATTCAACCCTTTCTCGTAAAGTTTACCTTAGTATTTTTTATGATATACTTGTTTATAGTCGGTGTTTAGAAGATCATATTAGGCACTTGAAACTCATTTTGGAAACTATGAGGTCACATAAACGATTTGCTAAACTAAAAATGTGTGTTTGGTACTACTCATGTGGAATATTTGGGTCATGTGATTTCTCAACAAGGGGTGAAACAGATCCATTAAGATAACAACTATAGAAGAATGGCCTATTCCAACCAACATCAAATAGTTGAGAGGATTCCTTGGCTTAACAAAGGCTATTACATAATATTTATTAAGAGTTATGCTTTGATAAGTAAACCTTTGACTCAACTTTTGAAGAAAGAAGGATTCTCTTGGAACAGTGAAGCACAAATGGCCTTTGAAGCACTTAAACAAGCTATGATTAGTGCTCCTGTGTTGAGATTACCTTATTTTACTAAGGAGTTCATCATTGAAACTGATGCATCTGGTGTAGGAATAGGTGTTGTGTTACTTCAAAAAGGACATCCAATAGCTTTTTTGAGTAAAATCTTATCTGCTAAACACTAGTTAATGTCCGCTTATGAAAAGGAATTTTTAGCAGTGGTGCAAGCTTTGGAAAAGTGAAGGGGATACCTTTTAGATATGCATTTCATGATCAAAACAAACCATGTTAGCTTGAAATACTTGTTGGATCAGAGAATGATAACACCTGCTCAGTTGGAATGGTTGCCAAAACTCATGGGGTTTGATTATGAGATAGTGTATAAGAAAGGGGTGGATAATGTGATTGCTGATGCTTTGTCAAGAATGAAAAATCCTGATGAGTTGTTGAGCATAATCAGTACTTCTAGCTTCACCACAGAACTCTATGATAAGATAATGGAGAATTGTAAGCAAGACCAGACTTTACAAGATTTTATTACTAAGTTGCAGGCCAATGCAAAAGTGTTTGGTCATTATACTTGGTGTAACAATCAGTTGAGAAGGAAGGACAAGTTAATGGTGGGTAATGATGACAATATGAGGCAAGAAGTGTTAGCTGCAGTCCATGGTGGTTTATTGGGTGGTCATTCAGGGGTCAAAGTGACAACTTAAAAGTTGTGTTCCATGTACTATTGGAAGAAGATGAGGAAAGATATTAAGAATTGGGTGAGAAATTGTGATGTTTGTCAAAGATTTAAACCTAATTTGGAAGCCTACCCACGTCTGCTACAGCCATTGTGTATTCCAAACAGTACTTGGACAAGTATCTCTATGGACTTTATTGAAGGCCTACCTAAGTCACAAGGTAAGGAAGTTATATTGGTCGTGGTTTATAGATTGAGTAAATATGCCCACTTTATGGCCCTATCCCATCCTAAGTGGCTCAAGTGTTCTTAGACAATATCTACAAGTTGCATGGGTTTCCTAAGAATATTGTGTCAGAAAGGGATAAGGTGTTTCTCAGTCTATTCTGGAAAGAATTGTTCAAGTTTTTGAAGGTGAAATTGAGTATGTCTACTGCATACCATCCACAATCAGATGGTCAAACGGAAGTACGTAGTCAATAGGTGCTTGGAATCTACCTTAGATGCATGTCTGGTGAGCAGACTACTCAATGGTGTAATTGGTTGCTTTGGCTGAATGGTGGTACAACACAAACTATCATACAACTATTCAAACTACTCCTTATGAAGTTGTGTATGGTAAGCCACCACATGTCCACATTCCATACATTGGGGGAGAAAGTAGGGTGGAATTAGTGGACAAGACACTAAGGGAAAGAGAAGAAGCTGTGGAAACTTTGAAATTACACTTCAAAAAGGCTCAAGACAGGATGAAGTCTCAGCATGATAAGTACATAATAGATAAGGAGTGTGCATGTGGTGACTGGGCGTATCTTAAATTGCAGCCCTATAGGAAATTATGAGTGAGAAAGGGTAAACAAAACAAGTTCTCACCAAAGTCTTTTGGATCTTTCAAGATAATTCAAATAGTAGGACAAGTAGAACGTGCGAATTGCCGATTTCAGGACGAACAAAATTTTAGCCAAGACGAACAAAATTTTAGAATGTATGCGAATTGCCGATTTCAGGAAACTAGAAAAACTTCGACTATTAAACAACCACTTCTTAATCCCCCATGGTTTTAGTAAAATCACCATTAGGTAATACATCACCTTCCACCCCATCAGGATTTACATCTCTTGATTCCGTCACCGCGTTGTTGATAACACGTGCAGTTGTTGGTGCTTGAGTTTTTGATGTTCTACCAGTTTCAATATCCTGAATGGGTCGTGATCGATCTGCGCTCCATGACATGCAATGACAAATATAAAGGCCAAGATCATGTAGAGCACACATATACCTAGATCTAGCATTAAAAATGCTTCTCCACGCATGGCTGATCAATTTGCTTTTTGATGTTTTTTGTATAGATTGTGTGTTTAGGTTCATCTATTATAAGTAAATGGACCGATTTCATGGAAGGAACTAGGAATAAAAAGCTTCTTGAACGTACTCCCTCCGTCCCATATTAAGTGTCCGCTTACATCATGCACAAAGTTTTAGAAAATTCCACTAACTATACTCTCCACCAATCAAATATCATTTTTACCCACTAAAGTCGCATCTCATTGGTTGAAATAAAATATGGACACTTAATTTGGGACATCCAAAGATTCTATTGTGGACACTTAATCTGGGACGGAGGGAGTAACATTATTTCCCCGCCTTTTTATTGGGCTTGTTTGGCACGAGCTCTTTGGGGAGTTGTTAGCTTTTTATTATAAAAATAATCTTTTTTAAAATAAGTAGCTCCATTTGAATACATTAACTTCAAGCTTTTATTTCAAACAAATAGCTCATAAATGAAAAGCTGATTCATGAAGATTTTTAAATATTTTGGAGCTGTTAAAACTTTAAATTACTGATATACCCTCCAAACATTTATTTACAATTATAGATATGTCTTTTTATATCATTTTACATCTTATAATTACATTTAACAGCTAACTTACCAAATACTTTTATTAAAAAGATACAACTTATAGCTCATGTTATGACTTTGCAGCTTTACAACTTACACTTACTACGATCTACAAAGATACAATCGACTTACAACTAATTTTGCCGAACATACCCTATATGTGTTGCGTTGGGGTTGTTATATTATGACATATACGATTTTCGTTTGACAAAATTTTATTTTCGTCGGATTTATGTATGGCTTCTTGGTAGTCTGTTTTTTAATGTCGTGGTCGAGCTTTTTTGTTCGCACATATAACTTTAATATGAGTTTTGCTAATATTATAACTACGTTTTCAATTATAAAATTTAACCTATTTTTAGATCATTTCTTGTCGCATTATTTGTTGCGTAGGTTACTTTTAAAAGTTATTTGGTATGTTAAAGGTTCATTTTGAAAGTTTTTAAAAAAATATATCGTATTAAGCTTCAATATTTTTTATAAAATCGTAGATATGTTATAAGTATTTATCAATATTAAGCTCATTTTGTTTGATTGGCGGATATTTGGTACATAATTGAAACTTTCATTGAAGTGTACGTCTTTGCCCCTATAATTTAAATTAATTTTAGAATAGTTTTTAAAGTTATTTGATAGGTTAATGGTGTATTATAAAAGTTTTTTTATTTTATATATGTTAAACTTCACTTTTTTTTTATAAAATCACTCACACATCAAAAGTATATGAACATTGGGCTCCGTTTTGTTTGATATCAAAATACCTTTCTGGTGTAAGTCGTTTAGGTTAACTGTGTTTCTGTCATTTCATTGATCAACCGTATAAAGTTATATAGAATACAAACCCTACCAATAGCTACTTGGGCTTAGCCCATACAAACCACAATGGGCTCACAATGATAAATATGACTAACACTCCCCCGCAGTTGCAGCGGAAGGACACCGGACACTCAAACTGGTATGAAATTCTTCAATTAAAGCGGAAGGTAAGCCTTTGGTGAAAATATCCGCATATTGATAACGTGAGGGAACATGAAGAACTCTAACTTGACCAGCAGCAACCAAATTCCGAACAAAATGAATATCAATCTCGATATGCTTTGTACGTTGATGCTGAACAGAATTAGAAGATAAATATACTGCACTAACATTATCACAGTAGACTAGCGTAGCAGAAGACAAAGGCGTATGCATCTCACGTAGTAATTTTCGTAACCAATAAGTCTCAGCAACAGCATTTGCAACACCACGATACTCAGCCTCTGCACTAGAACGAGAAAGCGTCGGTTGACGCTTAGAGGACCATGATAGAAGGTTGTTGCCAAGGAAGACACAATAGCCAGAAGTCGATCTCCGTGTAGTAGGGCAACTAGCCCAATTAGCATCCGAATAAGCAACCAATGAAGAAGTAGACGAAGAAAAAAATTGTAACCCATAGTCCAAAGTACCCCGAACATACCGCAAAATCCGCTTAAGAGCCGATAAATAAGGCTCCCTAGGATCATGCATATAAAGACAAACCTGCTGCACCACATAATAAATATCAGGCCTAGTAAATGTGAGATACTGGAGGGAACCTGCAAGACTACGATATAAGGTGGGATCAGAAACTGGATCACCATCATCACCCAGTTTAGACTCGGTATCAACAGGATTCATACTGGAGTTACAACCAACCGTATGAGCCCGCTCTAGTATCTCCGAAGCATACTGACGCTAAGATAAGAACATTGATTGGCTCCCAAACGGTCAAGTTATCTCACACAAGCTAGCCACTTGTGAATGGCCAACCGTAAGAAACTTAAAACAGTCTGGAAACAAATGCAATGAAGATCAGGAGAGTATAGTGTTTCCCCGGATCGTTATGTCCCAGCGAGCTATGCGATGAATCACCAAACGAATAGTGATCGAGAGATTTGAACGGAAAAGAGTATTTGAATTATTATAACTACAGAAATAGCCTATAATTACAAAGGCTTAAATGCAAATTAAAGAAAATTAAAAAGATAAAATATATTAAATAAATTCTATCATTATTTTTTTTTTAAATGATGTTTTCTTGATTTTTCTTTTTATAAAACTTAAATTAAAAAACTACGCGACGTACAAATGAAAATATGAAACTTACACAATACTAATGCTAAAAATATGAAAATGACATTTTTACAAACCTAATGATAAAAGAAAATTTTTAGAAAAAGAAAATTATTTTTAAAACTATTTATCTAATTATTATTAATTAAAAACTATTTTTAACTATTTAATAATAGCCTAAAATACAAGAAAATATGAAATAAAGCTAGAAAAATGAAATTATGACTTGGAAAAATCTAAAATAACAAAGAGAATTTTCAAAACTATTTTTGTATTTTTCCGATTATTTTTGTATTTTTATGAATTAAAACTATTTAAAACTAATTAAATTGCTTAAAATACAAATTTAACTAAGAAAAATCTGGAAAAATATTTTTTGGCTTTTTATATTTATCTTAACTTAGGAAAATGAAAAATTATTTTTGAAACTTTTCGAATTAATTGCAATAAAAGCTAGTTAAAATGACTTAAAAACTGTTTTAAATTAAGAAAAATAGCAAACTGACCTAGAAAAATCTGAAAAATTCAAGAAAAGTCTAATTTAATATTAGGAATCTAAGAAAATTATAAAAACAGAGGGTTGTGAGTGGGATTATGCAACTGCAATGCAAAGTGCTTATGGTTAAGCACTTAGAATAAGCCAAAGACCACAATAAGCCACCAACTGATTACATAAGTTGTAAATAGCTAAAAGTACCTAAATGAAACAAGTTTCAACTATCCTAAACCTCTGAAATACACAATGCACAGATTTGATGATTTGAACTTATAAGCTAAAAATAGCCTCCGTACCAAATTTGAGCTAAGTACAAGCTTCCCAATAAGCTAAAATTTAAAACCAAGAGTTGGAACCTAACCTAGACCTGGTTGGCTATCTATAATCCAAAGTCGAGACTTGGACAAGCTCAATGAGCTTGTTGCAAGACTGAAATGACTGCACACACTCGCCATAATCGAGTGTGTGCATGTGGTAACATATAAGGCCCAAATGACAAGCTCATTTGGAGCTTTTAAAAATTGACAAAATTCTACAAAATGATAATAAGAAAGTAGACCAGTTGAAGATTTTAAACACCAAGTTCCACTTGATTTGGCTCAGAAATGAGTCAATGAAAAATCCTTTCAGTTTGGCTCAAAATGACTTTTCCAAGTTTTGACTTTTGCAACAGAAATGAAATGTTGACTTATGTGAACTTTGATTCCAATTTTTGGACTGATATTGATGTAATATGATAAAACAAACTCAATGCAAGCAATGTCTAAGAATTTTAAACACAAAACAAGTCTTTGAATTTATAAAAATCCAACAGATAAGTTGTTTAAGACAGATTAAGATGGATTTGACTTTTGTGGATTGCAGATGCAATTTTATGACTTGAATGAGTATATAAGAGCTACACAAGCATGAAACAACAGGGCTTACCCACTGAGCAAACCTTAAAGACAGATTAAGCAGTAAATCCAAACACCCTTTAAACCACTGATTTGCAAGTAAATTTCAACCAACTGCTGATTTAGCTATTGCAGTCAATCAAATTGAGTTTAATTAACCTAAATATAACTAATTAAACAGGATTTAACTATTTATAACTACAAAGACAGATTATGCAATGAAACTTTAGAATAACTTACAAATGGTCCTTAGCCACAATGGCTTGATATCAATGAACCAATGAACCTCTATCCTATATAAATTAACCCATTGAACTCAGAATCAACCCAAATCCAGTACTGCTACACCCATGTCCATTTCCTTCTCAATTTGAGCCCAGGTTGACTTTCTTTGACCAAGAACCCAATTTGCTTAAAACTTGAATGTGAGCTTACAAAAAGCTGTAAGAAGCTTATATAAGCTTGTTTTAACTTAAAAATAAGCTAGTAAGAGCTTGTTCATGAGAGTTGGAAACTGAAAATTGCAACAGTGGCACAAAATTATGAAACTTAAGTGAATTCTTGAATTAACACTTGAAATGAACTTATATTGATAAAATAACTTGAGTTCCAGTACATAGATACAAAAGATAACAATTTAAGACTTAATTTAAAGCATTGATATTAAAACGACATAAAAGTAATTTTACAAAACTAAAGACTACTTTTACTCTCATTCTTCTGCTTCCCTTTATACACCAAACTTCTTCTCTCCTCTTTCTGAGCAGATCCCACCATTATTCTTGACCATTGGATGCCTTGAAGAGATCTTAGCCATTGAATCAGTGTTTGGCGCCAAAAGATAAATAAGCCAGTGGGGGGAGTTGAGATGGTGGGAGGGAAGCATTAATTGCTTTTGTTGTTTGGTGGAGGTGGGGGGAACAAGGTGTGGTGAGAGTTGAAATGGTAGGTTGCCTGGTTGGGGTGATTAGCGAGGAGGGGAGGGAAGGGAAGGGTGTTTGTTTGACTGGTTTGACCGGTTTGACCATAGTTTGACCGAGGATAATATTAAAAGGAAGGGGTCAAATTGAGGGGTCAAAGGGAATGGCGGGTCCAAAGGGTTTGACAAGGCCAAGGTATTTAAGGTTTAATGATCGAGGACCTATTGTGTAATTTTTGAAAATCAAGGGACCAAGGCGCCATATTTGCAAAGTTGCTCCAAGGGACCAAAAGTGACAAGCTCCAATAGTACAAGGACCAAACTTGACATTTTCAAATTTCCAAGGACCATTTTGCCAATTTTTAAACTTGAAGGACCAAATTTGTAATTTCTCAAAACTTTTGATATTTTCACCAAAGGACTAATTTTGACAACTTGTGATTTTAAAAGGACCTTTGGTGATTTTTCTTTGAAATTAAGTGCTCGGGACTATTTCGACAATTTTGAAACTTGGGGACTGAAACGCCAAATTATGCAAACTTAGCTCATTTTTCATCCGATTTTAAACATTTTGCATCCGAAACATATAAAATGCAATTTTGGAATATTTTCAGATTTTGATGCATTTCGAGCATTTTTAACCGTTTTGCGCTTAAGATTTTACCAAAAATGATGAGTATTTACACACTCATCAAACATCCATGTGGAGTCACGTGAAACAGAGATCCTTAAAAAAATAGTTAAGTGAATCCAGATCCGTCATAGAAAACTCTTGATTTAGAGAAGCAATAATTCTCTGTAACAAATGCTCAGACGAAGCAGTGAGAACAATATCATCAACATACAGTAACAAATAAGCAGTGTATGTCCCTTGTCTGTAAATAAATAATGATGAGTCACAACGACTATGGCTAAACCCAACCCGAGTAATGTAAGAAGCAAACCGCTGAAACCAAGCCCGAGGTGCCTGCTTAAGACCATAGAGAGACCGTTGTAATAAACAGACATGATCAGGATGATCAGGATCCCGAAACCCAGGCGGCTAATGCATATAAACTGTCTCAGCCAAATCACCATGAAGAAAGGCATTTTTGACATCCAGTTGATGAACCGGAAAATGTCTAAAAAGAGCCAAACTAAGAACAGTCCGAATAGTGCCAGGTTTAACAATTGGCCTAAAGGTCTCATCAACATCAACACCCTCAATCTGAGTGCTACCATTCGCAACAAGGCGAGCCTTGTAGTGACTAAGGGTACCATCTGCCAAAAACTTATGGCGAAATAACCACATACAACGAACAATATTGGCATCCACAGGTCTAGGCACAAGAGTCCAAGTTTTATTTTTAATAAGAGCATCAAACTCATCATACATAGCATTTTGCCAATTGGGATCATTAAACGCATCATTATAGGACTTAGGTAAAGAAGAAATTGAGGACACATGAAGAGTAAAACGCTGAGTGGGACGATTAGTCCCGACACGATAACGTGTGACCATGGGGTGAACCGAAATCGGGTTCAGGTTAACAGGTTGGGTGGGTTGATCTGGGGAAACGGAAACAGGTTGTGAGGGAGATGGTTCTGTATTGATGAATGGTATGGAAGTAGGAGTGGTGGAAGGCTGTTGTGGTGGTGAAGTTGGTGGTGAATTTGGGCTAATAGGCTCAATAGAAATGGGCTCATTGGATGTAGGAGTTGAGGTTACAATGGTAGGGATAACTTGATGATCAGTTTGAACAGTGGTTTGAGTGGTGGGAGATGATAAGATGATATTGGAAATTACATTAGACGAGTCATCCAAAAAATAATAAGAGGGACTGGCGGTGGGTGTCTTTGAGCCAAATGGGAAAACAGTCTCATCAAAAGTAACATGTCGGGAAATGATAATTTTATTTGTGTTCAGGTCCAGACAACGATAACCACGATGATTGGTGGCATGACCCAAAAATATGGAAGGTGTGGCCCGAGCGCCAAGTTTGTGATTAGTATCAATGTGTGGATAACAAAGATACCCAAAAGTACGTAAAATACTATAGTCAGGTATTGATCCAAAAAAGCGAGTAAGGGGGATTTCATTTGTAATGGCACGTGAGGGTAAAATATTTAAGAGATAAACGGCCATATTGAGAGCTTCGGTCCAATAATTGGGAGGGAGATGAGCCTGAAATAATAATGTACGTATAAGGTTATTGATGGTTCGAATCATCCTTTCATATTTCCCGTTTTGTTGAGATGTACGAGGACAAGAAAATCGAAACTGAATCCCATTATCAACAAATATTTTATGAAAAGCGTGGTTGTCAAATTCACCACCATGATCACACTGAAAAGATTTGATTTCACACTTGAATTGAGTGCGAACAAAGGTACGAAACAACATAAATTTGGACAAAACATCAGATTTATTAACTAAAGGATAAACCCAAACATACTAAGAATAATGATCCAAAAATAAAACATAGTACTTGAAACCAGAAAGACTTGGAATTGGCGAACTCCACAAGTCCGAGTGTACAATATCAAATGAAGACTGAACCAAACTACTAGAACTACCAAATGGAAGTTTCACGTGTTTGCCAAGCTGACAAGCATGACAAAGAACGGGAGACTTCTCTTTATTACATGAAATAGAATTACTTGAAAGGACACGACGGAACACTTCACTTCCTGGATGGCCAAGACGTTGGTGCCACGTATACTGACTCGTGAGAAAAGCATGCGGAATGGTGGAAGGTTGAGTGACAGGGTAGAGATCTCCAGTGCTATCACAGCGGAGCAGCACCCTACGTGTTTGAAACTCCTTAACAGAAAAACCAAAAGGGTCAAACTCAACAGTACAATAATTATCGCGAACAAACTGACGAACAGAGATCAAGTTTTTGATGATATTAGGTGTAATTAAGACATTAGTTAAATGAAGGGGTCGGTGTGGAGTAGGCAAAATGCTATGGCCAGAGTTGATAACGGTAATAGAATGCCCCGTCACCAACCGCAACAGATGGGTAAATGCACGAATTAAAAATATTACTAAGACAATTGACATAATCATTAAGATGAGAGGATGCACCTGTATCCATATTCCAATTACCGGCAGTAGGATCCTGAAGTGACACTCCATGAAACGCACTTGGTAAAATTGTTTCCTGCCCCGGTAGTTGACTCGACTGTTGACCGAAAGTAACTTGTTGACTAGCAAATGGTGAACCCTACTGTTGACCAGCCATATTGAAACAACCTGCCAGTGCATAATGACCCCCCAATGTAAACATGCCAAAGGAAAGTGATGTTGAACCCTTGCTGGACCCTCCATCGCAACATGGACCTGCTGTTGCTGACCCCCTAGCGTTGCATGAACCTGCTGGTGTGAACCCTGCAGATCCTGGCCCCCCTGTTGTTGCAATGAAGAAATTTGCAATAGACACTAAACCGACAAGACCCTTTAATGAAATTGAAGCATGGTTTGCTTACCTTTTCATTAGATTGAGTAGAATGCCGAGTATTAGAAGAAGAGTTAGCCAATAAAACCAAGGGTGACGAAGAGGTAGAATTGACAAAATATTCTTGAACACGTGATTTCAACCTCATCTCTTACGTGGTGAGCATAGAACGAACCGTTTTAAGGTCCGGAAATATCTCGCGATGAGCAATGATAGTAGAGACACTATCATACTTCGCGGGCAACCCTTCCAAAGCAAATGTAACCACATCGTCAGTGCTAATAGGAGAACCAAGACACGTCAAGATAGTAGCAATGGTCTCGATCTTACGAAAGTAAGAATCGATAGTCATATCCCCAAGCTTCAATGCACGTAATTCGACTTTCAAAGCAATAGAACGGGAGCGCTTATTATCATTGAAGATCAAAGCAATTAGTGTAGCAACCCGTAATTTTTCATAAAGTAAAATGACTATTTTACCCTTTGACTTCTTAAAGTTGACCTCGACTTTGACTTTTGATTATTTGACTTTTACTATTCATCCCGTAAAACTTTTTATTTTTATTTTACCATAATGACAAGATAAACGACTCACTCGACGAGTCGTCCTGACGACGTACGTTGAATCCATTCAGAACCGATTTCACAAAACCATGTCCGAGAATTACTTTTAGGTTTAAACGTCATTCAGACATCCCGTTATGTCCATAAAACACTATAAACATTAGAAATATTTATTTCTACCATTTTACGACAATTCCACAAGTTTTGGAATTTTACGTTTTCCAGTTCTGCGTTTTACACGAAATACGCGTTTTGACCAAGCGTTTCCGACTTTTAAACAAATTTAAGCAACCCGATGGAACTTACCACTCATTTTATATTTTATTATGGAGTATAATGATAAATTTAATCATTTCTACACGTTTCATATTTTTAGGATACCCGGTTTTAAGTTTCGTGACTTAACGACTTACAGTTAGCGATTTTCGGTACAAAAACGACTCCGTAAAAGCAAGATAATGCAAGTTTATCCATCTAGTCATCCTTTATCCCATTAGAATGTGTATATGAGGCATTTTTATGTGTTGACCAAGTCAAAGAAGCTTACATAGGAAGCTTACACTTTTGCAAGTAAACTTTGGCTCCAAGTTCTATCCTTTGGCTCCAAGTATTGTAACCTCCTCATTTTAGTATAAATACCCCCCCCCCCTCTCTCCATTTTAAACAAACACACATTCCATATTTTTATTCATAACTCCAAGTTTATGCTAAGAAGTTGCAAGTAACAAGTTGCTACATCAAATTTCTAGCAAGTCTAAGTGATTTTCTTGAGTTTAAATCCACTCAAGTCACTTAGAACTTCATCACCAATCCTTCAAGATTACAAGAAGTATAGAAGGGTGCCAAGGTGTGGAAAGCTTGTTCAATCAAAGTCCTAATCCTTACTAAGTTACTCCTTTCTTTAGAAAGCCAAAAGTTGTAAGCAACTAATCACCACCATCACTCCATTGTCTCATGTTTATTATTACTAATCTTGTCAAATACATGCTATATATATGGTTACTGTGTTGATTCATGATGTACATATAATCAATCGTATGTTTTAATTCACATATTGTTGTAAAAATAACAAACTTGTAAACTAGTTATATTCTATATATTTGAAGCTATTTAAAACAACTATATATGGACTTGGTAACTTACATATTACTGTAGACAAAATAAAAAGGTAAACATAGCAACTTGAATCATCCGAAACGGACAAACGAGTCAAAAATTATAGTAAAAAGAAGTTAGCAAACTCTAGAAACGACCAAATTGCTTACTGTTGAATCTGTCTAAAAATAAGTGGTACTTCTGGTCCGAATCATCAAAAAGTTTAAACACGAAAGTTGTTCGGAACAATGTTTTACATCTACCGCGAGGGAACTCGGCCTAAAAAGACCAAATGATATCATTTACTGCCTAATATTTGTAAAACAATTTTTTTGTCGGCAAAAATTGGATTTTCACAAGTTAAAAATATAGAAACCATGTTATTTTCATAACTAGTTACATATTGAATCTTTACTAAAACTTCATTCTTGACATTATTAATAAGTTGTATTCATTAGTAAACTGTGAGAACTTGTAAGAACTAGATGTTTACTAAAAGCATGATAAACTTTATAATATAATAATCTCCACTCAAAACATATATTTTATCTACTAAGTGCTACAATACTAGGGAGCTTCATGTGAGGGGTTAAATTTGGGTCAAACGTATCGACGAGTTGTTGGATTTACGATTTAAAGTGTCCTAGCTCCTCGAACGTTTACTACATGACCTCTGAATTATGATGGCCCGAACGGTAGTACGATATCTATTAACTAAATACGTTTTCACATATTAAAACTGTTACTATAAACATCAAACTATAAATGACTACATCATGATCAACATAGAGACATATATAGGATGATTTATGTTTTCCTAAAACATTATTCCAAACCTAAGTCGCAACATTCCAATTTTAGGTTGCACGTAGAAGTTTCCCGATGTATCCATCACATCCGATAAAGTACTTAACATCATTAAAATCTAGGTGAGTTCATAGCCCTACTTTCTATTACTTAATTGTTTTACAAACCCTTGGGGGAGATACATGCTTTATTTTAAACCGAACACATTGCTTTCAAAATGTATGCTTATCTGAATGTTTTATTAGCACTAAGTTACCACATTTGCAAAACATAAGTCCCTAAATCATGAATCATTAATCACTGGAGAGAGTGGGCACGAATATTGTGAATAGATCTATTGGGATTGACGAATCCCGTTTGTGTTGGGCCCGTTAAAGGCAAACAAACGCACTATATTTGAGTAACATTCGGTAAAAATGGCAATTTTACCTATTAGGGTTGGTACCAACAATTTAACCAATTAAATTTGGAACACGTTAATGGCTTGGTTGCATGATGCTTAGTCTAATAATAACTGTTTTGTTTTCAACCATTGATGTGAGTCTATAGCTCACACTACAAACATAATGTGTTCAACCATCAAACAAACTCTATTAACTTCACTCAACCTTTGAGTTGGCAGTTTTAAGCATGTATTTCAGGTCCATAATGTCGGAAGCTGGCACGGAAGGGCAAGGGCAAGAACAAGAAGGCTTTAAATATTTTATCATTCACAAAACATCAAAAACTTTATTTTGATGTATTTTGTAAACAATGGAACCAACTGGGATGTATTTTGTAAACTCTGATATATTTGAATCATAAATCCTTTTTAAAACGACTCCTTTAGAGATCGTTTTCTATTGTTATGACTATTGTGCCGTCGAGTAACACCCAGTTTGAATTCCGCTGCATATCACGAAATTGGGGGTGTTACAGTTAGGTCCCATGCTTCCTTTGCCGTTTGAGGGTCCTCAACAACAAGACGTTGTTGAAGAGTTGTGGACATGGTAATGAAGATCCAAGAGAGAATGATGGTATCAATTTTTAATCATTCGGCATCGGGAGGTGGTGGAGCGCTTGAGCTCGTTTCATCCGGAGCTTTGCCCAAGATATGGTCCAAAAGAGAGTACCCCTTGCAAAGATTCTTGAAAAAGTAAAGCCATGAGGAGTAATTCATCTCCTCAACATCTAACTTGACCGGGACAAGGTTATTTAGGTTAGTTATAGTCATGAGTTTATCTGATAGTAGAATAACATGTGGAGGTATGGGTGGGTTATCGTTGGTCATTGTGGAAGTAAACAGAAGCAAGGTTTAAAGTACTAGGGTTTGTGGAATACGTATATTACTAGGAAACAAAAGCAACGATGAAGCAAACAATTAACACCAAAGGATCGATGGCTATCACGAAGCCAACGGTTGAAGTTAACAAGAAGGTCAACTGGTTATCATAATGAACCAACGATCGACACACCAAAGAACACATAAAGAACCTATCGACCGGTAATCAAAGCTACCAACGATCGAGCAGTAGTAGGAAGGTATAAATTGGTTATGGAGCGGAAGTTTTAGGGTTATGGATCATAAAGGCTGATACCATGTAAGTCGTTTAGGTTAACTGTGTTTCTGTCGTTTCATTGATCAACCGTATAAACTTATATAGAATACAAACCCTACCAATAGCTACTCGGGCTTAGCCCATACAAACCACAATGGGCTCACAATGATAAATATGACTAACATCGGGCGGTATTTTTTATTCAATAAATTGCTAGATATCAATTATATTTGGCAAATAAAATATTTAGGGTGATTTTCGCATGTTGCTGCATAGTTCAAGGTATTTTTTTCTTTTTTTTTTAATTCCTTTGGGCTGGGTGGGCTACACTTTTTGGGCTAAAAATATATTTTTTTTCTTTTGCCGATGGACGAAACGAACACGTATTCAACGCGCTATAGTATAATTCTATAATTTTAAGAGAAAAGCATAAAGAAAGTCAAATTATTATGTAGTACACGGAGTACTATAAATACGTTGTTTTACTAAATTTTCAATGCATTGACTAAGTCAATTACTTGGTGTAGCCCTTGAGGCTGTTTGTTGGCGCAAGAGACAGGGTTTGAATCATGGCTTGGGTTTCTCTTCTTAAACTTTATTCTAAGAAACATTAATATGCATATATTGTTAATTTTTTCACATGCATTATTAGCCGTGGCAATGATTTCATCGAAATATAATATATATGCATGCATGGTGATTAGCAGAAAAACGTTGCAAAAATGCAATGAAAGATCACAACAAAGCAAAGGATAAAAAACTTATAAAATGTCAAAATCATTTTCTCTATTCTAAAACTTCTTCACAACCATAGAACAGTGATCCTCCATGGAGGATGTTGTTGATGACGATCACGAAATGGCAAGAGAAATGCTACTAGTACAATCACCATTCTTGCTATATAATTAACTCCAAAGCTTACATCTTTGTCAGAAACCATATATCGTCCATAGATAACTTTGATCAGGAGAGACATAAAACCTGACATAAACAAGTTACTTAACCCCGACACGACTATCACAAGTAACACGGGCAAAACACTGGTAGTGAACTTATTAAACTGAATTTTCATATGATAGAGTTGTATAATCATGTACATTGATACGAATGCGCTCAAAACGGTAATGATCATGACAAGATCGATGTATCGATCTCTAGAATTTTTTTGACTCGTTTATATGAATGAAGATGATGTTATATGTATTATATAAAGGGTCGCATCGATGATGACAATAACTTAACCATAAATTATTCATAATTAGTACTATAAGTCCTTGGTGAATACTCCAGGAACTGGCATAAAATATATATCCGTTGACTTATTCTTTTAATAAGTAAATCCTAGACTAATCCAACTTTGATATAAGAAGTAGTGGGATCACAAATTGAGCTTTTGTTTTGTCGAGTAACTCAAATTCGATTCAAGCTAGTGTGAGTCTAGCTTTCTCGAGCCTCAAGCTGTGAGTCTAGCTTTCTCGAGCCTCAAGCTGGAGTTCACGTCCAAGAAATGAGTTCGAAATGTTCAACGAGCCAAGCTTGAGCTTATATATATTCGACTCGCGTTATTGTCAACCTTCGATTAATATACAAGTTCTTTTTAATACTAGTATATTTTGCATATTTTATATGTACATAAACTAAGTGTATTTTACTAATTGTCGTGCTTTTCGAGTCGAACTCGAACTGAATTCAAGTATTATATTATATTTTCATCATGTTGGTTGAAAAATATAACATTACAATTAAATTGAGCTTTTCGAGCCGAGCTCGAGTCTTATTTCAATTTTCTCGAGCAAAGCTCGAGCTTCCATCATGAAAGCTCGTCGGGCTATCGAGTCAAGCTAAAGCCGAACATATTAGTGTCGAGTCAAGTCGAGTTCTGCGAAAATTCGATTCAGTTCGACTCATTTACACCCTAAGGAGTACCACAATTGCACTAAAAGAAAGTTGACTTTCGGAGACAGGGTTCTAATGACACAAATAGTGTCACTAAATTTAACCTTTTTATTGACACTTTTTGAAAAATATGGAGGGGGAAATCAAAATTTTAAAATTTAATGACACTTTTTCTAAACAAATTTATGTCTAATAGGAAAAAGAATATCATTACACTTTTTGTGTCATTATATATAAACATTTGCCTATTTCACTTTTACTTACACTCTTTAAGTTATAGAGAAAGGAAAAAGATTGAGAGACCAAAAGCGTGACTAATTTTGTCTTAACTTACGTCATTATTCGATTGGATTGTAAAAAGTGGGTCCTATTAATACAACCAATGAATTATTACACACATGTTTAATACAAAATTACCATAACTTTAGTGCCTCCCAATCATTCCTCATGTAGAAAACATTTAAAATATTTAGTGACATCTTTTTTGAACTTTTTGTTGACAGTTTTATACATCTTACAACACCTTTTGACTTTTAAGTGTCGTTTGTTTGATAGGTATAGGAATCTAGGACAATTAAATTCATTCCAAGTTTGGTTGAGCTATCAGAATCAATCGACTGTAAGTTGGTGACTTTTGGTCATTTCAATTGGCTCATTTTTGCTCAAAAAAAAAATTGGCTCATTTGGTTTCTCTAATATTCTTTCTTTTCTTTGGTGTGTTAAAGAAAAGGAAAGTGATATCAACATTTATGTAACAAACCAAACAACAATATTTAAGTAGTCAAACCAATTCTTATTCTATCCTATTATCATATTCATACTTTTAGTGATTCTTGTTTTCAAACCAAACGCACCCTTAGTGATACTTTTTGTATCACTAAATGATTTTTTTTTTTTTTTTTTTTAATGTGAGATATATATCTCTCAAGTGCACACAAGTTTACTGTTTGTTAATAAGAAACTTTAATTTGATAAATATGTGCAACTCTCAATGGACTTTGATAACACTACATCAAAATGGAACTGGAAGTAACTAACATGAACACTTTATCATACTCAATCACACATACCGGAACCGCATACGTAATTATATATGTTCAAACAATATATATTTATGGGTTTTAACGTTAAATAGTATATACTTTTTAAATACGCTTATTTTTAGTGACGCAGACTTATTTTTCGTTTCATTTATGTAGTGTCTTTCATCTTTTATTCCAATTTAGTGCGATATCTTTTTAAGTTGATAATAAGAATGTCTTTTCATCTAGGATACACGGAAACGCCACCGCAATGCCAGATCACGTGCCAAACGTTTCGAACTGAAACGCGGGGAAACGTCCCCGGTAAAATAGAAACGTTTCTTTAATTGGGGTACACCGATCTTTATCTTGGAAACGTTTAGGGAAACGTTTCTCGCCTAAAATTTCACGTTTCCTAGCTTGAAATAAGTTGTGTTACAATAGAATAAGAAGAAAAAAAACGGTGAAGAAGCAAATTTGATGATAGAAGATGAAGCAAGAGGAAGAAGAAGATCATTCATGAAAAGAGAGATATGGTAAAAATAAAAAAATAAAAAGTACATACACTAATCAATGACATCCCACGTGAATAACAGTAGATAGATTTCGTTTAATATTAAATAAAACAAATAAGTGACTTATTTACTTGCTTTAACTCTTTAGACAAAGTTAGGTAGTATTATTTGTTTCATTGACAATTTAATTTATTTACGGTATTATTTAACTTCTCGTGTCATAGATGAGATTTAAGCTCATTTTCTGAGATATCACAACTAATTCATGTTTTTCTTTTAAATGTTTTTTTGAAAGATAATTTGATAGTTAAGAGTTTTTAATTGATGATTATGAGTAATATTTGTTTGGATTTTTGAATGTTGTGTATATTTTTTTAAAGAAAATTTGCCATATATTAAAATATTATAAAACACATAAACGCTTCCACTGCATCTGCTTTCGAATTTTGTGACGTTCTTGCTTCCTAAGACTGCATCTGCTTCCGTCCCGTGCAACAGCTTTTTATAAGTGTTTCACTTTGGTAAGTTAACGACGTGCAAATCGAACACATACGAAAAAGATGACGTCTTAAATCGAAACACTTATGGAAAGACATCATTATTCTACAATTTAAAAAAGACACGTCACCTAAAACAAAACACTTGAAAAATATATCGCTAATCTACAACTTAAAAAAAAATACACGTATCAAAACGAGACACTTGAAAAAATACATTAATATTCTACGACTCAATCCCTATATTTATTCACCCAATTGTTTTTGGTCCTTCTAATATATAATTAAATAAATAAATAATGTGGGGTACGGGTAACAAGAACTTGGTGGCCAAGTATTTGACTTGGAGATAGGGAACACTTGTTTGAGCAATGCAAGGAGACCGAGCATATTTGTTGAATAAAAAAGAGAGCAAGTCCTGGAAAAAGTTCAAAAGCTATAACCGATACATTTACACATTATGGCTGAGCAAAATTAACCGAAAATCAAATTGAATTGATAAATCAAGCTGACTCAGGCTGAACCGACTTTATTTGGTTCAGTTTTCGGTTTTATATAATTATGGTTTTCATTTTTGGTTTTACTTGGTTCGGTTCGTTTCAAAACCAAGAAAAATACACCTAAACTATCAGTTTTGTTCGGTTTCGGTTTCGTTAGGTTAACTCCGGTTCGGTTCCAGTTTTGCTAGGTTAACTTCATATCAGTTCTCGGTTCACGTTTTCCTCAATAAAATATTCAACACAATGGTATTTTGCAAACACTAAAAGTTTCATTACCTGGTTATAAATTTCAGGATTTAACTCGAGTAAAAGACTTGGTTATACTAGCAGCTTTATTAAAGTTATAGAAAAACTAGGTAAAAGACGTGCGGTTTGAAAACATTAGCAAAAATATCGAGCATCGTTCGTTATTTTTAGTTTAGAAATTATGGTGAATACATCCCGCTTAACACGGAACATGTACAAAATGCCCCATTGTGGTTGCACATGTGAATAATGACCATTTAATCAATTTGACGCTACATGAAAGTTGTCCAATCCCGAAAAATCATCCACAATGGAGGAGGTATAGATGCAAGATCGCTCCTGAATGGAAAGACCTACATTTAAGTCGACAACCACGATGTCGAATGTATTCATAATCGAAGAAAATGTAACATTTTGTTAATGTAATCATGACTCTTTATTTTATAAAGTTATTATAGTTGTTACATGTTGCTATTTTTTCGAAAGGAAATTTTTTATGTCGTTAACTTCTGTATTATGATAACATACCGACAATAGAGTAAAAAGAATTTAAACTAAAAGTAAATACAAAATAAATTAGAAGGGGTATTAATAACCAAAATTATGGGGTATTTAATAATATGGCAAATGACAAAAAAATCATCGAACTTGACACTTTTTATGATTGTGTATAGCCAACTATTTTTTCCTATATATATCTTTATATTATATATAACGGAGGCGTTACACGTAGATAACGCCACGTAACGCCACCTCATCGCTTGAAGAATTCATTATCGCCCATGTCATCACATTGTTGCCATGTAAGCATTTTAAAATTTATTTTATTTGAAGACATTTAATTAATTTTGAATTTTAGACAATTTTTTTATTTTTAAAATTTCAATTTTAATTTTCGGATTTTTTATTAATTTTTGAAATTTGTATTTATTGATAATTTCGGATTAATAATTGAAAAAATGTAGTTGCCAAGATTCGAACTTGGGATGTTAGGCACAAATAAACAACACCTTAACCACTAGAGCAACACTTTTTTTTGATTATATCTTGCATATCCAAATCTATAAATCTCTGTAACTAACACCTCAATTTTTAATATTTTTAAAACTTATTATACATATCTTTTCCTTAAATATATATATTTTCTTAATTCATTCATTATTAAAAAATCATCGTATAAAAAAAAAAAAAAAAAAAAAAAAAAAAAAAAAAACCTAATAGAGTTCAAACTTCATCACGATTTTAGGGTTGCTTGGATAACCATCTTGCTGCATTGGATTATACTCTTGCACTTGCGAGCGATTGTGTCAGAAAATGTTGGTTATTTGCAATGCAGTTTGTTAAGGAACATCCTAAGTTTTTAAAAAACCCTATGTATGTTACTGGTATTTATTATTCGGGGATAGTTATTCCAATAATTACCGAGGAGTTATATAAAGGTACAAGATTTGATTTTCTGTAGATTTTTATTTCTTTTGTGTTTACTAGCTATAGATCTATAACCATGTATTAAGTTAAAGCGAGCATAATATAAGCTGGGACAAAAAGTAATTCACACTCTATGTGCTCATATTCAATAGGTAACGATGAAGGTCTGGAACCAAAAGTAAACATTCAAGTAAGTGCATATATGATAGGCAACATATAATAGCTTTCAGATCAGTTTTAGTTCGAATGATGCATAACCATATTTTGATGATGGAAACATAGGGATATATGGCGGAAAATCCATTAACCGACAAAAGTGGTGACATAAATTCGAGGCTCGAATATGCTTATCGTATGGCACTTATATCTGAAGAATTATATGAGGTAACGTAGTTTCCATTCGAACATATATGTTGCATATATTTTGCTATAATAATAAAGTGAATCTAAAGAAAGTTTTTAATTTGGCCAATGAAACTTTAAAAGATTTACCTGATCCTATAGAACTGAGCCACACACGAAAACGGAAGGCACCACAGGTTTATCAATTACGTGAAGTTGCCTTAGAGAAAGGTCAGATACTATCGTCTTACAGTTCGTTGCCACCAGTTCAGCCACAGTCAGAAAATTCCCCAACAGCGCTTTGTCATTCGGCTGAAACTGTGCCTAACGGTATACGCTATGGTAATCAAACAACCAACGCTGATTACAGTGAAGACCATATTAGTGGATTGCTAGCTGGCTCGCCAACAAAAAAAATATGTATGTAAAGTGATCCTTTCTTATTTTCCTCCTCTAATCTTTAGCGCCGCTTCCCAAAGGTTACCTGTGGCTGCTTTCTTGCACCTGTTGTTATTTCAACCCATACCAACAAAGCAAAAGTCCAATAAACACACACACTGAATTCAGAACACGCTGACTCATGTGGCCCCATAACTCCAAACACAATGGATAAAGGAAAACGTAAGGTCTTTGAATACAACGACACAAATAAGTACAGTGCACAGAAAGAAAAAACAACTTCAGGATCATGTTACGGAGCAGACGATACACTAATAGATCTCTTATGTATGTTACATAAGTTGTTTTTAGTTACCGTTGTATTTGTCCTTTAAAAATTTTAGCTTAAAATACTCTCTTTATGTTCTCTATTACAGGCGATGAGTGGTTATGCGAAACAGAAGACAATGACATACGTGATTTTAATGAACGCTATGTCTGCTCCTATGGTAAGTTTTCACATGTCAACGGCGTCACTTTTGTTATGATTACCACTCTGCATAAATAAATTGCCGTTGCACCCGTTCAAGTACAACTGTCACGCACATATTCCTTACTATACCTATGTGGTTTACAGATCTGCCATGTTTTTCATCAGCAATGCGCGAACGTACAAGTGTCCAATTCAATCAGAAACTGCCCCTTCCACAAGGTTTGTTGGTGTCTTTTATTTTTACTTATTTTATATCGTTATCACTTGAAGATGGGTACTTCTATTACTATCTCCTACGTCCCTCTTTCGCTTACCTACTGATATTCATGTTTTTTGTTCCAGCTAACGCGTGCCCTTTGTCAACAAACCTGGACACTGTACACACCCTACCGAGTGCCCCAACACTTCCCACACAAGGTTTCCTACTTCTTAGTAAATTTTCTTTATACACTACAACTGTCCATCAATATTTAATCACACAACTTATGGGCCATACATATTTCTTGGTATATGCATGCATATTACAGGTGAACCATGTTCTTCATTGACAGCCACTGAACATGCGAGTGTATAAGTGAATCAGCAAATGCATCATTCGCAAGGTTACGATTTTGCTTTTGTGTCTTGGTATCTTCGTTCATTTAAAAGGACTTTTATATTATCATATGGTGATGACCCCTTTCAGTTGGTTAATAACATTTCTCCCTTTTGTTATGCTTCCTCATGTTACATTTTTCAGCGCACTCCCAGAAGAGTCCTTGAAGAGTCTTAACCCGAGCAACATATATGGTGTCCCTGATGAGTATCATGGAGTGGGCGAAAAGGGTGTGAGTCAGGTATGATGGTTGCAACTCAGAGGATGAAAAAGGGTCATTCAGGTTGAAACTACATCAGGGAGTGTTAATATTGTTTTCATGCTGAGCTTTAACATTAAGAAGGGATATGATATGAATCAAATGATATCTCAACTCTTGTGACTCAGTGAGTGTTTTGTAACTGATGTGGTGTGCATCAGTGTTTAAACAAAACCCAACTATGAACCTGACCCCCCAGTGTTGAACCCCTATCACTTAATCCGCCGGTAAAGATTGCTTTATTATAACATGACACATATCCTTATCTTTTCCCTTTGTTTTACTATTTTTTCGTCATCTCCTTGTGAGGATGGTGAAGTAAAAGGATTATATAGGAGGATGTATAATTACTTCTTCAGCAATTTTGAATCTATTTTGAGCCAGATTCTATTCAGTTTATGATCATGTTGAGGCACAAAAGAACTTCAAATGTTTGTCAATTTTGTTTGAAAACCAAATTCTTACCTTAATGGTTTAAGCTTTAAATAAACCAAATTAGGAAGTTGTATGCATTAAAAATACACTTTGGGTGAGTTCTCTAGGGTAACCAGTTAGACCCCTTTAACTTATTCCCTTTTTGGTTGGTTTATCTGACCCACTTGAAAAAAATTACTACCAAGTCCTACATATATTTTAATGGCAGAAAGAAAGATATGCCTGCAGAAGAAGTAGGGACATTTTTAGATAGAATCATTGGAAGCAGAGGCTTTGGATTACTAAGGGTGCTTGATTTGGAGGGTGTTTATCGCCCACGGTTACCAGAGAATCTTGGAAACCTATTTCACTTGAGGTATTTAGGCTTGAGATGGACTTTCTTAGACAGTCTTCCATCATCACTTGGTAGCCTGATCTACCTTGAAACACTGGACATCAAGCATACACATATAACCACTCTCCCAAGTTCTATATGGAACATGAAGCATCTTCATCATCTTTGTCTGAACGGAGCTCGCTTAGACATACATGCAAGCAACCAAACATAAAGCACTAAGCCATCTCCAGACTCTATGGGGTTTATTTGTAGATGAGAAGATTGCAAGAAAGATTAGTTTGACTCTTAGCAGAATGACCAACCTTGAAAACTAGATCTCACAAGACAGTCTTCCTCAACAGCAACAACTACCACAACTACAACAACAAGTCAGTCATCCTCTTACGAAGAAATTGGATTGTGGATTTCAAAACTATCTAGCCTTCAATCTCTAAGATTAAGGTCAAAGGATAAAATGGGTCGGCCGTCAGAGCTCATTATTAAACCATTTTCAAGTCTTGGGAATCTCTATCAACTATACTTACTAGGACATTTACGGGAATGTCTTTCTTGGTACCAAATGTCACCTGGACTTAAAGTCCTAACTTTATCAGTTTCAAAGCTACACGAAGATCCCATGGTAACACTATCTCAGCTGCCAAACTTGATGGTCCTGAGGCTTTTAGCTGCTTCCTATGTGGGAGAAGAAATGCATTGTCCCGAAAATGGATTCTCTGCCCTTAGAGTTCTTAAGGTATGGAAACTGGAAAAAGCTAAAAATTCTGACAGTACATGAAGGAGCAATGCAGAATCTACATACCTTAGAAATCATGTGACGGCTCTATTGGTGCTCAAACACTAGAAAAAAGGTTGTCTTGAAAATGAAATAATATACACGTGCAAACCGCAATATCAAACACCATGTCAGTTATCTGATGTGTGAGTTTTATCGCGGATGCAGGTATTCGATCATTGTTTATCTTCTATGCATTATATCTGTAAATATACATCTGTCAAATAATTGTGTCGGGCATGTCGGTGATCAGACATGTCAAACGTTATGGATTTTTTCTGAAATTTTCATCTATTGTTTTTACGAAATGGACCAAAACTGATTGTTTTATGGAATGGGTCAAACCGAGCCTGTATAAATGGTGTACGTCTGAAATTTTTAGTCAATTTAAATTTGCAGTACTCTTTTTAGAATCTGATGTGATTATTGCCCGTTTGATCAGTTACTTTTCAGAGATTGTTAATTCGTACATGTACAATTTGACATACACCATTTAAATATCAGGTGGTAATTCATCAAGACGGGCATCAACAACATTGGATAAATTGAAGTGCCTTGGGTTCGGTCCATCTATCTTCATTGGAACCATCAGCAGTGGAGAATTAACATATCAGCATCTTCAGAGGTAGCGAGATATCAATTCTAACTGCTATTACAAGAAACTTTACTTCATTACAATATGCATTTCACAAGATTTAGTCTAATATATATTAATATTATTTATGCATTATCGTGAGTAGGAGAGATGATCCTTGGTTTGGGCCGGTAGGAATGACCTGTGTTCACATAACATGGAGTGACCGAGGTGCCATATCACTTGAGGTAACCCCTCAAACACGTTTATTTATTACTCCAATATTCTGATTACTTTATCATGTTTTATAATTTTATGAAAAGTATCCGTGCTGTTTACAGCTAGCTACAAACTTGATATGTTATTATACTGCTTCAGGGTTTAGAGCTATAGAATGTCGAACATTTGAATAAACTGAATTTGTTTTAGTCCATGGTACTAAAGCTTTGGAACTTTCTTCTGGTGAGTCAGTCTCAAAGAAGCTTCAAGAGCTTGAGAAGATTTTGTACCAGTGTGCAACTAAAACAATCCCTATGGTGGTTGCTAATCCTGACTTTGTGGCCGTGGAGGCTAGAGAACTACGTATCATGCCTGGTAAACTTAAAATATTAATAGCCATTTGTAGCTTAAAATACTTAATATACCTCCTTCTAACTGCTTTTGCTAGGCTACATTTACAAATATTTATGATTACTGTTTCTTTTTTTCCCTTGCAGCTTCTAGGTTTCGATGTTGAATATTGTATGGTTCAACCAATGTAGAACTTGAATTGCATGTTTTCATGCTTTACCTTAATTGTGCATTTGAATTGTACATTTATAGTTTTAAGTTAGTAATGAAAGTATTTCAAGAGATGTCTAAAAAAAATTTGTTTAACATAAATATGCATGTTTTATTTGAGGTAGTATAAATTTGCTAGCGTAGAAATAGTATTCACTTATGGTGTAACGAGAAGTGGTAAGACGCAAACTATGCGGGTACCACTAAAACCGGCCAACTTTCTACTTAAAAAATCACGTGCATTTATCAACAGCCCGCCACTAACATGTGACTATACGCTTTATGCAAGAAACACTATTTAGCTTAAAAGAAGGTCAAGTGACATGAATTTAGCTAGGAGATCATGAACGACGTGTATCTACTCCAATCATGACTCTAAAATTAGAAAGAATTTTTTTTAAATAAGGTTTTCAGGGAAGTGATTATCTGCATTTTTAGAAATGTGCAAGAACAATGTAATAATTATATAAGGTATGTATTGTATACATACAAAATATTTGGTAGAATCATCTTAAAAATTAAGCACAATAACATACAAATAAAATATATTCCATTACCTAATACATGTTGTCCTTTGTTTTATATTAAAACTATCCTAATATATGTTCATAGTTTGTGTGCACTTGCAGGTTTTTAATTGTTACACGAACTTCCCAACAAATGATGTGTACAAAGAAAATTAATTTTGTATATGAATAAAATGATCATCTATTTTTTTTTTATTTCGCTATCACGATTAATAAAAGTTAAGGCCAAACATTGTCCCAGATTGGTTTGTTTCTACAAAACCCGGTATACTTATATTATTTAATTGTTTCGTTTGTATATTTTATAATTTACATCCACAAACCATACAATTATATATACTTCTAAACCAAAAAATAACAAAAACCAATAACTATAAACCAAAAAAAATTGTTTTATAATATTGTTTGACAATTTTAAAAATGTATTTCGCTTAACAAAAACAACAAACAAATAATTATAAGTCATGCCGCCATTGGGCGGCTTAACTAGTATATATATATATATATATATATATATATATATATATATATATACATTATATATAAGAGGAGGCATGCTACATAAAATGCCACTTGGCATCCCATAATCTTAAGTCATATTTCCATGTCATCATTATATTTATGTGGCATTTTTTAAATTTTTTAAATGACATGTGGCATTTTAATTAATATATGTACAATTTTTTTTAATATATATATAAGAGGAGGCATGCCACGTCATCACAACTTAATGCCACCTATGCAGTTTTTTCATTAAAATGCGGATTAATTAAAATGCTCAAAAATTTAGTCCATTACAAGATTCGAACTTGGGATGTTAAACACAATAATTGAAGCACTTAACCATTGGAGCAATCCAAGAGTTGTGATAGAACTTGCAACACATAATTGATATTAAGTAGGAAAATCCCAACATCTACATTAATCTAAAAAATCGTTAGTTATCCCTTCCTTCAAGCAAAACCCACACAAAACCCTAATATTAATCATATACGACCTTTTTTCTTCAAAACTCTAATATCATTGAACCACTTTATATTAAATAATGTAAATTGTATTGTTTTTTTTCGTATATTGATTCATTTTTTTTATTCTCATTGATACAGTTTGGTTCACCGGACGATTTTGATGATGCTTCACACAAGGTACTTCTGATACAATATATTTTAAGTAATGACAATTTGAATGGACTGAAACTTTGTCATAATATATTTAGGCTCATCACCATGATGTATCTTTGGTTACATATGGTATAATTCTTTCCTAACGAACCAGTTTATTAAATTTGGAACCGTTATCAGGTTTTTTGTAATTATTTTGTTGGTTTGGGTCTCCTGCTAAACTTCAAATGAGTTAAGCTTTATGGTTTAATAATGATTGATCAATAATAGATGTTTATTTGCATTCTTGTTTATATAGACCACAACTTCTATAAAAGAATTTATGGCTTAACTGAAGGTGTTAACACATGTTCATCACTTGAACCTGGTAATATCTCGAGATTTATGCAATTTGCACATTTGAGGAGGAAAAGATCAACCGGACTGGGCCAAAATAGGTGCTTCAGTACGTGTAAGTTTGGTTTGATTTTTAAGTGTTTTCATTATGCTGTGAAGTTTGGTTTGATTTTTATGTGATTTACTTGATTGTGTGTTTTATGAGTTTATGTGATTAGGAATATTAAATCAATGGTGGTTGTGAATTGCTAGCAGTGAATCTGAGTATTTTGCCGACTTTCTTATTCTTCATAATCGTAAAACAAAACCAGAGCTCACAAATCCAGAATATCAAAACAATTAAACCATAATTTCTTTTTCTTGCAGATTGAATTATGCCATAGATTTTTAGTGAAGCTCCTTTATTCTTTCACATCGTCCTTAGCTTCTGGCGAACTCTTCTGACCACAAGGTGACGTTTTGAGATTTTTTGGATCCATTGTCTGATATTCTCACTCAAAGCGGTAAGGTAAACACGTATCACGTGTTGATTTCTGACCTGGTCGTCTTGCCCCTGGAGGTTTTAGGGGATCGTGAGCCCGTCCTGCACCACGTCATTTACCTCCATGAGTTGTTCGACGAGTTGCAGGATGTCTACCACCTGTTGATGAGCGTAGTGTTAGGAGGCCCACTACGATAAGAGATAGATGGCATGTTGTCCCCTTGCCACCAAGGGGAAGGCCAGTTGCTCATTCACCGAGGTCCTATGATAAGAGACTACCTCGTATGCTTTATCATTTACCGTTGCAACATAATAAGTTTTTCTTGGCATCTAAATAGTCTCAATACTGTAATCTTTTGCATACAGTTCATTCACACACCAAAAGCAGCTTGAAACATGATTATAGCTGACGTGGGGAGCTGCCACTCAGGATTTCCGTTTTGATTTTACAAGAGGGTAATGTCGTAAAGATTTGTATATTATATTCTACATATAGTTTGTCTAAAACTTATCATTATTAATAATAATATCCTATGTTACTGATGTTACACATATTTATTATGCAAAATATGTGAACGAATACAATATTGAGGGTATGAGCCAACCATTTTAAAGAAAAGAAACGGCCAAAGCTTAGCTGATAATCTGTGTTCTGTTATGACAAAAAGAGCTATGATTAATGATCCAAGTGAACCCACTTTCAGGAAACAGATTTGTTATACTAACAAAAAAAGGCCTAAATGGAATTGTTCTTGAAGCTTTTGTAGGTCTGATGAGCGCAAGCCTGTAAATGGGGTTGAAGAAGATCACAGGAAAGATGAAGCACTCAAGGGTTTTCAAGGTGATTCTGTTACTATATGAAGAGTGTAAGAAGAGAGCAAGGATGGTGCCTTAGATCATTGTCTTGGTGGAAGTCGAGTCAAATAGAACAGATGAAAGGGGCGTTGCCACCAGACTCTATGAAACACGAGTAAGCAAGTATGAATTTTAAGGGTTCATCTGAGAATGATAATGGATCACTTACTTCTCAAGGTTCTCTTAATGGCAGAGACCGTATGCAACATGGAACTGAAAGATCTCCACACCCTCTTGTACCTTATGCATGAAGGTATATGTCATGCACTCCAACGATTTAGTATGCCAGTTTCGTTTGCAAATTTTTTTAAAGTAAATAGGTTACAAGCTACATATTATTGTTATGTTGCAGGTGGTAAGTATCATCCTGTTGAACGATGGGGCTGCTCCAAAGTTTGATTGTAGTTATGAATTATAAAGTTACTTAAATTGGTCATTCTGCCATTAAAAAGTAATCACACTTACCCCACACTGATTCCAACTTATTCTACCCCGTATCTCTTTTCTTTTGTCATCCACCTGACTCAAAACTAAGATAAGCGGCTGTTTTAGTAGTTTATCCATTATCCAATAGCTGCAAAGTAGATCTCAAATGGGCGAGTTTACAAATAAAGAAATAGCTAAAAAGAGAATGGGTAGAACAGGTTGAAGGCTACCCAAAGTTAATGGATGCAACCTCCTAATAGTTGCTACATGATTAGCAGCTCTAGAAACTTTGCATTTATGTATTTGTCATTGTTGATTACTTGCATCTACATAGAAAGTTATATGTTGCTGCTAATTTGTTATTCTGTTAGTTTGTTGTTGAGAAGGAAATGCTGATACAGAAGGAAATGGTTCTAATTATGGTGTTCAGCAGAGCAAACGGATGCTTCAACAAAACATTCCGTTGCTCTAACAGTCAAAAAGCCGAAGCACAAAGCGCACACATACTTTTTAGGTACACTCTTAATATATTTACTACTTTTTGATACACATATACCACATTAACAACAAACGAAACCAAGCCTTCTCATAGTTTGCCGAATTCATGCCAAAAGTAACAATTTATATATAGGTTTAAAGTTATATATGTTTTGTAGCTAATTAGTCTAAAGTGGTTCTCAATTTAACTTACCTATAATAGTAATAGGCCCATATAAAGAAGCATAATATACATCATAAGTTTAAATTTATGTTTTAAGGCCTGATATGAGGCGCCAAAAAGCGTCCACGGCGTGCCTAGGCTGAAGCGGTCTTGAAGCATGTGCCTCACTGACTTTCATAATTACTTCGCCTGGGGGTGTCTGATGCGATCAGGCCACTGCCTCACCTAGCCTCGCGCCTCAGGCGCTAATTAGAGGCATGCTTTTTTAAACACAGAGTACTTGTGATTAAGTTTAATGTTTGTTGAAACTCATTCATAATTAATGTACACAGTTTATAATGCAATCTTGTAAAATGTGTCATCGAGACGGGAGGCCAGAATTCTGTTATTGTCAAAGAGTAGTCAAGTCTTTATGTATATCCAAACTATGCTATTTCTTGTGTACTTCTTTGTTCATTAGAGTACAATAATATTGTGCTATAGAAAAGGCATAGTTTAATGTAGCCAAGAGCGGGATCCAAACTTTGTCGCTCCCAGGATTAAAACTCTGTTGGTCTCTAACTAAAGATGGTCGTGGTATGCAAGATTGCTTAAAGTATGAATTTGTAGTGCAAAAAGGTTTCTTATGACCATCTTGACTGGCTTAAGCAGGGTTATCTCCTTTGTTGTACTTGCTTAAATTTGCCAACCAAGCTGCTCCTAAGACCATATCTGCTATGTACAGACCAAATACAGATAAATATGTTATTACTAGGCAAGAAATTAAACAAGCTACAGTTCGTGACACTAGCGTTTGGGTCTAGGGCCATCAGCAAGTCTGAGACTGAACTTTTCTGTTGGAATAACATGTAGGGAATCAGATAATACATTGGACTATATCTATGCACAATCAAAGACAGATACTCCAAGTTAGTTGATATACGTAAACAAGCCACAATCTAAGAGTGTAATCGATTTTACATATAGGAAGTTTGGCATGATTAGCATGCATGCTCAAACTTGATGAGTGTCAGAAAACAATCTTATATAGGCACTTGTTCTCTTTAAATATCTACAATATGAAGTATCTCAGATCTGCGTAGCAAATAAAAAGTGGAAGTCGAGTACGATGCCTAAAGGTTATCGTTGTTCTGAACAAGAGCTTGATCTTTTTTCCTTCTCTTTCATATGCTAAAGTTAGTTTAAGAAATTACATATGGAATATTATTTCCCTTGCATGTTTCTTTCCTTGATTTTACTTGCATGTAAAGTTGTATTTTAGATATGCTTGGTAAGGAATTTTCACATCTGCAAAACTAAGCAAACATCTCATAAAACATTTTTTTTTTATTTTATCTCATTTGTTTTAAATCTGAAGTATAAACCGCTAACTTCTTTTATGTTATTATAGCTATTTGAGATGAATGGGAAGATGGTTGGTAGCAAGCGTCTCTACGCCGCACTTGCACAACACAAGGAAGACAGGAGGGCAAGGTTTCAGGAATGTTCCCAGTGTATTCTTATGTTAACAGTATGGGAAGGGTCAATATAAATGTGACTTTATTAGCTGAAGCCTGAAAACTACTACTAGATATTGTAGTATGAAAGAATGCACTTCAAGAATCCATTGGTCATTCAAGCTGTAAAAAGTAACGATGCAGGGGTCAATGCTCAAGCATTCACACTTTCAAAAGACGAAATTGAACTAAGGTTTGCTTGGATTTAATAATGGGTCAGATTGGTTACTTTGACGTTGGTGAAAATGGGATTGGGTTGGTTGAGGCCATACTCGAATAGCCCATTCGTAAGTTAGTGTTAAATACATGCAAAATTAATAATGAGAAAACAGGAAATTCTGCTGAATTTTGTATTAACTTAAAACAAACAATACCCGTGGTTTAGTTTTTGTTAATTTTCAGTTTTTAAGAATAAAGATTGAATCTTGGTATGAGCAGATTGGGATGGACTGAAGCATATACAAGTTGTTGATCCACTCTCAATATTAAGTTGATCAAGGTTGGTTATAACTCCACTCCATTTTGTAAAAGGCTAGAATGTGCATTGATTTATGTTTCTTTGTAAAGAGTTTAGACAAACCTAAATGATTACATTTAAAGAAACCTAAATGAGTGAAGCATATTTACCGATTTTAACCTGTAATTGACAGTCAAACCTTTCAAAGCAATTAGATAATAAAGCAAAAAGCATCCAACAACTGATTTAGAACTCATACCCAAAGGAACTAAAAAAACAGACATATATTGGTATTCTCAAATACACAATTTGTCAATATATTTCAAAAGAGTAAGTAATCCTAATTGATCATTTTGGGTAATTTATAGGGTGTTTGTTTTAACTTATTTCTGGCATGCAAACTTATTTTTCATAAGCCCATGTTTCTCCATTTTTACTTATGATGTTATCAAGACTTAAAGTTGGAAAATAAGGTCAAAGGCGAAAAATAGCCTGACGACAAAAAACTGAACAAAATAAGTTCGCAAACCAAAAGATAAGCTAAAGCCTAAAAAGTAGAAACGTCCAAACCTTATTGTTTTCAGACTATTTTGATTAAACTGATTATCTAATTTTGATTCTTTCAAATCACATTGTTATCTTTCAAATTGCACTGTGAAACACTCCCATTTTCTGTGATATTGTGCTGGTATACAATGGTTTTTTATAGTCAATTGAAGTAGGATTCTTAGAGCATTAGCACAGTAAGGTCTGGAGAGCAAGATGGTTAGGTAACGCGTCGAGTCAGGTTGGGCCGTTAAAGTATTTTTAGTTTCCCAAAAAGTTAGCACCAATGGTAGCATTGTTTCTTACAGATCGAGCACCACGTGGTAAGTGATTATTTAGGTTACATCTCATCATGAACGCAAAAAATTATTCGCTTCGCCATGATATCTGTTTGCTGCTTATGTTTTAGAATTTAGAGTGTAGTATACACGATATCACAAATCGCATGACCATCACTAACCACATCCATCATGACAGTTAAAGCACTATATTATATTAAATGTGACCAAAGTCAAGCATCAAACCAGAGTCAACTACTAACAAATGAATGTCAAGATTCTCGTATATAAAATCTGTGGAACTTACTAAATGCCAATAACAACCCAATACCAGTTCCACTTGAAATTAACCGTTATAATTGTATGTATCCCAGGTACAAACGTTGCTACATTAGATAAGTATGTCATCGCCAACGTTGGGAATCCAAATGGTAGTTAATAAACTGTTATTTTTTATGCATGTATCTATCTAAGTAAGTCACCTAATTTGATTTCCCTTTGCTCTTTCTTTCACTTTTGTCGATGTCTTCCAATTCAAATAGCCCCATTAAGCATATCGATTCACGGATTCGGTGCGTATCTGAAAGATGCCAAAGAACACTGGATAATGAGACGACACTCATTTTGGCGTGTTCACACAGTTGACCCTATACCGGCCGTTGATTTCCGGGCACTATTTCAATTTTGTCGCATACAATGAGGTTAAATCTCGGTAGATGTGAAAGACTAAATACTTACAGTATTCTTACTTACCAAAAAGAGAGTTCCAAATTGCCACATTTGTAAACTCTTTTCTACATCAACACACTACATATGAATCATCCAAAGTGTCGGTGAATCCAAAAAATATGGAAGTGCTACCACGAATAGAGTGACAGTCAGGAATATCAACATCCAAAACCTAAAGTGAGTGCTTTTGCCGTTCTTTTACTATTTGCTGCACTATATGTGTATGATATCACAAGTCTTAATGATATACATGCGTTTAGAACAAAATATAATTGTAACCATTCATTATCAAGAAATGTGTTTGTTAGTGGATTGTTTTTACATTGAAATATCTCATATATCAAGATTATTAGCCCTTTCTTTTAGTAAGGTTATATTAGCACTCTACTTTCTTATTTATTGTTTCACATTTTATAGCAATACTAGGTGATATAACTTTTGGTTTCTCATATTGGATGAACATTTATTTATTTTCGTACTTAATGCATTGAATAAATATATTGGTATGTTTATAACTTCTTTTCCACACTTATTTTTTTTTTCAGTGACATTCATATAGCTAGCCAGCCAATTCGAGCGGGCCATATAACTCTAAGTGGCTGTCTCTAGAGTCAAGAGTAGACAGGGATTAAAAATTAACTGTTGTGATAAGGATTAAAAGGTTAACATTTTTTTGGTTGTATAAATATTTTACGATGTTCGTAATCCATTAACCATTAATTTATTCATTGGACACTTTTCTAGCCATTTTTTACCTGCCTTCTTTCGCTATAGTAAAATATGTTAATGATAATTATAAGTCATGCTCGCCCATCGGGCAGGCTTAGCGAGCTATGAACGTACCATTTACATAACATTTACTAGCTTATTCGGCTTTACAAAGGTCTTCATAATTTTATCATATGTTTACAAGTATGTTTCAAGTTTTGATCATATGTTTACAAGTATGTTTCAAGTTTTGATATTAACTATAATTCAATTGCATGTTGTGTTTTTATTTTACAGTACCAATCCGATTGGTAATATTGTATACAGTTATGCTTAATCATCAATTTTCATTTTCGTCTTCGTTTTTAGTTAACTAATATGATTTTTCCTGTCATTTGTTATTTATGGTTCATTTGTTTTATAACAGTTTTAAGGTATTGGTGTTGAGGTTGTGGATGTTGATGATTAGTTGATTAATGGTCTTGAGATACGAGTGCAGGTTGTGGATGTTGATGATTAGTATTAGTACTATCACTATTACTATAAGCTAAAATGACATGGTTGTATGTGATGCTTTTCGGGTTTTAAATTATTCGAATATTCGATGTTGATTTTTGAGTAGTTTTATCACTTATTAGTATTCATTTGGAAGCTAGGCTTTCCAACTATAAACATATATAATACATTAACAAAAAATAGTTATTTCACGTTTATAGCTGACAATCACATTATATGCTTATCATTAATATTTTATGTTCATACATCTATTATTTATTTTTTTACATAATATAAAAAATCGATCTCTAATATAAACACTTTCGACGGTTTCTTAAAGCCTTTCAACATGTCCACTTTCCAACCATTTTTTACCACTCTTCTTTCGCTATAAATAGCACTAAAGCACTGGAAGCATTTCATGGTCAAATAGAGTAACCCAAGTTTGAATGATTCATTTACTTATATGCGAATGCTATTATCATATTTTGAGAATTTATGGAATGATTATTGAGCTACAACGGAAGCCAAGCTGCGAAGTATCTGGCTAACGGAGGCATTAGTGTAGTTGTGTCACATGCGACTTTCGCATGTAAACAAAATGTGTAAATTTATGATTTTTCAGATGGCCCAGCTGCGTTAAGGCATTACAGAACTGCTGCAACATGAAAAGTTGCGTGCTCCATTGGTACGTGTTTGAGTTTGACATTTTTTTTGTCAAATTATTTGGCGTTGCCCTTTATGTAACCTTTATTATAAAATAAAAAACAATCATTAACCTTGGGAAGTAAGTTTCTATCACATATGTTCAGTAGCCAATGTTCAGAAGAGGAGTTTTAGTTTTTTTTTAAAATGGATGATGAAAGAAGACAGAAGGAGGGATACCGATCTCAACTCATGGAAGATCATGAAGTACCTGACAGGGCTTTCACTAAACCCGACAACCCCCAAGACATGAGGGGAAAAGGATTTGAATATGAAACAGCTAATCTCACTAGAAAAAGACGTAGAAAAGAGGTAAAGTATGCTGATACACTTAGTATTGTGGAAGATGATGCTTTAGAAGTAAAAATTGTAAGTAAGGAAACAACTGAACGTGGGTCAGGATCGATGATAAGGTCCCCAAAGAGTGAGCATTTTCACGTGGATGATGGAAGCAGTTTAAGTGGAGATTTACCAACATGGCAAAGACGAAAGAAGAGATCAAAACTCAACTTTGTTGCGTGATTATAGTTTGTGTTCTTTTGCCTTTTACTTATGCAATGAATACTGTTACTCATCATCTTTCGAATAGTAAAGATGGAAGTCGATCTATATCTAATGTCTTACCAACTGATAAAAGGAAGAGAAAGGTGAATGATGCTGAAGAATGTTTTAGCTGTCACTTGAACATTCATCTACAAACAGACACCGTTTGAATTTTTTAATCATCTCCTGTTGAGTAGCAACTTTGGTTTGGTATGTACCTGTACGTCATCAAATTAATAATTAAAACATGTAACACACTAGAATATAATAATAATGTAAACTAAGAAATTAATGACATCAAGTTTAAACAATACATTTTAATAACTATGAACAAGAACACAAACACTGCTCTAACTAAGTAAATGGTAGTTGGAGCATCCTTAAAAAAGCCTTCGTTTTGAATACGAACTCTGTAAGGATTATATCATCATTAAAACAATATACCCACAACCTTTTTCCGTTAATCCTGGTAAACACACAAACATCAACACTTAACAAAAAAAGGATATCAAGAAAAAAAACTTCACTTGTAACCCGATAATACATACATATTTTCATCACAACAAACATCAAACAAAACCATAAATACATTGACAGATAATTCAAATTCATCAACATCATCTAAATTTTGTAAAATAACAGTTGGAAGCACCTATATACAATAACTAAATAAACATAATCAACAAAAACAAAATAATAATAATAATAATAATAATAAATGTTAATAATATTATCAAATGTAAAAGATTATCATGATTCATATTGTTTATAACAAAATGTTATAAAGTAGCTACCTCCTTTTAGCCGTATTATGGATTATGGTAACATCCATTATACATCTTAACCGTTTAATTTAACTTTTAATAACTTTTAACTATGTAATTGTTCTACTAAATCCTAAAAATAAAAACCACAAATCAAAGTAATTACATGCTTTTAGTCGTTTAATGGATTATGGTAACATCAATTATATAACTTAACCCTTTCATTTAACTTTTAATTACTTTTTAGTATATATTTGATCCACAAAATCATAAAAATAAAACTACAAGTCATACCGTCCATTGGACGAGTTTTGACTACTATATATATATATATATATATATATATATATATATATATATATATATATATATATATATATATATATATATATATATATATATATAGAATCGGATCAAATGAGAACCAACTAAAATCTAACAAATGTCACTCTTATTAAAACAAAAACAAAAACTTAATTAAGTACAAGTAAAACTGTTAAAGTTCCGATGCTTTTATTTACAAAACTACTGAAGATTAGGTGATACACTTTGATCCGATTTGTAATGTGTATAAGGTTTTGATAAGTGTATCCATTTATTTAGTGGTTGATGTGTATTAGGAATATTAATTTATGTACAAGATATCATCTTTTTAAGATTTTGATGTACCGGTATAAAATTTATATTTGTGTATCAGTAATCCAAACTCATGTATTAATTGATTATTAGTTGTTAAAATGTTAAACATGTATTATATTTTATTTTTTGTGTATCATTGCTAAATGGGTTACATTTAAATGTTTTATTGGTTGTTTAGATTAGTTCTCATTTTAACAACTTTAAAAAGTTCTCACATTAACTCTCCCTATATATATATATATATATATATATATATATATATATATATATATATATATATATATATATATATATATATAGTGTAGGGTTATTTTCATAACCAAGAAAAGGTCGAGAAGCTGCGAGAACCGATCCGATCCATTCATTTTTGATCAATGGCTAAAAACATTAGTGGCATAATTGTAATAAATTTAAATATCAAGTTACATTTTATAAAGGATGGAAGGGCATTTATGTAATCTTGTATCACCCTAAAAAACTGCATAACTTCTTTTATTCATAAATTCCTGCATCTCTTCCATTTTAACCTAGTAACTACATCCTCTCATTAACCTAAATGTTAGCCGCCACCCTTAACATCCGCTCCTGCGATTCTTCAATCCACAAATGACGAGCAAAAAACCTGAAGATGATGTTATCCCTAATTTTTTCGAATCAGATCCAGCACATACTTTCTCGATCACAGGTTAATTAATCATTTAATCCACAAATGACGAGCAACCAACAACACAGCCACAAATCAATTGATATTCACAACCTCTCAATCGGCACCCCCAACCTTTGATATGTGTAACCAAAACCCCCAACATATGATCTGTGTAACCAACACCAGAAACCACCATTTTATCCGGTGGTGGTTTCTTTAAATAATAGAATCAGTGACAGTATGTCGATTATGAGTGAACTAATTAAAAAGGTATGCACTATAATTTTTCTGATGGGAATCTGTCAATGCTTTTGTTTCTTAGTTCTTATTCATGTTTAATTTTTTTATTTGAATATGTCAATGATTTTGTTGCTTTTTTTCTTCCATTGAATGGGCCGATTACAAAAAAATATTTTTGACTGTGATTTTATCATTAATTACAATTTGTTTTTGACAAATATGCGGCAACAAGTGATGTCTTTGAAATATCATAAGAAAATGAAGAATGATCCAAAATTATCCTATAATGAGGCCAGACAGGTGCGATATTCCATTCATTGTGTTTAGGCAATCTTTTGTGAACACCATTATAATACATTCTCTTTGTTTAAGCTTCATAATTTAGATGTTAAATACATGTGCATGGTGAAAAAATAAGTACTTCAATTGGATGTTAAATACACGTGCATAGAAAAAATAAAGCCATTGTTGAATAAATAATTTGTCTTGTGATTGCATCTTTAAAAGGGTTGTTTGGTTGGTTTTTAATGTCAAAATATGGTTGTTTGGTTGCACTTTTGTCATCAAAAGGGTATGTTTGGCTGCTGTTTTTCTACTGTGAAAACGAGATGTTTAGTTGAGTTTTTTGCTGTTAAAACAGGGTGATTTGTGGTGGTTTTATTCTATCAAAATGGTTTTTTTTGTTGGTAGTTTTGCTGTAAAGGTATGCAGTCTTACAAATCAGAAATGCATTTTTTTAAAACTTACTCATCGCAAATATACCGTTGATTATAAGTATTTGTTATAAGTACACCGTGATTGTTTATATGGCTTATAGAGATACGATGCACATGTATTAACTAATACAATTTGCGCGACTTTCCGTGTATTGGCCTAGTTTCGAGTTTAACAATCTTTAAAACATTATGTGTTTGACCGTTAGAGCAAATCGTAGCGCAAATCGACCAGTTTACCATACACGAGACAAAATTACCCTTGTTAGAAGCATGTACATAATTCAGTGATGCACATGTATTGGTAAGTGTTTATATGTCTTGTCGTTGTATACTTTGAAAAATGCGCTTATGATTGTTGTTTTTATTGTTTGCTTGTTGTCAAATGTTCGAATGTGTTAGCTTACGGGATGCACTAATCGATTCGGTATCGGTGCATGCTTTAATTTGATTGGGGTGTTTGAGGCCGCGAGAAGAGACAAATGGTAATAAATACTAAACTTTAAAAAGGGTCGGTGATGATAACTATAACTTTATCATCACGGAGACACCAATGCACATGTACATAAGTCAGTGATGCATATGTATTGTTAAGTGTTTGTATGTCTTGGGTTCGAAGAGGTTTACTGGTACATTTATTTCTAAGATAATATAATAAACTTTACTAACATATTCATTTACACTAAAGTTTTATTAAAAACTAATCAGGGACAATATGACGCGACAAAGTTCTTCACCTACTTCGCATGGTTCTTTAACAGATAAGATTGGTATCTCTTCATTGACTGATTCATTGATGCTCTTTGACATGAGCTAAAACTTTGAAACAAGTGACATAAATAATTTGTTTATTAATTGGTTGTGGTTACAGGTACGAGTATGATGAGCGATGCGAAGAGTGTACATATATTTTGAACAAGTATGGAAAAAGTTGATAATGATAAAGATATAGAGACACAAGTGTCTTCAAAGAAACATATACCTTCTAAAGATAATTTGATTGTGATAAAGATGTAAAGACACATGTGCACATTGACGAATGTGAATACATGTACATACAAAGATCACGAGAGTCTCTTATTATGTTAATTATTATTAGTGCACACATGTATAATCGATATATTGTACTTGCATTTTTTAGACATATGTATAATGTTTATGTTATTGAATTCGGTTTTAAATATTAAAGAATTGTACGCTAAAACATATGTGCAATTATCTTCTTAAGTGAAACACATACGCACCATACTTTTAAAAACATAAATGTTGAAAAAAACTATTCAAAATTGAAGTGGTTTAAGCAATTAAACACTACATTACTGAAGAAAACACATATTTAAAAAACACATGTGCACCTTGACTTATATGAGAAAACACATATGCATCTTAATTTTGAAATCATGAAAAAAAAAAAAAAAATCCTAAAATTTAGGAACTAAAACACGTTTTTATTAAAAAAAATCAAAAGAAAATAAAAATGTACTTTACTATTATGCCCTTTTGAATTAAATAATAAAATTAAATATCCAAAAAATCGATTGGTTGATCTTTGGTTCTCGCAGATTCTCGACCTTTTCTTGGTTTCTGAAAGAACCTTCCCTATATACATATATATATATATATATATAGGGAGGTTAATGTGAATCAGCTTAAAGTTGTAAAAATAAGATCAAATCTAAAAACCACTAAAACATTTATAAATAACAATTTTAGCAATCATACACAAAAAATAATATTTTAATACAAATTAACATTTTAGCAACTAATAACCAAATGATACATGAGTTTGGATTAATGATACATCCGATACACATTACACTAATAAATATTCCAAAGCGTGATACACATACAAAACCCGATACACATTAAACTACTAATCAAAGTGTATCACCTAGGTTTCGTAAATTTTAAAAGAAATCTATTGAAACTTTAACAATTTTAGTTGTAGTAAATAAAAAATTATTTTTATTGTGAGGAGAGTATCTCATGTCAAATTTTAGTTCGATCTCATTTTAACAACTTTAAATATGATCTTATTTGATCTAGATTATATATATATATATATATATATATATATATATATATATATATATATATATATATATATATATATATATATATATATATATATATATATATATATATATATATATATATATATATATATATATATATATATAGTAGTCAAAACCGTCCGATGGACGGGTATGACTTGTGGTTTTATTTTTATGATTTTGTGGATCAAATATATACTAAAAATTAATTGAAAGTTAAATTAATGTAAACAAAGAATAATAATACTCTTGAGTGAGGAATAAGAAAATAGTTAAAATACCCCAAACAATGCAATTAAATTAATCGGATGGGAATTAATAAGGAGATACTTTTGTTGTGCTAATGTTTTTTCTTTATATATAAATATCCAAACCCCAACCCGTTTTAACATGCCATAATGCTCGTTGTTGGCCCAACCGTTTTGACCCGTTAATTAATATGCATCAAGTATCGAGGAAGGGTGGGGGGTTATAAGCCTTATATATGGTGTTGTATTTTTAAGTATACTTTTTACTAATAGGAACGGTTGTAGATGAAAAAGTTGGAGAGGTGAGAATCACCAGTGGGAGAGAACACAGTATGAGGAGTAGTAGTGGCAGTTTTAACGTTTTAATTAAACCTCCGGTCGCAAATAGCAAGATGCATCAGCATCATGAAGACTAAAAATTGATATAAGATCATCTCCATCAAACACCAATTGTCTGGTTTCCATGACCAGAACTATAGCCATGTATCCCGCCATCTCTGTAAATTGGAGAAAAAACCATAGTATATTTTATTGCTAACATCTAAATGATAAAGTTAAAAACTTGACTAAAAAGGTAATGGATCAATTAAAAGTTAGAATAAAATTGGATAAAAAGGTAATTGAGAATATGCAATCACGGTGAATATATCCAAGTAGAGGTGGCAAAATGGGCGGCAAGGCGGCACGGCTTAAGCAGGCGTGGTAAAGCAGACACGTTATACAAATCGACAATAAAAGATCTAAAACGACGAAATAAATTCCTTAAACGATGTCTTATTTATATTAAAAACTTAAATATATTATATAAAAAAAATTCTTTAAAACGATCTTAATATTTTACAATTGAGGGGGGAAAATGTGCCCGTTAGTGCCCATTTATGTTTTCAATGGGCTATAGTACTCCAGAAACTTTAGTGTGCTCAGCAACACGAGGCAACAAGAATAAGGGCTTGCTTGGTTAGAGGGTTAAGGGGGTGGGGAATAGGTAAGGTATTCAAAAGGGCTCACATCACAAATAATTTAGTGCTTGGTTGGGGAGGGGTAAGGGATTGACTACCCCGTAATGGGTAATGAACCATTATAGAATAAATTGAGGGGTAAGGGATTGATTACCCACCTCACTCATTCCTTTGCATTCCTTTCCCTTTCCTTTTCCCTTTCCCTTTCCCCACTTTGAACCAAGCGGACCCTAAGAGTGGGCATACGACGACCTCGTCTTTCTCACCTTGATACTTTTGCGATCACTGGTTCAGCATTTCAGTAATCAACTTGTGATTAAAAAAAAAAAAAAAGTAAATTAAAAATGATTATTTTGCTGATTGAGTGTAAATTGTGATATAATGTGTGAAACGGAATCGAGTTCGCAAATTTTTGACAAGAATTGCAAAATCTATGGCTAGGTAGAGGGTTTTATAATTTGTAAAGGTTATTTTATCAAGTATGAATTTGACAATGATTATATAAATTAATGACCCTTAATAAACACATTTCAGTTCTGCTAGATAAGGAACAATGGATAGTGATGCTGTTTTGTCAGTAGCTATTAACAAAAAACACCAATGATCTCACAATCTTGGTTAGAATACAAATACAACTAAAGAAAGGTAAGGCTGAGCTTGACATAACACCTTGACATAACTCATAGCCATTATCTACTTTTTACAGCGGACATAACTAATCCAGCTTCCAAGAAAACATGCTATAAATTGAATTTCTAATGGAACAGATTTAACCACACATAATAAAAACAAATATACTATACCCTCCCAATCGGTGAGTCAGGTGCTAATTGAGCATGTACAATAGTTTGACTTTTGACTTTTTTATGCTTTGTCAGTATCGTTTTAATGAAGCTATTTTCATCTTCAAGATGATTAACTTGAAATATATGAGCCAAATTTTGGCTACTTATTACAGCAACACAAATGGAGAATGCTTGCAACAAAGATATTGATGCGTTATAATCAAGCGAGTAAAGGCCATTCTCAAGTGTGGTCAAGCTGAGAGCATGTTTGTTGTTGTGACTTCCCTGCAATTAAGTAAAATTTACACATTAAAATCATATCAGTTACGTAGTGATACTATTATAATGATATCAAGTAAAGCAAATATATGAACGCATCAGCCTTCTTTAGTATTATCAAACATGAGAGAATTAAAACTCTCTGTCCTTATAACTATGTTTTCTTTTAAAAGATGACACATTTGGTGTAATATCATAGATTTACTTACATAAGCTAATCCAGTTTGTATGTAGTGCTTGTTACAGGCACTAAAATTGAGTCGAGATTAAAAATGCATCAGTTAAAGGGAGGGAGATTGACCGCAATTTAATGGTGGCTATTTCAACCCATTTACATGCAAATGGGTTGATACACTTGTGTTATCATTTCTAACGGGTCAAAAACTAAAATTAAAAAGTTAGGTCAAAAACTAAAAAATTAAAAAATGACCGCAATTCTTTAATGCCTAAAACCACCTAACTCATTTCTATCACACTTTGATTACCCATTTTGACCCGTTACCTAACCCAATTTGACATGTTACCCAACCCACACATTTTGCCACCTCTACTCGACATGAAAACTAAGGCAAGTACGTTGTAGAAAAGGTTCAGACTATATGAGGTAGACGCTTTTGGAATTTCATTAGTCTCATTCTCGTTGGTCAAGACTCGTAATTCACAACCAATGTCCCATCCTCCACAATCACATGCTCCACCAGATCTCCATCTGTTAATCAGTGAAGAGGGTTCCCCGCTTTTTGGTAAGCTATGACTACCACCAGGAAGAATCACCACCGTGCTCTCTGAGCTCCCTAAGCCTCCATAGTTTTCTTTGGTCTTGTTCTTGACAATAATAGCAGCAAGGTCCCCACTTAGCATACTATCAGGACCGTACAATAATGATTCCCTCACCGCAAATAAATCCCTTTCATGACTTTGCTGCCCAATTCCGAAGGACCTTGCTAGGAAACGTACATATTAAACATGCAGTATAAGACAATAAAAGTAATGAAATAACGTGTATAAACCATAAAGATTTGCATTTAGGTAAAACTATCCAACACAATTTTAAATGTGCCAAGTAACAATCATGTACTAAGTTGTCATGAATAAGTTTGCGTATCTCACCGATACCATTTTCATAAACTCCATGAGTCGAAGCATATCTGGTGGTAACATACGTATTATATGCACCATATCCACCACTCTGAATCTGAGGAGGCATGCGGCTGTTGCTAGCCGGTCAGAAATCCTCTTCCTGAGAGTAATTATAACATGAAAAGAATCTGATTAAATATGATTACCTTCAAGTATGATCATTAGTTCTTGGAAAGCAGATAAACAATTTGCAACCACCTGCGTAGTTTTACAAGATTAACTTAAAGATTCTCAAACATTAAAAGTGAAATAAACTGTAACATTGGTGAACTATATACCAGCTACACTTTTATGACGTCGCAAGAAGCACAATGGCATACATAAACAGATTATTAAGATCTAATAAACATCATATAGGATCACAATGAAACTAAACATGTCTATTACAAGCAAGCCAGCACAAAAAGAGTAAGCATCAGAAGCTACCGAGTGGGGCTAAATGACTTAATATCCAACCTATTGGCTTCTTTAAGAAAAGTTTTTTAGTTCACAAAAACGATTAAGATGACACTTTCATATAGAAACAAAACGAAGATTAGGCTCAGTTAGTAACAGAAATTTCAGACCTGCTCAGGTGCTTATGCTTCTTAGCTTATAAGCTCACCCCCTCTATAATACCGGTAAAAAGAATTCCTATTGGCTTCTTTAAGAAAAGTTATTTATAGCCAAGCAGGCCTCAGTTTTCCACTTTTCCAAGTGCTCTCCCTACACGACATTTGCCATATCCCCTGTGCATTTAGTATTTTAAGAAATAGAGGGTGTTTGGATGAGCTAAAGCTTAAACTTTCTCAAGAATCCCAGTTGAAAACGTATACTTATTAGCATATTCACAATAAAACACCTTCAAAGTGGTTGGAAGTTTTTTGAAAATCACCAAAAGCTAATAAGCGCAAAATATAAGCTTACCCAAAGTCCCAAACACACCCGTACTGTATTACCATAACCATATAGAAATCTTTCACATTGTATATATGAAACACTGAAAGGTATACCGTCTCTATATTGTCTCGGCATAGCGCACAGGTATCCTATTATTTTTATATGAATAGTTTCTTCATGGTAATGCATTTCGTGTTTTTGCTGCTGTGTCATTTCTTGACCTTTAGGTATCATTAGTTTCAAATCATTCAGTATTATTTACCCTAAGTCCTCCATGTCATTCAATAATAAGCTAAAACTTTATTTTCAAGACCTATGATACTATCAAGTGATCTTCAGTTCAAGATACAAACGCCTCACCGAGTATTTTTGTGTCCTTCAACCTTTCCTCTCTCAGTGTGAGTGGACTTAGGGACAGCCCAATGACACTCTCTTTGTTCTCTCCATTCTTGAAAAAAAGCAGTCGGGATGCTTCTTATTCCATATTTGGATGCTATATCTGGGCAGCCATCTGTGTTGATCTTATAGCACAAATCTGCACACACACAAAAAAAACAAATATCATTCTCAGCCAATATATGATCTGCTTTTCCTGGCCAAGAAACACATATATGCTTTTTGATGATTTCTACTTGAGTAACCGAAAAGCTGCTATAAATCCAGGTTTCTAATTTTTATTCCGAGTTAGTAGCTAGAATATCAATAGGTAATTATAGGAGAACACCCCAATGTAACATAGAAGTAAGCATGTATCAGATCATTGTTTTACTATAAGTAATTCAAATTTGCTTAACTCCCAACAGATACTCTTTTTAGATAGTATGTGATCAGGTTTCCATATCTGCATTGGCTTCTCACCTAGCCCACGTATCCATCCAATCAAGTTATGTGTTGCACTTGGGTTTCTTATTTTAGTTTATTTGGGCATCATATTTGTTTACTTTGACTTGTCTAATGCCATCTAAGGCTATCGTTTTGGCTGCTGAATGATTAATACTTACAATAGATTCTTAATTCAGAGACTTTTAAAGCAATCTGCGAGGGCCTGCAGCTATTGTGGAGCAAGCCTTGATGCAATTTTAAAGAAGAAAAGAAAACAGCAGAAAAAGACAATAAGGTATACCTTCTGGTAAAGGACGGATAGACTGTTAAATTCGTCAAATATACGATCATTGATCTCACTACTATGAGTATCAGCAAAGACTGGAACTGCTTGCTACTTTAAGTATCTTTTGTCTACTGTAGATTTTCTCAAATCTGCGCACACAAAACGAAGATTAGCGTTGGTTAAGTTTTGTGAGATCATGAGATGGACGTAAAATAAAAAAATAAAAAGATGTAATGTATTACGAGTAACATGGAATATTTTATTAGAATATTTTGTAAATTGCAATTAAAATGGTGTATATATTCAACCGCTCTTTTCAAGTTTTGTGAATCCAAGAAGCTTGGGTGCTGCAGAAAACCAATATTAGTCGACATACTTGTCTAAAGTGGCACAAAGAGTGGACTTAGGGACAGCACCAATGACACTCTCTTTCTTCTCTCCATTCTTGAAAAAAAGCACAGTCGGGATGCTTCTTATTCCATATTTGGATGCTATATCAAGATGATGCAGCAGACTCAAATTTCCCAATAGACTCGAACATTCTCGCTGCTTCTCTAATCAAAATAAGATTCAGGATGTGTTGCCCGTATTTGATCAGCCAATGCTCTCAGCCCACAAGCCTTCGCCAACTTCTCCCACATTTTGTCTCCCGCTCTTTCAAAAAAAAAGTTGCCATCCCAAAAAATTTCTCATAAAAAAGCTGAAAACCATATAAACATCATGAAGGCGTGTCAGATAAGATACTCAAATAATCATACAGAGACTACGTAGGAAATCAGTGGCACATATCTCGTTTATCATGTACAAAATGAATTAGTAACTGAAGAAACAAGTTGAACGAATAAGTATTGAAATTTATAGTTCTTGTATGTTCACGCAACCTATATAAACTTTTGGCCTGTTGAGCATTGGAAAATCATTGGAACCTTCTAACTCAATTTATGGGTATGTGTTAAAATTTTAAGTTAACCTGTTTACCCTTTCATATTTTTACTATAAATTAGTAAGTTTGAAACTAATCCACAATAACCAACATGTCCTATTTAAAGAGATTTTATATATTTAAACACGAGTTAACTTTTTTAGTTAAAGTATATGTCGGGACAAAAGTTGGTTTGGGAATGGAGGAAGTATTAGGCAGAGTTGCATGTGTCAAGTATCTTTAAACATATATTATCTTAATTCTATAACCAAATAGGAATAACATCACAAATATGAAAGCATGTCAAATAAGATAACAGAAGCAGAAATACGGAAATAAAATAAATTGCCTTTTTCCCATGTTCCTGCCACTCCAGAGAGCTGCTTGCAACCTGCATAGCCTGTGCCATTGAGTCATCCAGCTTCCGAATATACCCTTCTTGCATTACAGTAACGATCCATATGAAGATTTAAATCACATTTTCTGAAAAATAATAATGAAATAAATAATTTTCTAACTTTCCAATTTTCGAAACAAATCAAATATTGTAAGCTTCCCTTAGATTTGTTTTAGATTGAAAAAACTTTACAATAAAAAGGTAATTCAACTCGATAAAAAACTCTACCTTTGGAACTCCGTATAGCCGACTTTTATGTTAGGTCAGTGTATAGTTTAATTCACATTTGTCAAACGATGGGGCGCGTCCATTATTTCTGCTAAAATGCCATATACACAGTCCACTGGTTTATTTATAGCTGCAGAAATGATATAATGTCACAGGTTAATATGACATGAATAAACCAAATGTTACCGATGTCGTATCAAGTGAATGAATGAAATTATTGAGGATGGGAGAATCATATAAACAAAGCTTATTATTTGACACACTTTCAGTGGCTTTTCGCTCGTTCAACCTGCTTAATACCTTCCAGAAATGTAAAATTATTACATGTACTTGAATTATGGGAACAAATAACAAACTTCCATGCAGATACGACACTCAAATTAACCGAAAAGTTGTTGTTTCCTGTCCAGAGAACACACCCAATTCCATGTGAGTTACTGCTATTAAACCGCACACGTCTGCAATCATGGCAGTATCTGGCCAAATAGTAACTAATTAATGTTTGTTTCCTGAGAATACACCCAATTCCGTCGGATTTGTTGCAATTAAACAACACGCGTCTACAGTCATAGCATCACTTGATGAAAGAGTCACTAATGCTTACATAAGAGCTACTTTAATAACATATCGTCAAAAAGTAGTATAGATGGGAGTGTACAATTACCTGGAAAACAAACATCTGTGGCTATCAGTTTAATTGCGTATAGGCATTTATAAAATGTGGCCTATATGAAAAGAAGAAAGAAATGTTACTTGGATTGTAACCAATACGACCTATAGTTGAGGTTATGCATTTCAATTAGTATTAATGCAAATTAGATAGTTGCCCGTCTTGAGCCTCAAGTACGAATGCCTACCACTTTGCAACCATTTTTAAAGTTTATCAAGACCAATACTCGATTGACTATGTAAACTCAGGAACATAAAATAATGAGCGCCCAAAGTGTGGCTGCAAATTATGGTAAATCATCAGTATAAATCAAGACACGGGGCATATGTTTGATGAGTTTTTGTGACGGATACCTGACCAAAAGCAATGGAGATGAAACTCCTGTTAGGTTTTAAAACCATATGAACATTTTGAAGCGTTGCCATTCCCTTGTTAAAACACCTGGTTGTGGGTTACTACAATCAGCTAGGTATTTTCTTAGATACAGTAATTAAGTGAATCTTACCGAAAACTTGTGTTATGGTTATTCAACATCAATGAGATCAATAATAATTGCTTTAATTAATATTGAAGTAGGAGTTTGCGAATGATGAAATAAGTTACCTGTGAAGAGCTTGTAGGCAGCAGATCCAATCCTTTTGTGGAGACTCAAATACACCTGATTTATTTAGACTCAAAGGTTAGCTATGATAGTTGTGTTTTTGTTTACTTTATATGAAATTCACTACTGTTATAAAGATTTCTATCTTTGAATTTTGATATGATTCTATTATACTGTTGATAATAAGTGTTGTGAATAGCATTGAATAATAAGTTACCATAAATTCTCCAATATGTCCAAAATAACTTGAAATAGGACTATATGGATATCTTGGTTCACCGAACGGACCAACATCTATTTCAATCAATTTTATGTCATTGGTTGCCAAATATTTTCCAAACTTATTGCTAAAACTTCTCATGAAATCTGCATAAACCTGCAGTGGATTTTACATCACTAACACGTCACTTTTAAATAGTAATAGGAATATATCATTAACGAAGGTCAATGCGTAAGTGCTTCTCACCCATATGCATCAACGATTGTTTGAAAGGAATCCGTAAATGTTTTTGTCCGGAAATACGTTGGAGACGACTCTTTAGTGTTCAAAACCTGGAATATAGTACCAGCTTGTGAGTTTGAGTCTGCTGTTGCTCACTCTAGTGCATCTTGAATCTGCAAAAACAAATTAGATCATACTTGTGATTTTGAAAGGTTCGTTTCTATTAACACTTTTTCTATAAAGAATAAAAAAACCTGTTATGTAGCATATATGGGACTCCACCCTTCAGCCACACGACACTTCTTTGTCACGTCGTTGCTGAGCATATTTAGAGTGTGATAAATAAACTTCTCTTTACGAACCTTACAGGATTAATTAAATCAAGGTTAGGTGAAAGAATATAAATTTAGGTCAATGAGCATGTATATCAATAACGACAAGGTGGTGTTTCGGATTGCTTATTTTCCCAACTTTTTGGCTTAGTGAGCTATTAGAGACAGGCGCACTTTCAAGAATTTGGACATTTAAAACGGGATGAGCCCTTCTCAATAGGTAATCCAAAACTAACCTAAGTCCACAAATGGTTCCACCTGCCTTCTTTAATAAAAAAAAGTATCGTTCATGATAAAAATTTAACAGAAAGAGAGAAAAACACATACCTCTCCTAATTTTTGCAAGATACTCATCCATTTAGCCACATCTAAGCCTTTTGGTTCTTTTTCAGTTCTAAACAAACCTTCTTTACTGCATTCATTGGTGTTTCTTTTTCGTATTAAAGCAAAAGCTAACATTAGTTGTAGTTGGGACAGTAGAGAGTTCAAAAGAGGATCTTCATCCATATCTTGATCATCTTTGCAACTGAACTGTTACCATTTGCTAGTACCTACTAATAATATTTTGTTAAAAAAACATGAGAATGCAAAATTGATAACATAACTGAGATATAATAAACTGTATGAAACATAAATCGTATGAATAATGAAAAACTATTGAAGATGAATAAGAATAAACCTGTTACTTGTTAAGACTGGTGATCGAATGAGTCTGTGACTAATAATGTATTATCAAATGTGAGTCACTGAATATATAGATGCAAATTAGGTCTACCTGCAAAATTATAACATGGACAAAATAAACAAAACAAAGCATGCATCCAACGTACCTGCAAAATTATTATGAGTTCTAAAGAGACCTACATGTTGTTTTAAGAATCATTACAGCAACATGCGTTAAAAGAAGACGACTAACCTGTAAAAAGGACATCTAAGCTGCAAAAAGTTGCAAAGAACCCAACATACGCATATACACAACAACGAAGTTTCATCATTAGGGTTTTGAGGGAAAAGAGGTGTATCTTTTTTCCTGTATGTGGTCAGTCAAACAAAAACCACAAAACGTGATACAAAGATTCATATTATATTCAGAAGGACACACGAAACGTTATGATATCACAAATTCTTTATAAAAAAACATCATAACAACTAATGATGTTAACGAATCATATAAATATAATCACTTCTTCAGCCAAGAATATATATAAACATATATCAGCAAACAACTAATATGTAAGTCGCATAATTATATTATACAACAGCTAACCTGATGTTTTGTTCTTTTGGTCGAGCAATGAAGTAGAGAGGGGGCGGAAAAGATGAACACGTTTATATGATCCATCATAATCATCATCATCATCATCGATCTTTGTTGGTTCTCAGTATAGAGCAGGGAAGAGGAGAAGAAAAATAAAGCGGCGGTTTCGTTGTTTATAGACTGAGAAATAGATTAATTAGGTTAAAAATAAAATGGTCAATAATTAGTTGCATGTGTTTATAGATTTAGACTTGTAAGATATAATCAAAAAATGTGTTAGTCTATTGGTTATCATGTGTGTAAAGGTTACAAACACCTCAAGTTCGATTCTCTCTATTGACTTTTTTAATAATCCGAATTTTATACATTTGATTACTTGGAATAGTCCGAATTTTATACATTTAATCTATGCTTACTTGGAAAAATGAGATGACATGGAAATATGACGCAAGCGTTATGGGATACCAAGTAAGATTATGACGCCAGACGCCTCTCTTATATATAATGTATAGATATATAAGATTTTCTTCAAAACGATTATAATGTTTTTACAATTAAGAAAATATGTGCCTAGTTAGTGACATTTAACTTTCAATAAATTTAATGAGCCCATTTCAACAAAAAGAAAAAAGATTAGGCTATATGTGCTCAAATCTTTTGCAAAATAACCAAAATTAGCCCATTTTTTTTTTTTTTTGTCTAATCACATTCACGCTAATTTTGGATTTGCTCTTCTTAACAACATCACTATTAATCCCATCCTCATTAGTTTTACGCGACAAGTAACGTGTGTTGTTAGTTTTTATCTCATAACCGATGTAATGTTTACTTTCATTTTCATTAAATGTTTTATATATTGTTTGATAGATGTTAAGAATTTTGTATAGACTTTAGGTATCGATAAGACAACCGTTTGCAATTGCATTTCACCGGTTCACGCTCTATTTTAAACGCTATACAAAACACTCACCACAATATCCTAAATCATTAATTATCCGACGCTAGAACCATTGCTGCAGTGCTACGGTGACTCACCTAGTAATTTAAAACACATGTATAAGAAACCTTAAAATAGGGAAAATAATTAGGCAAAGAGCAAAGAGAGGTAATGTATATATGGATATAAGAGGTTTTTATTTTCTTTTATTTTATTTTTTTTCCTTCAATTGGGCTCCATCAGGTTGGTATTCTTCAATATTAAACGTAATATTTTCGTTTATACAAAATAATAATGTAGATGTATTTATTTTAGTTAACTAAATTCTTATAAGTCATATAAAAATAAATTGTTGTATGCTAAATTTAAGTTGTTCAACAATATAGCAATATCTTTTTTTAGTTATTTTACATGTTAAGCTTTTAAATAATCTGATTTGGCAAAGTACTTAAAAAAAATTACTATTTGATCGGCATTAACAACCTTGTTAAATGCATTTGGGTGTTAAAAATATATATAATTAAATGAAAAGAATTATAAATTTTAAAATTCGAATTTTTTGGTCAAGCACAAAAACTGACTCGAATTCAAATTCGGTTTTTGGTTCAGTTCAACCCACTTTAAATTTAGTTAGATAGGTGGTGTTTGTTTTCTAAAAGGATCTGAATCTGAATATGAATCACACATCTGAATCTGAATATGAATCTGACCGCATCTGAACGGGAAAAAAAACTTATGTTTAAATCGCACATTTGCTTGCTCGTATTTTTTTTTTTCTTTTTTTGTTATTTTTGTGTCAACAAAAGGCATTAAGAACACCCCTTTCAAATCTAAACGATTTTACTGCCACTCACCGTGTCTGAACTAAAAAAAAACTATGAATGGTTTCAGTTCTGTGCTACCCTTTTTGATAGATGTGATATACTCAGGATACTCTTTCTCTTTTGGGGTCTACTCCATGCTTACAGGAGATAGACTCTTATCTATGCTAACTATCTTTGTTTTGATTTGGCACCATTAAACCATGAAGCCAAAAGATGGTGAAGAGAGGAGCTTTCTAAAATAAATCCACATTGAGACTGGGAGAGAAATGAGACCCTATTATCTATCCTAGCAATATCACTTTGAGAGAGGTGATCCACTCTTTCTATGCAAGGAGAGGAACAGCAAACACATTTGGAGGCAATATCAGTTGCATATCCTTTAAACCCGGCCTGTTTATTATTACTATGTCTTAGCAACAGCTGTTTGTTTTATATACTAGTAATTGTTTGTATTGTCTGTATATAAATTGTAAAATCTAAGCACTTGTTAATAGTGGTTTAAATTTAAATTGGAGCTTTTGTAAACGTAATTACATTGTAAACGCGTGTTGCCGTACGCTGCTAAAAATTTAAGTATTTCTAGAAGTGGCGTTTGGATTTGTTTGTTTTCGAAAAAATGACCAAATTCCTTTAGAATTAAGCAGTTGCACTTTTGCCCGCCGGTGACTTTGCCATCGACCCCACTCTTCCTCCACTGCACTTGAGAACAAAAAGTTTAGACATATGTTGTACCTTTTAGTGGTATGGTAAGGTAACCTTAGAAACTAAGGGAGGACATCAGGACAATCAAAGAAACGGTTGAGGGGTTAGTGACTGATCGATTAGTTATGTTTTTACAATTATGTCCCACACACGATCCCAAATTCTAGCGAAGATAATGTTTTACGATAATTTCTTATTAGTTTATGGAAAATGATTTGCATGACTAAAATTCATGCCTAAAAACATGCCTAACTTTAAGATGACGACACATGGCAAGATTAGTGGTGAGATCATGAAAGAGAAAATGTGCATTCCACATGTCACATGATTAATTGGTTAGGCATAAATTTAGTCACATGAGTTAGGTCCCTCTATCATTACTCTTAGTTTATTATATGTTATTTACTTGCATTTTTTAATTTCCAATCTGTTTATTGAAAACTCTATAAACCTGCACCCATTACTTTGAAGAATTAGGATCTATAAGATATGTTACTAGTCATTAGGGTTATCCTTTATGTGTGTGCGAGCGCGCTATGAATTTTACGAGTCGGAGTTCCGAGTTGACAACTATTTTGGTATCTATAAATACGCATTTCGTTGTTTTACTTAACTGAAACAAACTGCGTATAATACCATACAAAATGGACAACTCGAGCTAAATGCCATCCAATGACGTCATGCAAGAGTTTCTACCAGTGATTCAGTACCTGTTAGTAGGTATGTGCTGCTATGCTTACTCTAGTGTAGTGAATAAGTTTTTGCTGGTTCTTGGATGATTCTTATGCGAGCCATTATAGGTTTATTCCACCTGAAGATTTCAACATTGCGTTGCTTACACTTGAGTTGGAGTTTGTGGAGAAAGGGAATAAAGAAGAGCAGGTATTTATTGATCGTTAACGTGCATATCAACTACTTGCTTTGTGAACACACTTTTTCATCATTTGATTTACATATTTGTATTTTGCAGGTCGATGCTGTCCTTTTAGCCCAACAGCTCCGAAAAAGATTTGCAAACCAGGTACAACTATGTTATCCATATTTACATTTGTAGTTTCAGCAAGTCACCCTTTCACAATATTCCACCTGCAGATTGATACGCTGTATCAGTTTCATGGTTGTATGTGTATTTAGCCATTTCTAGGGATAACAAGAGTAGGTTCGCGTGGTCTAGAAATTCAATAGGAATATACTAACAGTCAGCAAACAAACTAGATGAGGTAGGCTAAAGAATGGAATACAATACAGTAAGTCTAGATGAGCCCAGGATTTTTGATGCACCTGTAGTTAGGCTAACTCCTACGTGACATGACATCTTCCTTTACTACCGCATGATGACTGTGCCTGGTCCTTTTATTCACTAACATCATATTCTTCGCAATGGTTTTTGAGTGAGATGGTAGATCCGTAGATGCCTTAGCTTCCTCTATGTGGATGAGTGGATCTCACCCAACAGCCTCCAAACTTATTCTTCATTTATGATTATATATCTCACTGTCATCAAACCACATCAATATCAAACGGATGAGATTTCCCTGTTCAGGTTACCCGGGGAGGGCGAGTCTTTTGACTCAAACGTACGCGGCCTAACTGGGGGTATCCCTGTGACCGTTTCCGGCCCTTCCCTGGCCACCCCTAGGCCCTAAGTATGTACCTAGTGAGGTTCGAATCCTTGACCTCTTGTGAGGAAGTCAAGTGCCTTACCACTAACCATTTGGTGCTGGTTAGTCCAAATCAATATCCATATTCCTATTATGCGCATCCTGTGCAACAGTTTCTTTTGCTGTCTTGACATTCACATTTTCTAATATGCTTAGCCTATTTTCTGAATATTAATCAACATTATAAAAAGCTGCACTTCATACTTCTGATTCCAACGCATCATTTTATTCCTAGCTTTAGACTAGGATATGGGTGCAAAGTGTTTGAGAAATGATAATATACAAAGACATGATCAGTACAGTGATCATTTTTCATATTTGCTTAATTTTGATCTGTTAGAATATTTAAATAAAGCCTTACTTCAATGCAGATTTTGACATCAGGACAAAGGGTAACTTTTGAGTACCATGGGAACGGTTATATCTTCACAGTTAGCCAGGTTGCTGTGGAAGGGAAGGATAAGTCAGCCATTGAAAGAGGCATGCTTACATCTGATTCATACATTGTGTTTGAAGCCCCCAACTCTAGTGGAATAATGGTACTAAATGAATGGGCTGATAATTTTTTCATGTTTTGTAGCCTTCTCTGTTGTTTCAAGCATTTGTGAGATGAGGTAAGGTCCATGGCAATAAGTTATTCTTTATGTGCAGATTGTGAATCAGCGTGAGGCTGTTAGCAGCAACATTTTCAAGCGCAAGGAGTTTAATCTTCAATCGCTTGGCATTGGTGGCCTGAGCAATGAATTTGCAGATATTTTCAGGAGAGCCTTCGCTTCTAGGGTTTTCCCTCCACATGTGGCAAGCAAGTAATGTCATATCTCTTTGTTCTGCTAGATAGCATTTATGTGATATGTATATATATTTTCTCTTTCTTTCTTGACTCTTATGGGAATGGAATCTGTATGCATCATACTGGGTATAAAGCATGTTAAGGGATGCTTTTATTTGGTCCCCCTGGTACTGGCAAGACTCTAATGGCTCGCCAGATTGGAAAGATGTTAAACTGAAAAGATCTAAAGGTACTCTTTGCATACATTGACCTTATGTTACATCAGATATTTGAAGCAAATTGCTAATTGCTATCATTCATTTTATTTGCATGTTGTATTCTGTTTTCTCTCTGTGATTATCATGGGATCATTATCTTTAAATGCCAAATGATGAAATTATAAATTTGGCTCTTAGTTCCATTTGCTGAAAAAATGTGTAAGATGATCATACATCATACTTGTGACTGTTTCTACTCACAATGCTTTTGGTTGATTCTATAAACTAGATCGTAAATGGACCTGAAGTGCTGAGTAAATTTGTTGGTGAGACCGAGAAGAATGTTAGGGACTTATTTGCTGACGCTGAACAAGATCAAAGAACAGGAGGTAGGATAATTTTGCATCTGGATTTCCAAACAATTTCGTTCCTCGATTTTTATGCACATGTTTTCAAATTGTTTCAGGGGATCAAAGTGACTTGCATGTGATCATATTTGATGAAATTGATGAGATTTGTAAGGTGGGTCCTTCGTCCTTCCTATACTTTCATATTTGACATTTTCCCTAATTAGTGTCCATTTTCATATATTAACTTTAATCATAAATGCCATGTTGTAACCTGTGTTTTCAACTTGCATTTTGAGTCTAGTGGTTCGACTAGGGATGGCACAGCCACAGGAGTGCATGATAGCATTGTCACTCAGCTTCTTACTAAGGTTGGATCAACTTTCTAAACTCTTGATATCAATGTGTTCTCCAATGCTGCCGGTTATCATTTCTGAATAAGAAACAAAATGATTTCTACACCACCTAAATCTATCTAGACCCAACTTGTACAAAACCAAACGACATAGAGTACAAACATGCATAGTAAAATTTTAGTGGTGTTTATAACAACTTTAGTGGTATGCAATTCATCTTCTATAACAGAATGATTACTTTTTAGTTTTTACATGTCAGTGACTGGTTGGTGAATTGGTATTAAATGATTTTTTCACAATAGCATGTCTATATTAAATAAGGTCCAATATAAAAAACGGTATTGTTGGTACTATTAGTTGTTGTCTATAAAGATCAAATGGTCCACCAAAGGTGATATGTTACAATGTAGTATGGAAGATTGGTGTTGCTCATATTAAATGATTCAAAAGTTGTCGAAAAAAGGAAGGGTTGTTTCATCTTTAGCAGAGTTTATGGGTTATACTGGCTTTTTCTTTATCTTCTTTCTTCCAGTTGTAGTATGGAGTTTCCAACCTTTGTTGGATGGGTTCTTTGTGCAATTTGAAGCTTCATCATCGTATGAACGTTGCTCTTATTTGTACTTTAACGAGGATTTCTTTTACTTGCACTCCGCTGCGAGGCACAAAGTGTTATGTAAATAAAAGTTGCGTTCTTCTTTTCTAAAATAACATTTACATGAATGTTAGTTTTTACTTAAACTATGTTTTAACCATATACAAACAAACTCTTAAGTAATAATAAACTGATAGTATTAAATTGTTTGACAAATATATTAAAAGTTGTTTTTAAAACAGAATGGAAAAAACCTGCTAATTTAGTATACTTAAAACTAGTTAAGTACCAATAAACAAAGTGGTATTTATGCCAACGTACAAACACGAAAAATTAACATTATTAAATTTTGAAGTGACATGGGTTATTTATGTAATTTTTCATTTAGTGATGAATTTCGTAACTGTCAAAGACTATTTATGTAAGTTTTTAACAATCTCTAGATTTAACTAGAGGATCATTTTGTGTAGTAGCTAGTAAACTGCATGGACTATTTTCGCACTTTTTTCATGGATAATTATTGTTCAATAATTTTTCCTGCAAATTGTTTATATTTGAAACTGGATATTGTTTATATTTAAAATGATTTTGAGTAATGACACATTATGACCCTTTTTCTATATTAAAAAATGATTGAGATCCTCTAAAGTTTAACTCTCTCATGTTATATCATGTTAGTTATATTGTGAGAGAGTAAAATAACAAGTCCCTTGTTTCAATTAGTTGTGATCCCATTTTATTATTTTTTTTATTGTTGATTGGTTCAACATGACCAACATGATAGAAAGAAATATTGTATATCCACATCCATTAAAAAAACAGTGTACTGTGTGTCATGCCGTTTATTCTTATACATACTCTCGCACAAAAGCGGTGTTTGGCTCGCTTATTTTATATGCCTTTTTGCTTATCTGTTATTTTAGAAAAACTATTATTTGTTGTTATCCAAACTTCTTCTTCTTATCATCGTTATTATTTTGCTTATTTTGGGAAAAAAAGTATTTTTACATAAGCAAGTAAGAAGTTGATTCTTTTTACTAGATTTTTTTTTTTTTTCTTTTTAAATGTAGTAATAATTTTCTGTATACCATTTATGTAACTTAAAATTATTTAGTTGTTTCTTTCAAAACATCTTTTTAACTATCAATAGATTCTTTCACTATAAACCTTAAAGTATTTTATAATTTTCTATATTGTTATTTCCAGCTAATAATTACGTTGTTAATATTGGATATCCGAATAATAAATGATATGTTGCTCCATATAAAGGGAGCGATGTCTGTTATCATATACCCGATTTTTTTACATAGAAAAGTTGTTACCATACTTGCAACTTAAAGGTGAAAACGGACATTTAACGACTATCATTCATCGTCAAGGAATGTCATGAAGTGAACTTTTGAAGTGTGGAATAATAGATCGAAGACACATAGATGTGTATTCGACAAGGCACAAAAAGAATGCTATACTTATACATATGCATGAATGATGAAAAATATCTTATAGATGTGTTTTCGACAAGGCACAACAAGATTGTTACGCTTATACATATGTCACTACTACACAAAGTGGTTTTTCCCACAAAAATTTTCCCACAGAAACGAAACTGTGTGAAATTTCACACGGGATACCAACAAATTACACACCAAATTGTTGAACAAATTTCAGCGGGAAATATGTAGTAAATTTCCAACGGATTTTCCACTCTTTACACACTAAATTGTTGACCAAGTTTACATGGAAATTGCCGTAAATTTCCCACAGATTTATGCGACCATATTCACACTTATTTGTGTTTATTAGACGTCCGTGGAAACTTGTGGCACATTTCACACATATTAGCCACGGCCAAAAGTATGTGGTAAATTTTAGCTCCATTACTCACTAATTTCACACGGTCTTTTTTTATAAAGTAACTATTTAATTGGTATGTGGAAATCGGTGGGTCGCTAGCCAACGATTTCACACAAAATGTTGTGCTTGTGTTTGTCGTGGAAATATCTACATGATAAACCATTGTATATGTGGACATCTAAACGTATATGTTTATGTTTGTTTATGACCTTCATTGTATCTATAGATGTTTTGTATCTAGGTATATCGATGCGTATATGTGTGAACTTGTAACAATATATCAAAAGTGAAAGAAAATGATTATGTCTCGTGGGAAATATGTGTACTTTCCACGATTACCTACCAATTTAGTAAATCATGGAAATACGTGTGTATACCCACGGATTTCCACGTAAAATATCATTTTTTATTTTGTCTACTTACACATTCTCACATTATTTAATATGCTTACATATGTGTTTGTAGTTTCATACTATATGTGTTTGTCAATTAATGTAACTATTTATGCCATTATCACAAGTGTATGTGTAGGTTTAGGAATAACCTTTTTGTTTAACAACGCATTATATGTGTGTGGATATCTACACGTATATTTTTTGTATGTTTGTTTATGACCTTCATTGTATCTATATATATATATATATATATTATCTAGGTACATCGACGTGATATGCGTGAACGTGTAACTATATCAAAAAGTAAAAGAAAACGATTATGTCCAGGAAAATATGTGGACGCGTTCCACATATTCCCTAACAATTTAATAAATCTGTGAGAAATACGTGTGTAAATACCCACGGATTTCCCACAGAAAATATCATTTTTCGTTTTGCCTACTTACACATTCACACATCACTTAGTATGTCTTCATATGTGTTAGTAGTTTCATATTATATGTGTTTATCTATTAATGGAACTATTTACGCCAGTATCATAAGTGTATGTGTAGGTTCAAGTATAACCTTTTTCTGTAACAAACCGTTGTATATGTGTGGATGTCTAGACGTATATGTTACATATCTCTGTTTATGGCCTTCATTGAATCTATAGAAGTTTTCTATCTACTTATATGGACATGTATATGCGTGAACATGCAATTATATCAATAAAGTAAAAAAAACAATTATATCCGTGGGAAATATGTGGGTACTTTTCCACAGATTACCTACCAATTTGATAAATCCGTGGGAAACACGTGTGTAAATACCCGCGAATTTCTCACAAAAGTACCGTCTTTATGTTTATGCATACTTATACATTCTCACATTACTTATTATGTCTTCATATGTGTTTTTAGTTTCATATTCTATGATTTCGTTTATTATTGTAACTATTTATATGAGTAGCATAAGTGTATGTGTAGGTTATGTATAACTTTTTTGTGTATCAAATCTATGCATATGGATGAATATTTACGCGACTATGTTTTGTTTGTCGTCATGACCTTCATTGTATATTTAGATGTTTTACGTGTAGATATACAAGTATGGGTTTGTGCGTGAACATCTAACTATATAAAAAAAAGTAAGAGATTGAATAGGTTCAAGTATACACCATCAAGATCCCCACCAAGCTCCGCTCGACCCCATCACACGGCTGCCATAATCACGAGCTAGTTGCCGGAATTAAAATTTGTGCTCCACCTGTCCGAATTTTGGGTATATCTTTTTTTTTTCTCAAAACTGATATGTGTTTTCCGAGCATTGATAAAGCTCAAAACTTTTTTGTATTATATGTAAATGTGCTTCGCTAGTTTTAATAATGTTTTAGGATATACAGTATGATTTTTTTTAAATAATGTTTCAGGCAATAAGTCGTTATGCATTTAAACTTTTCAAGACTATGTTCAAGGGTGCTTACGTCACATGGACACAAGTTCCCCGCTTGTAAGGAGTGATTTGTATGGTTTTCAAGGGCAAATAATATGCAATTATCGTTTTCTTGGGTTAGTCGAAAAAATAATCAAGTAGCTCATTGGGTTGCTCGTCATGCGTTTTCTACCACTTCAATGTTAAGTTGGGATGTTTATTTTCCTCAAGAACTTACCTCGCTTGCAAGGAGTGATTTGTATGGTTTTTAAATTTGTCTAATGCATGTTTATGTTAAAAAAATAATAATAAAAAATAATAAATAAATAAAAAATGACAACGATGTTAGTTTTTTAACTAGTTACAAAAATCACATTTGGGTTTAATTATAAAAACACATTGTTACTTCGTATTATATAAGTTAAAAATATCTCATAAAATAAAATTTTAAGTCAACTGACTTTTTTACTTTCGACTTTTGCCTTAAATATTCTCGTTTGATTATATAACACGATGAAAATTATACAAAATTAAAATACATTTAAAACACAATCCATTTATATATTTTTCATCAAGTATTATATAATACAAACAAAAATATTTAAGGTCAAAGTTTGAGTCAAAAGTCAAATTGGACTTATAATTTGGGACGGAGGTAGTATTTGTTATTACGTATATGTTAGTAGAAGCTAGGTGCATCTTGTCCCTTCAATTCTTTCACAAGGATTGCCACAGTTTCAGTTTTAATGGTCAAGATGAAAAGCACTATCTTATTCCCAAACAAACAAAAATCTAAGTCTTATCTCTTTCAATCCTTCTCACACAAATATTCAAACAGCCTACTAACAACTCTTTCCTTCATATTCTTATTACCGCCTGACCTCACACATTCCAACCACTGATGCATCATCTACAGACACATAATCGGACCACTACCTAACCAAACAGAAACACCTGCCAAAAGTGCGAACGCCGCAAAACCACACACACTTAGACCGTCGGAGATCTACAGGATGGACTCTGTCTCTAAAATATATAATTTTTTTTTTTTTTATGTTGTTGTTAGATCTTGTACTTGTATTTGTAATTGTAAATGCAAAGGATGTTTTGGGTTTTTGTGAATCTAAAGATCTTCGAATTTGTATTTTTACCTTTTTTGCTTTGGTTACTTACGCTGATTTGGATTATATTTTTTACTATAGATAGCTTGAAAAAGTACTCATGAAGCAAAGATGCAGATTCTAGAGATAGGAAGAGACTGAGGATCTTGAAGTTCGACAACAAATTAATTATTTAATGGTTGTGCCCAAACCATGTAGTAGCAAGTTACGGATATTTTGAGTCGATTAGTTTCTTTGTAGGTGCGTGCGTATATGTATGTCTATAGTAACGAATTAAAGTTTCTTTATACAAATTGCAGTTTGGATTCATGTATTTTGGTTTGTTATAAAAAGTATATTATAAAAAGTATTCGAAGACTTTAGCCACGGAATTACCCGTTAGAATTAGGTGGAAAACTTTTGTGGGAAATCATAGCTAGAACCAGTGGGAAATCGCTTGAAAGTATCTGTTAGAAATATGTGGGTAATCGTTGAAAACTGTGGAAAAACCACGGATATGTGGAAAATGGCATTACTAAACCGCGAAATTTCGTGAAAATCGTGGGAGAAATCAGAAAAAATCGTTGGAAATTTGTGGCAAAAATATCACAGATATGTGAAAACGACTACTAAATCGTGGGAATTTAACCCACGGATTATCCACAATGATATTCGTGGGAAATAAGTCAACGCCTGCGAAAATCAATGGAAAATATTTACACGGGTTTTTACACGGAATAATTCCAGTGTGAAATCCGTGGAAAAGCGCTTTTTCACGAATTTCATGATTTCACCGCGAAAACCTGTTTGTGTAGTAGTGTGTATGATTGAGGTAAAATGGAGGATCGTTGATGATGATATTAAACATTATATTAAGTTATTTTGTTACATATTTTGACTACTCATATTTCACATGATTTAATAAATATCTTTTGGTTTTTGCTTTTTTGCGATTGTTTGGTTTCAGTTTTATCTCAGTTTGGTTTTCTGTTTTATTTAGCAAGCTTTTATTTTTTTGAAACTCGATTTAAAATATATCACAAAATAACACTTTCAAGTTTAAAAAACCAATCCAAACAACAATTGAAAAAAATTGTAACACATAATAACGACAACAAAAACAAATGACCATGAAAATCATACGAGATAATTGTTTATGTCTTAATAATCTGTCATAATAATGACAATAAAACCAATGGAAAAAAATAATAATAAAATATATATCTAAAATCCTAAACTATACTTTATAGTTTCGTATATGTCCTAAAAGAAACCTTCAAAAAGCGATTGAAACAATAATATTAATGATTCGTTTCGGTTAGGTTTCAATAATTAAATGCATTTAAATGTTGATTCGGTTTATTTTAGTTGGTTTTTAACGAAATCGAACCAAAATTTAGGGTGAGTTTGGTTTGTAGCTCTGAATCACAACGAGTATGTTGGTATAGAGTGAAATGATAATGGAAGGTATGAAAAAACCACCCACACACATAATATATGAGGAAACATTCACATTTATGTATACTCATTTCATTGTGGTGGGCCCCATAACCAAACATACAACATTAATTACTTTCAATATCATAAATCCATACATATACACCCCAACTAAACGAGCCTTTAGGTTTTCCCAAACACAAAATTAGAACCATCAGTTCCTGGTTCCCAATGTATCCGACTAAGTTAGATTTTTCAATTTTCTGCACATCTCTAAGAGGCTAGGGTACGGTAGCTGGTGGCTCAAGCCATGGTGCTCGACGCGAGCCTATGGCGCGACATACCACACCGGTGTTGGGCTGGTAGCTTCTGGCGCCGTGACTACCTGCTCACGCCAAGGGATTTTCCTCTTTCTTTTTTATTGTTTTGCTGGGTTTGTTTCTTTTATGTTTATGTTTGTGTTTGTGTTTGTGTTTTATGTTTGAGATGTGTTTTTTTGTGTGTTTGCAGGTTTGACAGCTAGGAAGAAGATGGCAGCAGAAAGAAGGAGGCTGGATGGAAAAGAAATACGTAGTACTTAGGTTTACTCTTTTTTTATATTGGGCCACGTTTGTTAAATTGTACAATTGGGCTAGGTATATGAAATATACATTTGGGTGTTGGTTTGCATATCTAGCACATATTTTTTTTGTTAACATTTTTTTTTTAAACATTTTATTCAAGTAATTGTTTACTAATAATTCATTTATTAAATTATGTGGGGTTTAAAAGTGCGTGACGGCACCAGAAAACTGGTGTTATGTCAAGGAGGGGTATTTTGGTGCCATACGTAAAACTGGTGCCATGAGAAAAAAAGTGTTGAGGTGGCATCGCTTTTTCTCACGGCACCACACTATACCTAGCCCTCTAAAAAAATTAAATAGCATGTGTCATTGGAATGATAAATACGAGATTGACCAACTATACGTCTATAGACGTAACATTTCATATATCTTAATCTGAAATGAGTGAGCTAAGTTACTCGAATTCTATAGTCACCTTCCTTGCAAAAGACTTTAACGCGGAATTATATGAAATTGAAACTTGTTAAAGAAGGAAGGAAATAAGCGTACAGCGTGGAGTTTGTTAAGTGAGAATCTGACACATATTTCCATATTTATGTTATCATCAAAACCAATAAGAACACGCCACGTGGATATGACAGAGTGGTTAACACTACCAAGTACCAAAGTACTTTTTTGTCACTAAATAAAAGGCCTAGTGAGAAACACAATGTCATTCGCTTGGTTAATGTATTTATACGGGTCCTACTATCCTTGCACCCTCTTAGAAAATTTTTAGAGATGTTGGGGTTTTCTCTGTCCTCCTAATCATTGGGACATTGGTTTCCGTGACAATGATTGAAAAAATTATTTTTTTTTCACTTTTACACTATTTTTTTGTACAAGTTTTTTGTATTAGTTTTTTTACAAGTTTTTTTACAAGTTTTTTTTTTAACTTTTACTCTTTTATTTCTTTTACAAGTAAAGACACTATTATGAATAAAGTATTAACTTTTAAAAGTTTTTTTTTTTTTTATATGAATCGCTTTAAAACTTAAAAAAAAAGCGTAATGGAAATTTTGTGAGACTCGGTCGAAGGTTCTGAAAGTGAGATTTTATCTTACTTTCATCCATTCGGTTTTCATCATTGCTCGAAAAATTTTAGGCTCAAAATCATCATCGCCTTTATCTCAACCACCGCCTCAAGAACCAAAAAAGATATGGCTCAAAAAATTTCCAACTACCATGGCTCAAAAAAAATTTCCAATCGCCATGGCTCAAAAATTTTCAACTGCCATGGCTCAAAAAAATTTTCCAACTGCCATGGGTAAAAACAGGGGGCGCACCCCGGTATTTCAAAACCGATTTTTCAAAAGTTTGTTAAAAAAAAATTGTTAAAAGTTTGTTAAAAAAAAGATTGTTAAAATTTTTTAATAAAAGTTGTTAATTTTTTGTAAAAGAGTATTAGTTGTGTTAGTATTTTTTTAAATAAAGTTGTTAAAAATGTTGTAAATTTTAATAAAAGCGGTTTTTGATGAAAACTCACCACTCCCGTATAATCACCCACAATGGAGATGGTGCCGTGGCCGCGACATGGGAACATATGTTTACTCAAAGACAGAGGATGTTTAGAGCGACATAGAAAACGATTATTGATTTATATTGTAAATGACAAAACATGTATAGACGATTACTGATTTATATTGTAAATGACAAAACATGTATAGACGATTATTGATTTATATTGTAAATGACAAAACATGTATAGACGATCCGTTGAACGTCTAATGTCTAACCTGTGGAAAACTAGAAGGGGGGTTGAATAGTTTTACCAATTAAAACTTCCTTTAAACTATTTAGATCGACTTATGTCAATCTATTTGGTTGTGTGTTGGATGTTGATAAACAAGCATATAAAGATATGTAATGAAAAGATAAGAGTAAGAAGCATAAAACCACAACGCGAGTATTTATAGTGGTTCGCCACAAGGACACCTTCCTTGCCTCTACTCCACCCCCGAGTCACCTACTCGAGAGTTTGTAATCACTACACCAATCTCCTTATGGCGGAGAAGCCTTCACAACGCCGCTTAATCTTTTCCCAGACAAAGCTAAATACCGAGTTCTTTCACACCAAGGCGAACCACACCTAACACAACGTCGCTTACCCTTTATACGGTGCTAGGCTAACCACCGAGTTCTTTCACACCTTAGGTGAACTACACCTTCACAACGTCGCCTACCCTTTATTAGGTACTAGGCTAAGCACCTAGTTCCATTGCAATGGAGGAACTACTACCACACTACACCAACGACTAATCCCAAAGGAGATCTACTCCTTTACAACATCATCAAGGACATCAATATCCTTGGATCTAATGCTAGTCTATCTAGTACATCGAAACACACCATATCGAATGTACATCTAAGGCATCTTTCACTAATGCCTTTAATTAGATCTACAAGACACCTTTCACTAATGTCTTTGATTAGATCTACAAGACACCTTTCACTAATGTCTTGTGTCTTCACTTCTAAGCACCTTTCACTAATGCTTCTTGTCTTGACTTCTAAGCACCTACCACAAGTGCTTATCCTATGACGATAGATACCTTTCACTATTATCTTCGCCTTGACACTTGAGACATCTTTCACTAATGTCTTTAACACTACGCTTCTTTGAAGAAAGAAAGGGATCATCAACAAGAGGACTTCAATAGCCTTGATGATGAGGAAGCTTGGCAACTCATGGACTTGAGCTTGCTCGACTTCAAAGGTGGTGATCTTCCTTTAAGAGGAACCTAAAAGATCACACAAAACAAAACTACAAACATAGATCTCTTGGATCTATGGTTAGTGAGATTTAACTCGGGGAGAAAGTATGTTGGAGAGGGTCGAATTAATGAAGAAATGGCTCACTATTTATAGAGGAAAACTCATCATTACCCGGATCCCACGGATCCTTCCACTGGGATCCGGCTAGCACAAAGCTAGGGATCCGTGGTCCGCCTCCTCTTGCCCATGGGTATTTTGGGTTATGGGTCATGGGTCATGGGTTATGGGTTGATCCATGGTTTTCATCTAGATACAATGTACCTTAAGGATACATTGAACTTGTGTAAATGGTATATATAAACCATGGGTTATGGGTCAAAACCATTTGCTAGTTTTATCTATTTAGTATATACTTGCTTTTACCCATTTTAGTATATACTTGTTTTACCCATTTTAGTGTACTTAATATAAGTATGTATTAACCCAATATGTAAACACTAGTTGTTGTACATATGTATCTAAATCATAGAATCACTTATACTTGTTAAGCCAATATGTAAACACTAGTTGTTGTACATATATATATATATATCTAGATCATAAAATCACTTATACTTGTTTTAGTGTTTTATGTGAAAGCGTAAGTGTGTTAGAAAACTATTAGTTCAAACCATTTACGTATTTTATTTGTTTCACAATATGATTTTACTTTTGTTATCGACAAAACATTAGAAGATCGTAAAATATAAATAAACGCTTTTACACTTTATTTGTATTAACAATCTCCCTTTTGTTGATGACAAAACATAAAATTATTTTAAGGAAAAGCTAAAATTGTGAACGTTGAATTTGTAGTTTTACTTTTTCTCCCTTTTGTCGAAACAAAAGTGTTTGAAGAAAGCAACACATTGTTTTTAAAGAAAACATGTGAAAGAAAAAATAAAGAGTAAGTAACGGAATAGATCTCGCCTTACTCCCCTTGACGAGTCCATCCCTATGTGGGCGCCAAGAAAGTAATTCTAATCTAGATCATTTGCAACTAGGTTTGCTCCCCTAGATGATTGCAACTTTGCAATGGGAAGTTATGAAAAGTAAATCTAGTATTGCAAGTAATTTGCAATGTATTGCTTTGACATAAAGCTCCCCAGCTTTAGGATGTCAAGGTCTTCATGTGAATTGAAATACTACAAAACAAAGGTTAGAAAGCAAGTATAATTCACAATTTCCGCAAATGTGATAAAGAAAAACATTCGACTTCACGGATCCCACGGTTCCTTCTAGTAGGGATCCGCTCAGCAATATCGAGGATCCGTCTGGCCGATGACTAAAATCGGCAAAGGTGATATAACAAGTAATGTTATCACACAAATGAGATATGAGTACAAAGTAATCATATGCTCAACGAAATAACAAGTAGCATGTAATTCCATTTAATAAAACAAGAGTTATGATATACATGACTCAAAAATAAGAAAATAGACAATACATAAATAGGAATTTCTTAGACCAACTAACGCTGAAGCTTAGACACCACTATAATCCTCTAGCTCAAGTTATGTTTAGGTTTAATCTCGTCAAACGCTCGAGGAGATGATAGAACATGAAACGTTGGTCTTCTCGCACTTCATGTATCAAACTTTCAACATGTTGACAATGATAGCAATCTTTGTCATGGCTAGGTAGTGGTGGTGGATGAAATGAAGTGGCTAAATTCAAAGGATCAATTGAAGTGGGTTGAGGAGCCTCGAATGATGGAGGGATTGGTGGAGGTCCATTTAGGAATGGTTCGATCAAGAATGAGGATGGTGGTAAAGATGTGTCAACTTCCATAAGGTCGGGTGGTTGACTTTGGTGATTTCTTATAATCCAAATAGGATTATATGATGGAAACGCGAAAAGGAAGCCGGCAAGTGTTGACTCAACATCTTGATTTTGAATTATTGTTCCTCCTAATGAGGATAATGTTGTCGTGGAAGCGGATGAGACGGCCTAGGTGGTAAGTCCTCTAAATTGTAGAGGTGAGGTGATGATTGTGGGGATGTAAAGAGATAGCTCTAGGAACCAATGGTGATGGTTTAGTGGAGATGATATTGTTTGGCCTAGAGGTATGGTGGTGTTTGGCATAGGTAATTTTGTGGGTACTAACCTTCTAGGAATTGGTTTGATTGGTTTGACCGGAGATGATTCGGTTGAAGAGATTTCGTGTACAACACGAGCCCTTTGATGGGTGGTTCTTTGGTGGATAGGTTGTTACTGGGGTTTTTCTCATGAGGAGATGATTTGAAGAGATTGCAAAGGCTGAAAGTTAGGATGAGAGTGATGACTATGGAGATCCTAACAAGGTGGTTTATAAACCAAGAGATTTGGAAAGTGTATTTAAGCCTTAAGCCACTAAGGTTCATTGGAATGTGATGATTAGCATGCACAAGAGTCAACTACAGAGGTTGTGTTGTTCTAGGAACTCATTTAAGATGAGATGGAGTATTTGAGTTAGGAAGATGAGTTGAAATGATTGTTTTACCAAGATTTGTCATAGACTGTCATCCGGATCCCACGGTTCCCTTCTCGAGGGATCCGCCTAGGCTAGTTCTAGGGATCCGGCGTTCAGCAGCTTATGAAAGAGTGGAAATGATGTTTCTAAGATCCTAGACCTACATCACCTTGAGTTTTTCGATTCTCCCAAGTGTTTTAAATGAAGGGTGCTTAAGTGTTTGAAGGCAATGAGTGGTGTAGCTAATGAGTGTTATTTATGGAAGGATTTGGAACTTAAAAAATACCAATGGATGGCCAAGGATGACATTAAAGATGTCAATTGAAGTTGAATGAAACTAAATGATCCTAGAGATCGTGTTGTGTCTTAGGATTGTGTTTTGGAAAATATCCTAATGGTTTTGAGATGGAAAAACTAGGATTTGATCAACTTTGATCAATTTTGAGGTGAGGTTGATTAATGATCAATGTTGTCATAATCGAGGATTTCTAACCTAGTTGTGAGGAATCAAGTAAAAAATGAAGTGTAAGTTTTGAGAGCGGAAGAGTGATGGATTTGAAATGATAGATCTAACAAAGCCTTAGAATGTGATCTATGTGAGTTGGAAAGAGTAGGAAAGCTCAACCTATCTTGATAAAGTCTTGATCAATCTTAAGACACTATGTTTAGCTTAGTGTGAGGTGTTCTAAGGGATGTGTTTGACATATAATGCTTGCAATTGCATTTTCTGCTTTGTCGATCCCACGGTTCCCTAGATGTGGGATCCGCTTAGTACAACATTTGGGATCCGTCTATCTCGCTAGATGTAACCTTTACTAAAGGTATGCAATGATCATGACAAGGCATTATATTCCAAGCTTTGTTTAAAGGAGTTCTAAAACTGGATATCAAATGTAAGATGTGTTATTTCATGAAAGAGATAGGATTACATTGATAACTAATGAGTATAGTAGAATTGATCCTATTTGACTATTCTAGGTTCCTTGAGTGTCTTCACCAGAGGATCATTATGTGATTGATGGGTATTGGTGGAATCATGAATGAAGAAAGTCTTCATGAGAGATATGTTTAGCGGTTCCATCATCTTGTTCACAAGCACGCATAACGGACTTTGAAATTGAGGATGGAAGTGCATAACATTGTGATAGAGGCGTGTCAAGAACATTCCATAAGGGATGAGTTTATTCTTGAGCCTTGAAGGTTTGCAATCGCCTTGCGAAGAAGTAGGCGAGATTGTATGGTTGTTGTGTTAGCAAACAAGACAACATGTGAGCACAACAAGCGGGAAGAATATCTCGATTTCTAAGACTCCAAACATTTTCACGTAGAATGAGAGCGACAGCTTGTACTCTTCTGATATCCCGTATGGATAATGTTTGGATTGGAGTAATATGGTCGAGGTTTGCATATCATGCGTGTTAATTCTTCCTGAGAGGTATGTGTGAACAATATGGGCTATTTTCTTCACGAAAATTGAAGAGAGAATCAAGAGACCAATCTTCGGTGAAAGCACATTGTCCATGGTTTGGAATTCGGAGGATGTGAGCAAAATGCCTAAGGCTTAAAGTGAATTTTTGGTTTTTGATAAAAAACCAAAGGGATAAAGAGCGTTCCTCGTTACGAACGAGTTCCACTTGACGGAAGAATTCCATTATGAACCTTGGACATATCTTCTCGTTAATTTCAAGAAGATATTCTAGTCCTATGGCTCGGAAGGAGGTATTGATACCTTCTTCGAATTGTAGAGGTGTTCACAACACGCCCTTCATGGAAGTGACGGTTTCGAGATTATTGAACCCACGGACATGATTGCCGTGTGTTGGGCTCAAGGAAATGTTCGGGTGTAGACGCTAGTGAGTGAAAAATCAAACTCGTATTCATGCGTCATAGTTGAACCTATAGAGGTGAAGGGTTAATAAGGAAGACGTTTATGGTCAACCTATAATAATCTAACGCTTTTACTAGATATTCTATTAACAATTAGTATTTAGCTAACCCATGGTTTTGAAGCTCTAGTGGATTATTATTTTTAGAAAGATAGTGATTTTAATCTTGCATGAAAACTGCTTTTCAAAGAGGACGGATCCCACTGTTCCTTTTCAAAAGGGATCCGCTAGTGTAACTTCCGGATCCGTGGATCTCGTAGTAATGTAACCGCTTTTAATAAAAACATAGGTTTTACTAGTTATTGTACCATGAAGTATGTTTTATCCTACCTTTTCTTTTAGCATGCATACATGACATCTAATGTATCACGAAAGAATATAACACATATAGATCAAAAGAAATGAAACACATAATAACACAAACATCCTAGATAAAATAGATAATTAATAATATTGCATTTCAATGCTAAGGATGATACAAAGGATTGGGTAAATGACCCCAATATAGATTAACAACACAAAGTAAATGTCTCCGTATGTGAACTTCATCATAGGGAACACAAGTGCGATGAGTGTTAGGGGCGATGAGCACGAGTGCGATGTAAACCATGTTGATGACGGATCTTCTTGGTTTAGGAAGAGATGGAATGAGGAAGAAGATGAAGTTTTTGAATGAGAGGAAATTTTGAAATTGGAAAATTTGAAAAGGTGAGGTTGAAAAAGTGGGCGTCGAGTGGGTTTATTAATAGGAAGGAGGAATTTTGAAATTGTGTTTTGTTTTATTAGAAGAAATAAAGCATAAGCTCTACATACTATGACTATAGACGAGAAAAATAACACGATGTGAGAAACAAGCTTCCTAACGGTTACATGTAAATCATGTGTAAACACAAAATCTACTCAAATAAAAGCCTAGCAAATAACACTTATATACTAAACAAGTATCATTTAGATATAAGTAGAAAGTCATACCTCGAATGCACTTAGGAATGTCTTTACAAATGACAAATGTCACTTAGACGATTCCCGCTCTTTTGCCTCTAAGATACCTTCTTAAGGAAGGTATTCTTGTTACCAAGCAACCCTAAAGCTTGGTGGGTATGAGCTTTGACTAATCAATATCACAAGGAAGATTAGTGCAATTAAAAATATACATATAAAAAAAATGTTGTTATTAACTCAACATCCAAACATATAGTTTTTGAAAACATGGTGTTTGTTTTATGAAAACCTTCTTTGTAGTTTTCAATTAACTATGGATCGTATCAAGTTTTTAAAGTACAATATACTTCAAGAAACTTGGTAACAAAGCTCGATGCCAATTGTGGAAAACTAGAAGGGGTTGAATAGTTTTACCAATTAAAACTTCCTTTTAAACTATTTAGATCGACTTATGTCAATCTATTTGGTTGTGTGTGTTGGATGTTGATAAACAAGCATATAAAGATATGTAATGAAAAGATAAGAGTAAGAAGCATAAAACCACAACGCGAGTATTTATAGTGGTTCGCCACAAGGACACCTTCCTTGCCCTACTCCACTCCCCGAGTCACCTACTCGAGAGTTTGTAATCACTACACCAATCTCCTTATGGCGGAGAAGCCTTCACAACGCCGCTTAATCTTTTACGGTACAAAGCTAAATACCGAAGTTCTTTCACACCAAGGCGAACCACACCTAACACAACGTCGCTTACCCTTTATACTGGTGCTAGGCTAACCACCGAGTTCTTTCACACCTTAGGTGAACTACACCTTCACAACGTCGCCTACCCTTTATTAGGTACTAGGCTAAGCACCTAGTTCCATTGCAATGGAGGAACTACTACCACACTACACCAACGACTAATCCCAAAGGAGATCTACTCCTTTACAATATCATCAAGGACATCAATATCCTTGGATCTAATGCTAGTCTATCTAGTACATCGAAACACACCATATCGAATGTACATCTAAGGCATCTTTCACTAATGCCTTTAATTAGATCTACAAGACACCTTTCACTAATGTCTTTGATTAGATCTACAAGACACCTTTCACTAATGTCTTGTGTCTTCACTTCTAAGCACCTTTCACTAATGCTTCTTGTCTTGACTTCTAAGCACCTACCACAAGTGCTTATCCTATGACGATAGATACCTTTCACTATTATCTTCGCCTTGACACTTGAGACATCTTTCACTAACGTCTTTAACACTACGCTTCTTTGAAGAAAGAAAGGATCATCAACAAGAGGACTTCAATAGCCTTGATGATGAGGAAGCTTGGCAACTCATGGACTTGAGCTTGCTCGACTTCAAAGGTGGTGATCTTCCCTTAAGAGGAACCTAAAATATCACACAAAACAAAACTACAAACATAGATCTCTTGGATCTATGGTTAGTGAGATTTAACTCGGGGAGAAAGTATGTTGGAGAGGGTCGAATTAATGAAGAAATGACTCACTATTTATAGAGGAAAACTCATCATTACCCCGGATCCCACGGATCCTTCCACTGGGATCCGCTAGCACAAAGCTAGGGATCCGTGGTCCGCCCCTCTTTGCCCATGGGTATTTTGGGTTATGGGTCATGGGTCATGGGTCATGGGTTGATCCATGGTTTTCAATCTAGATACAATGTACCTTAAGGATACATTGAACTTGTATAAGTGGTATATATAAAACCATGGGTTATGGGTCAAAACCATTTGCTAGTTTTTATCTATTTAGTATATACTTGCTTTTACACATTTTAGTATATACTTGTTTTTACCCATTTTAGTGTACTTAATATAAGTATGTATTAACCCAATATGTAAACACTAGTTGTTGTACATATGTATCTAAATCATAGAATCACTTATACTTGTTAAGCCAATATGTAAACACTAGTTGTTGTACATATATATATATATATATATATATATATATATATATATATATATATATATATATATATATATATATATATATATATATATATATATATCTAGATCATAAAATCACTTATACTTGTTTTAGTGTTTTATGTGAAAGCGTAAGTGTGTTAGAAAACTATTAGTTCAAACCATTTACGTATTTTATTTGTTTCGTTAATATGATTTTACTTTTGTTATCGACAAAACATTAGAAGATCGTAAAATATAAATAAACGTTTTTACAGCTTATTTGTATTAACATAACCCTAACATATCGACGCATCCGTTGAACGTCTAATGTCTAACCCTAACATATCGACCCATCCGTTGAACGTCTAATGTAACCCTAACATATCGACCCATCCGCTGAACGTCTAATGTGTGACCCTAACATATCGACCCATCCGTTGAACGCCTAATGTCTAACCCAACATATCGACCCATCCGCTGAACGCCTAATGTCTAACTCTAACATATCGACTCATCCGTTGAACGCCTAATGTGTAACCCTAACATATCGACTCATCCGCTGAACGCCTAATGTCTAACCCTAACATATCGACTCATCCGTTGAACGCCTAATGTCTAACCCTAACATATCGACCCATCCGTTGAACGCCTAATGTGTAACCCTAACATATCGACCCATCCGTTGAACGCCTAATGTCTAACCCTAACATATCGACTCATCCGTTGAACGTCTAATGTGTAACCCTAACATATCGACCCATCCGTTGAACGTCTAATGTCTAACCCTAACATATCGACTCATCCGTTGAACGTCTAATGTCTAACCCTAACATATCGACGCATCCGTTGAACGTCTAATGTCTAACCCTAACATATCGACCCATCCGTTGAACGTCTAATGTAACCCTAACATATCGATCCATCCGTTGAACGTCTAATGTGTGACCCTAACATATCGACCCATCCGTTGAACGTCTAATGTGTGACCCTAACATATCGACCCATCCGTTGAACGTCTAATGTGTGACCCTAACATATCGACCCATCCGTTGAACGTCTAATGTCTAACCCGAACATATCGACGCATCCGTTGAACGTCTAATGTCTAACCCTAACATATCGACTCTCTCCGTCCCGTATTAAATGTCCACATTTGACTTTTAGTGGGAAGAGATGATATTTGATTGGTTGAGAGTGTAGTTAGTGAGATTTTTTTAAATTTTGTGCATAATTAAGTATTTTCTTTGACAACTTTTACCTTAAATATTTTTGTTTGTGTTATAGTTTTAGATAAAATAATATGTGAACTTTTACCTTAAATATACGAAGGATTAACAAATTTTTTTTCAAATTTTCATCTTGGCACGTGAACTTGTTTAATATTTTAAAGTCTAATGTTTTATTGTTATTGTTTAATTAAATGAAACAAATACACAATTAAAAAATTAACATAAAATAAATACCATATAAAACACTACACAATTAAATAAACTATACATATAAAACATTACACAAATAAATACACCGTGCATATACCCGAACATTACACAATTAAATAAAAACAATACATAAAACAAAAAACAAAAATACAAAAAAAAAAAAAAAAAAATGGAATCCAATCACCTGGCCAATGATTATGACCAATGATTGGCTATTGAGTCTGCAGGAGAAGGAATAAATGGGTGCAATATTAGATTGCCTTTATAAATACTAATGGCTTGTTTGGTTGGGGTGTATGGGTATAGAGTCTATAATTTTGAAATTCATTAATGTTGTTTGGTGGGTTATGGGTCCACCACAATAGAATGAGGATACCAAATGTGAAAGTTTCCTCATATATTATGTGTGTGCGTGGTTTCTTCATGCCATCCATTATCATTCCACTCTATACCAACACTTATACCCATTGTGATTTATAGCGACAAACCAAACGCACCCTAAATTGTTGTGTAATGAGTCTATGACTATAATATACTCATTTCATTCCTAAATACACTAACCAAACACCATTAATCGGTATATAACCCATAACCACATTCCCATATACCCGTACCAAAAGCATCCTATTTTTTAACTCAACTTTTTTTAACACCACAATTGATATGTTTAGCAAAATTAACTTCATTTGTAACTTGAGTTTATATTATAAGCTATAAGCTTAAGTTTATAATTTTTATAAAATAGTTAAAGCTAAATTTTACTATTATTGTAGAGTAAGATAAGGCATATCAAATTAAATTCACGTATATTTCAAGTTTTTATGTGTCATTTTTTTTTGTTGTGTATTTACGTAATTGGACTAATTATAAGCTTTATTCATTTTAAAAGCTCATTTCAACTAGCTTGAGCTTATAAAGGTTTATGCTTGTACAATTTTTCGTAAATTTGCGTAACAAACAAAACTCATTTTAAATGTCAGCTTATTTTAAAAGTTAAGCTCTTTTAAGCCTCTAGAAGCCTCTCTTCAAACATTATCGATATATCATTCTTACTCATTTTATTTTTCTTTTGCTTGATATTTCTCATGTTGGCCATTTACTTGTACTTTACTTTTAAATAATACACACCATGCTCGTATACGCACACAAAGAAAAATTCTAACCCTCGTAAAACATGTCACAATTTGAAACCTGAAGGCGGTCGATCACTGAGTGAGGGGAGGGCCTTTAACCAAACGAGGTTGGTTGATGACCCGAAAGATTTTCATATGTGCGTCCTTTAGTATACCAAACCTTGAAATTATTTTAACTATTATTAGGATTTAAGTGAATTTCTAATTTTAAATACAACATGTTTTGTGTTTTAGTCTTAAAAGGTTGAATTGTCAAAATGATAAATTTTCACTTTCGCATTAAAAAGAATTGTAAAAACAAAAAGGAAACCCTATTATCAAAAAATGTCTTGCTAGACAAATAAATTGTGTGTTTTTACTAGTTTTTTTGACACATGTTCAAAAGGTTAATGAAGTATACTGCTATTTTGATGGTTATGGCTTTTGCTAGACCGTACTTTTTATTCGACAATTTTTGTCTTTTCGTAGAAAAAAAGATAAAAATTTCGAAAAAAATAATTATCGCACAAATTTACAAATGAAGGAACCTACGTTTTTTTTGTCAAACCTTACTTTTGTGACCACTTTTGTCTCTTTTTTTTTTTTTAACAAATTTTTTTATTAATAGACAAAAGAAAGTCGCACAAAAAATACAGGTTAGCAAAAAAATATAGCCGTCGGTCTATCAAGAAACCCACCAATCAAATGTTCTTCTTTTAGACACGTGTCAAAAAATTAGTGTAATCGAACAATAATCAGCTTATCAAGACCATTTTTGAAAATAATTTCCTTTTCTACTAATTTTGAATGCAAATGTAAAAAATACACCAACTGCTCTTTTCTTCTACCTACTTTACCAAATACTTATTTTGATTATTTGTGTTTAAAAAACACTAACAAATAGATAATCACTTGCAAAGTACTTCACGCAACAGCTAACTACTAACTTGGTAAAAATGCGTAGAAAATAATCACAGTTTCTAACTTTCAAGCTTCAAAAGTGGTAAAAAGAAAACAATTATAGTTACAAAACATGGATAAAAGTTGTCAATTTGGTCAAAGATTCTAAAAAAAAAAATTAAAAGAGTATAAATGGGCAAGCCTCACGCAAGACCCCACGAAATCATGAAAGACCTCAAGTAGGGTGGGACCCCCAAACCGCGGCGCTTTTTTTTTTTTTTTTTTTTTTTTTTATATATATTAATTGTATGTGTTGTGTTTTTAGTGTATTTAATTTGTGTAGTGTTTTTATGATATAGTGATTTAATTGTGTAGTGTTTTATATTGTATTTATTTTACGTTATGTTTTGTAATTGTGTATAACAACAAATGTAAACATTAAACAAGTAAAACAACAAATGTTTTCAATATTACAACGAAATCTACTCCACACGAAGATTATTAATGTCATCTATAAGCTCATAGAGATTCCACCCTACCGACATGCGTGATCAACCTGATTTCTTGCCAATTCCAGGTGATGCTTCCAACGCTTTATTTTGCCTCGCAACAAATTGTTTTCACCAATAGCATGTTGATCGTTGTATCTTTAGTTTCGCAGTTTGAGCCTGCGTTGAAGAAGAGCTTCACCAAAGATTTTTGTTGAAATATTTCCTTCCACATGAAGTATCGACACCCATAGTCTTTAGTCCCCATGTTACCTAACGAAACAATTATAAGAAATGTATTCTAAACAAACAAGTTATTGATATATTTACGCAAATAAGCAAACGTTTAATTATTTACCTGAGAAAGGACACGATATACTGCACCACAAGTTGTGGGCATGAGATGTTCTTTCAATTATTAATCCACGTTGACAACGACACAAGTAAGGATTTTCTTGTTGCATCCGCCAAAAGAATTTGTACAATTATTCACAACATAAATTAGTAATATCATGGTTCACAAAATTAGAAGCTTGAATACATAAATAACCAATCTTGTTATAGATTAATAGTTGATACATGGTTCACAAAATTACAATATAACTAGAAACTAAGATCAATCACGCCCGAGGCATAGTCGCTCCAATGATCTCATGTCATCCGTCCCACACGAGACTCTAACTCGAAATGAGTCTCCTCAATCATCAATCTCGCGCTCGTACTCGTCGCGAGGCGGTTGTAATAAAAGATGAGGAAGAACGGAGGACGGTGTATAAAATTGTCCTCATCTGCACCGGAGATATAGGGAGAGGAGGCACATAAGATTGTGAAGAAAGCACATAATCTGGACTCTCAACACGAAGGTGTGTGGTTGACACAATGAATGTCCCTCCATCGAATGTCATCCGATTCTGTAATAAAAGATGAGGAAGAACCGAGCAGAGCGTAAATCAGAACAAAAGATGACGAGTCGTTTGCTATAAATCGAATCGTCTATCGTGTTTTGTTATTTACAATATAAATCGAATCGTCTATACATGTTGTGTCATTTACAATATAAATCGAATCGTCTATACATGTTGTGTCATTTACAATATAAATCGAATCGCCTATACATGTTGTGTCATTTACAATATAAATCAATAACTGCTTTCTCGTATATCTAAACATCCTCCGTCGTTGAGCAAACACATGTTCCCATGGCGCGGCCTCGGCATTTCTAAAATGTCTCCATTGTGGGTGATTATACGGGAGTGGTGAGTCTTCATCAAGAACCGCAAGAACGGTGAGCACAATCGTTGTTCCCCACACGAAGAATCACAACCGGAGACAATATTTCATTGAATCGGAGAACCTCTCGTGGAAGACACAAAATAGATTGTGAATTGGTTATACATACAATAGGACGGTTAAGAGTCAGTAGCAATAACCACTCCCATTTCGCATACTCATCCAATAACACCGGTGTCGCCGTTAAACCAATTCATCGAGTTACGTGTAGATGTAAATAAATTACCCTACAATTATCTGATGTTGAAAATATTATGAGGTTTGTAAAAAAAGTTTACTTTCTTGATTTTTTTTAAAACATTTTAGATCTAAAACTTTTTTAGAGCTAAAACTTTTGTTTCTTTTTTTGCAGGTTTGCATAGGAGGACCCTTTTGTTTTGTTTGTGGGCAAGCCTACGTAGGCACCCCATGAAATCTTTGGCAGGCACCTCAATTAAATCCTAGACATGGTAATGCATATTCATTACTAGATGGTAAAGTGAGTTTAATTCACTTTGCAACTGTAATGTATAAAAAAAACTTATGTGTTTTTGTATAAAAAAATTTCATTACTGGATGGTAAAGTGGCCATTCAAGGTCATTTTGCAATTTTAATGAAATAAAAAAAGGCAATGATGATTTTTTTTTTTAAAATAAAACTTAAAAAGAGTTTTGGCGAGGCAAAACTTAATTTGCAGCCAACATGAGCTATAAACTAATAATCTGAGCCTTTGATAAGTTGTTTACCTCTTGTGTGTTAAATGGTGAACTAGAGATGGTGGACTGGTATCTTGTTGCTTGTGCGATTGTTGCTTATTCTTGTTTGTTGTTGTTACAGACCACTTGTTGCGCTTCCGACCACTTGTTTGTTGTTGTTACGGACCACTTGTTGTTGGTTGATTGTTGTTGGTGTTGTTGCTTTCACCGCGATTATATAGCAGTCCCGCCTTGCGATTATATAGTTGTTTGTGTTGTTGGTTGATTGTTGTTTGTGTTGTTGCTTCACCCTGATTATATTGGATCCCGCCTAGGATTTCATGTGAACTTAGTACATTGCCTTTGAGAATCTTGTGAACTTTGCGATATCTGTAACTTTTGAGAATCTTGTTCAAAACGTGTATAACTTGTGAAACATGTGAAGTTCATGTGAACCGGTAACTTGTGAGATTTGAGACTTGAGCGATTTGAGACTTGTGCGGTTTGTGGGACTTGTGAACTGGTGACTTTGTGTAGTTGCGACTAAAACTTTTCCGAGGCGATGATGCTTTTGAGCCTAAAACTTTAAAACTTTCCGAGGCGATGATGATAAAACCGAATGGACGGTAAAGTGAGATCAAATCTCACTTTGCAACCTTCGGTTTGAGCCTAAAACTTTCCGAGGCGATGATGAAAACCGAATAGATCGAATGGACCACGAAAGTGGGATAAAATCTCACTTTGAACCTTCTGATGAGCCTCAAATATTTTCCAACTACGGTTTTGAAAAGTTTTAAACCGAAAAAACTTGTAAAACCCAAAAATAACTTGTAAAATTGTAAACCAAAACAAAAGTTATAAAAAACTTGTAAAAAACATGTACAAAAAGCTCAGAAAAAAACTTGTAAAATAAGTGTTATAAGTGGTAAATAATAAGTTGTAAAAACTTTGACTAAATCGAAAACCAATTATTACCAACGATCATCACCAAATCGGCAAGACTAAAACGCAACCACCCCTACTAAGGGGTGCTGCATAGGAGGACCCTTTATAAAATTCATTTCCGTAGGCTCTCTCATTCAAAATGTCTAAAAACAAAGCCTAGAGAGAGAAACAAACCCATTATAAAAAAAAAAAAAAAAAAAAAATTGTCACCACCATTAACCTTTCCCTTTAAATAATCACAACCCTTTTTTCAAAAACAAAATAGAAACATGTTTTCCAATTCAAATCAGTAATAATTCACCTTCATTTCCTCACAATTCCAAAAAACAATCCCAAATTCACTCTTTTAATTTGATCACACATCTAATGTTTATTTCTTCATATAAATCACCAATAAATTCATCCAATTTCCTACACCCCATATACTATTTCATCAAATTTCGTCTCAAAATCCAATTTTATAAAATTTGACCAAGATTCTCAAATGGGTGATCAAAAGAATTTAGCAAATATTGATGACTTGCCTTTACATTTGATTCTTGAAATCTTGACATGTGGGTTGGGTGGTGTGGATCTTGTGTGTTTGGAGTTAAGTTGTAAGCTTTTTAGAGATGGGTATGAGTTGGTTCCTGTCAATTTTAAGTCTTTAGGTGAGTTTGCGGCTTTTCGCCTTTGCGGGTCGAATTCAGTTTTTGTTGGTTTGAGTGATGGAGCTAAGGATGAGCTTTTGGCTAGGTGTGGTGGGTGTTGGAAGAGGGTTTTGAGGTTCTTGCAGTCGGTTAACGAGTCTTCGGATGTTGTGCAAACGTATTCGGGCAATGTATGATTTCTGGCTTTTATGTTTTAACTTTTGATATTTGTGTGAGAAATAAGTAGCTTTGTATAAGCATTTTACTGTAAGTTGTTTATTTGAAATTGCCTATTTAGAAAACGATAAGTGGGTATTTAGGATTGCTTATTTTTGCAAGTATCTGCTTTTTCAATTGTTTTAAAGAAGGTGAACAATCCCAAACTCTATTGAGGAAATCTGCTTATTTTAGATGGAATAAGCTTTTAGAGTAAGGGGTGTTTGTTTGACTTATTTAGCTTGCTTATAGTTTATTTGGTTTTGGCCTTATGTTTTATAAGCTCACATTTTGTGGCTTATTTTTAAATTTGTAGGCTTATATAAGTTAAATTGTCATACTAAGCTTATATAAGCGAAAAGTTTCATAATAAGCCACAAAGGTGAGCTTACTAAACATAAGCCCAAACCAAATAAGCCATGTCGCTATATAAGTCAAACAAACACCCCTTACATATTGATATCTACACCCTTAAAAATAAGCATGTTGAGGAAATCTGCTTATTTCGTTGAAATGGGACGCTTATAAAGATTCAAGTGGTTATGATTTATGACTCTGAATTGTTGTTATTATTGATCATCTTTTTTGTTGATGTCTTAATTGGTTACTGGTTTTCTTGATTACTAGAAGATGCAAATTAGGAGTGGAAGGTATCATACATTACTGATCAAGGATTCAAAGGTTTACTCTTGTGGTTCAAGTTTGTGTGGTGTTCTTGGACATGGTCCTGAAACCACGCAATGTGCTGCATTTACTCGGATTAAGTTCCGTATCATGTCAATGTTACACACGCTTCCGCCTCCCATAATCATGCTGCCTTTGTCACGCAGTCAGGAGAGGTATGCATTCATCTCTATCTTTTAACTTGAGACTTTAGAATAGCTACCCATGGGGTCTCTGGCGTTGTGTATTGGAAGTCGTTATCGTGGGTTCAAGTTGTAGAACATCTGCTTTTAGAGCTTGGATATTTTGAAAACTATAGTAATTTGATTAATTAGGTCTCCAAATAATAAGTTTAGGAGCAACGCTAACTAAATCGATTATGATTATAAGATTATTTAGGGGTCATTTTACATGTAAATACCCAAGAACCAGAATTTGCCGAACACTCACTAATTACTGTTAAGTATTTGATTATTACAACTTCAAGAAACATAGGCATATCCAAACGCTATCTTCTACAAACCAGTTTTGTTACAGCTGATTATGTCATTCTAATTATCCTGTATCACTTCCAAGTTCCAAAACACATGTCAAACACTTTGTCGTTATTGCGTCCAAATTCAGTATCCAGATCAAGAAATACAACATTATTGACTCTGAACATATGTAGGTGTTCACTTGTGGTGACAATTCGTCTTTCTGTTGTGGGCATAGTGATACAAACCGTCCAATATTTAAGCCTCGCCTTGTTGAAGCCTTAAAGGAAGTTTCTTGCAAGCAGGTACACATAACACCTACAATGATTGGTTTTTAATGTTCGTTGATGTGCATATTATCATTTTAAATCTAGACTATAAACGACACATTGTTTCAGGTTGCTACTGGTGTTAGCTTTACTATGTTTCTCACAACCAATGGCCAAGTATACACATGTGGGATCAACACACAAGGTCAACTAGGCCATGGTGACACCTTAGATAGACCAATACCGAAACTTGTAGAAGGGCTTGCGACTGTTGGTCCTGTTGTACAGATTACTGCTGGTCCAAGCTATGCACTTGCTGTCACAAGCGATGGATCAGTTTATTCATTTGGTTCTGGAACCAATTTCTGTCTCGGTCATGGCGAGCAGCACAGTGAACTCAGCCCTCGGCCACTTCAATGGTTTAGGAGAAAAGGCATACATGTGGTTCGTGTGTCTGCTGGTGACGAGCATGTTGTTGCACTCGATTCTAATGGATACGTAAGTCCATTCCACTATTATCAATCAACAAATCATCATATTTTTGCTCTAACGATATTATAACTCAATTTCAGGTTTACACATGGGGCAAAGGTTATTGTGGTGCACTTGGTCATGGTGATGAGATTGATAAAACGACTCCCGAGCTCTTAACCAGCCTTAAAACGCACCTCGCTGTTCAGGTTTAACTTCTAGAAAATGGCCACTATTTCAAGAACTTATGAGACATTAACTTGCATAAAATAGCAATGTACTTTTTCATTGTCCCTGTTTAGTCATTCTACTTTTTATTCGTCTGAGTCATAGAAAATTAGGTCTCTTTTGGGTCATTTTGTAACCAGTATCCTCAACAGTTTTATACATAAATCTGACTTCTTTAAATAAACATCATCATGTTTAAAACCTGAATCTTGAGGGTTTTTGGGAAAAAAGGGACACAAAGCTATCTTTTACAAAAAACAGGATAAATGAAAAATCTGTGTTAGAATTGTTTGCAAAAAGAAACCTTATCTTGGTGTACTGTATAAGTAGGTGTCTTTGTTTGTAGGTGTGCAAAGCAAGAGAAAGACATTTGTGTTAGTCGATAATGGATGTTTATATGGATTTGGATGGATGGGTTTCGGGAGCTTGGGGTTCCCAGATAGAGGTGTATCCGATAAAGTATTGAAGCCTAGCAGACTTTACAGTCTAAAGGATCATCATATTTCACAAGTGAGCACAGGTTTGTATCACTCGGTTGTACTCACTAATCGTGGCCGGATATTTGGATTTGGAGACAATGAACGAGGACAACTGGGTCATGATAAGTTAAGAGATTGTCGCAGTGCCACTGAAATATTGGTTGAAGAGACAAGTGGACGTGGTGCATTTCGTCTATGTTGATAAATGGTTGATGGATTTATTCGTGTTTGATAATATTGTAATAATCAAATAATCAATATTGTTTGCGTGTGTAGCAGTTATGATTCTTTGTGAGGACTAATGTAGTGATGTAAACTAGAACCTGGAACGCTGTGTGCCAATATCATCATATGCATAATTTGTTGAGTAAACTTGTTCTTGAGTTACAAACACATTAAAAACGCGACTTGTGCAAAAATGCACAGGTCATACGGATTGTGTAACATGTCGAAACGAGTTTGTATCAAAACACGAGTCTTTTATGCAGGTCGGGTTTAAGGACAAATGCTTTGTGCAAGACTTCCGATCTATTGATATGTTTTAATGCATGACGGGTTTGTGTAACGAAAAGTTGGTCACACAATCACATTAATCACCATAATATTCTCACAAAATGTTTAAGGTTCAAATCTTACTAAATATACGTTTTAAGGGTGGCCGTGTACATTTAAATAGATAATTCGTCATCCTTAAATAACCTGAACAGGAAAATGTTATCCGTTTACCTGTTTACCTCTAATACCATATTGTGTCTCAATTACGTCGATTAAAACTTTAATACACAACCTATTGTTTCATGAGCGTCTTTCAAGTACTGATAAACCAAAAGCGTATATGGCCTAACATCAAGAATAAAATGTTAACTAAAGTACTAACATTGTTATTATTATAGGATATAAAAAATAAGTCTCCATAGCATAGTAGTCAATTTTATAACATTGAGTCACTCGATTTTTTATTAAACTATATTATTAATTTTGGAAGTATTAAGCTTCTTAATTTGATGTGTGGCAGGTCACCTATATGTACCACGTATTTATGTATTTCATCACATTGACACACGTACTACTAAACATACTGAAATGCCACGTTAATTACTACATGTTCGCATAACGCAACACAACGTTTGGACTTATGTTGGTTTTTTAGTACTGTATATGCCAACAAAATTGACGAAGCCAGAATGTCTCTTGAAGGGAACAGAAATCAAGAATGAGAATGTGACTTATAACAATAATTTATATTTGGATTGACAATTCTTTTTAATTCATTAAACAAGCGGAATATGATAGAAAGTGCTTCATAATGAAAAAAAATGGTTTGTGCACCATTAAACTTACTTTACTGTTTTACACTGTTGTTTTACACAAATATTCATCTAATCTATTTAATCTTTGGCCTGTCTCTAAAAGGATATGCAATGTTTTATCGCTCTGAAGAGTAAAGATGACTGAGGACATCCAATCCAATTGTCTATCCGATCCATTTATTATTAGCGGATATGGATGAATAATGGATACATATATTATATGAATGTTTATTGGATCGGGTATGATGACGATTCGCCATCAATGAACGATCTATTTATCACCTGAAATGATATTATATATATACTGAAATTATATATATATTTTTTGTGAAAAAGGTGAACATATATTAATCAATCAACATTACAACAATAAAAAGAAAATGGTTGGACATGCCCAAACTATGATACAACTGCTAAGAACTATATTGCAAATAAACACAACTGAGCTAATACATCAAAACTTTCTAACAAATCAGTAGTCATTAAATTTATCAATGCAACTTAGCAAACTTATGAACCTTCAGGGTTATAAATGTAAATAGTTTATAACTGTTTTTACTAATGCTTATGTTTGAGTTTGTGTTTGCATAGTTTTTGTATTTTCAGGGTCTTTAGTGTAACTTTGGACTATATAAGCTGATGATAGCAGCTAGGGTTTCATTCACTCATTCTCATCCGTTTCACATACAAGTTTTCTCTCTCTCTCTTTGGATAGATATTCATCATCTGGGTTTAGTGATAGTTTGGTTTTCATTGTTAGTTTACATCAAGATCTGCTTGATCTTGATTGTTTGTTTGGTTTATCTTGTTGTTTAGATACTGGGTTTGGGTTAGAGAGTGAGTTGTTGTAGGCATCACCTATTAGAGGGACCGCTATTTTCTCTTGTATTGTTTAGGCTTGAATCCGTGTTGGGGACAAGTCATCTGCATATTGTTTTAATAAAGATTTATGATCACCAATGGGTGATTGGTTGGGTGATTAAAAGTGTTGTTAGTTGTTTTGATATCATTTTCATGGTATTAGAGCTCTACGTTCTGATTGATCGATTTCTTGGTGGTTCTTGATTAGGGTTTTGATTGGGTTCTTGAATTTATTGATTCTTGAGTCAATCGTAGTCTGGTGATTTTATTTGCAATTTTAGGGTTTTTCTTGAAACCCTAGAATTTGGGGGTTTTGTTTCTGGTGCAATTAAGTGGTTTTGGTTGCTGATTATTGAAGGATTGAAGGTTAATTGGTGGTTTCTAGATTAATTTCTTTGAAACCCTAATTTGAAATTTAGGGGTTTTTGAAGATCCCGGCTATGTGGTTTCTAGGTTCGTTCTTGATCATAATATTTCTAGACTAAGTGAATCTAGACATATTGTGATAGTCTTCCGCTGCTTGTGGGTATTGCACTGTAAGTTTTCTCTTCTTCTTTAGGATTAACTAGTCTTTAGTTTAGTGGGCGTAAACGGGTTGGCTAACTTCTTGATCTGCCACCATTGAGTGGTGTAATACTAGCTCTGGCCAACGGCAATCTGGCGGCCGGGCTACGTTAGTCCCAGGTGTGAGTTTAATTTCTTTAGTTTCGCTTTTGTTTTGAGTCTAGGTCGTAGGAGTTTATGTTAGGATTTAGAAAATCCATGATAAAGTGTCGGTCGCCCCAATTATAGTCTAGCATAAGTTAGCTTGTAGACTCAATGTTATTTAGTAAGTTTATGTTAGCATAAGTAACACCGTGGAATAAAGACGGGTCTTTACCCATCAGTATGCTCGATCCACACCAAGGAGGCGTAGAAATATGTATAATAGCCCTCTCCCACAAGGGAGAGGTTGGATGTTCACAAGTAATCTAATTGTGTAATTTTGTTTCTCTCTAAAACATCCCATTCTCTCTCTTTCTCTCTAGGAATACACGATCGATTCACTAATCTATTATGGTGTTATGATATCAATAACCTTACAATTGGTATCATAGCCCATGGTTTGATTAGTTAGGTTGTATGTTTTTATCTTGGTGGTTTTAGATTGAAAATTTGGTTTTGGAAGGTTTTGGACTCATAAGTGGCTCCTTTGATTTTCATGTTTGTGATGTTAAAGTAAGTATTTTTAGGACGTTATAACCTTCTAGGATCAAGTTGTGCAAAAGAAACCAAGCAAAAATGTTCAAAAGGGTGAATTTTAGGTGGTTTTGGTGAAAAGTCTCTTTTCTTGATTGCGACTTGACATTCGGATAAATTTCTTGGGTGCGTTTTGTCCCGGAGAAGTTGCGGTTTGATCCGAGTTGATCTGCGTTTGATTATTATATTAATATCGGCCTCGATTTGTTAGGAAAAGGACAATAGTACGTGTACTGTTGAAAGTGACATGCGTTTTGTCCCTGCGGTTTGTCAAGCGCTGCGTTTGTGTCTATGCGTTTTGGGTATCTTGCGTTTTGATAGGCTGCGATTTGAGTTGACTGCGATTTGATCGCTGAGTTTTGGATATTCTACGTTTTGTCAATGCGTTTTGTCAAGGACTGCGACTTGTGATTCCTGCGTTTTGTCACCGCTGCGTTTTTTCAAAAATTTGGGATTTATCACTGCGTTTTGGTTTACCTGCGATTTGTCAAGGGTTGCAACTTGTAATTTGATTCAAACGTCACCAAATCACAATTAAACAACAATTCACCTAATCCAATCATTCCAATATCTCTTTTAACATACAATCACTAATCATTGAATCGATCCAAAATTTATCATAACACGTTCAAAATATCAACAACATCATGTCTTACACTCCTGATTCAGTGATTTCGGAAGTACTTAAACTGTACGATGCTGTAGACAACCATAAGAGTATTAGCTAATATGAACGATTAAAGATGATTGAATCAACCAATGATGATGTGAGATCTTCGTGCTCAGATTCATAAGAGAGAAGTGCACCGATTCTGACTACAACACGTTCTTGCAAAGGAGAGTTTCATTGAACCTTTTCGACAACTTCATTCACACCTCATGTTACTTGAATCAAGATGATACACAATGGGAATCGAACGAGCTGTTAATGTACTTTTCCGTCAAGAATTATCAACGTTCATGGGCACATTGTTCTTGAACTTGGAACAATTGGAACAACAACTTGACAGAGAAAAGGTTCAAGAAGCCGGTTCTAAAGCTGCACTTCAGGTGATCAACAAACAATTTCAGTCATTCTTCAGTGGTGAATACACTTCTGATTATGATGATCATATGACTGAAAAGTGCTTCAAGAATCAACTAGGATGGAAGCAAATATGTTCAGAGAAACATTACTCTAACTCATAGATAATGTTAAGAAGTATATTGAGGAAAGAGCACTGAATGATGACAAAGTGAATGAGTGTCGGGTGCAAATGAGAGATAGTTGTGTTGAGTCGGGTAATGTATCGGTTAAAGGATCGGGTGTTGCTGAATTCAGAATATCAGAGACAGCTAAGATTGACGTAACCAGCTGTTCAGTAACTCCAGTCTCACAAGAAGTGGATGCAGCAAACAGAATCGTAAATGAACAAACATCAAGTGCTGAGGTACTCTTAACTGTTCAACATGATGCATCTGACATTTTACTTGTACAAATTGATCACGATACTGAACATAACTTTGATAAATGTTCTGTGACTGAGGCTGATTCTGTGATAAAGTGTTTCAAAACAAATGATGTGGTTGAAAAGAAAATTTATGACAAACAGATTTTTACAACTTGAAAACCATTGCATTTCTCTTGAAATTGTGATGCAAAGTAAAGACGAAAGTTTTCAATTTAACAAACCATGTAAAAACCCGGAACTTCGTGAATTCCATGAATTTTTTGAAATTAACACTTTGAAAGCTCAGCTTCAAGACAAAGACTCAACCATTTACAATCTGAAGAAACATATTTCTGTCCTGAATGAGAAAAGTAATATAGTCAAGGCTAAACATGACATCGAGTTATCAAAACTAAAAATATCGAATTGGAACTTTATGTGGCTAGATTACTTAAGGAAAATGAGACTTTAAAAGGCATCACATAGACCTAAGTGACCCACCAAAGAAGCTAGAACTAAGACTTTGGAACAAACAAAATCTTTGATAGCCAAAATTGATGAACTCAAAGCTCAACTTGTGGATAAGAGTTTCGCAATAGTTTCCTTAAAGAATGAGCTTAGGAAAACTATAGGGAAAAGTGTGAACTCTAAGTTTACAAAACCATCAACCTTGGGGAAGCCAGTTTATCATCCGAATAGAGACCGGTATGTTGTTAGACAGCCTACTGCATTTATATCCGAAAGAACAAAACCTTTAAAAGCAAGGCTTGCCTCCAAAGTTGATGAGAACAAAGTTTTGTCAAAACCAGTCACTTCACAAGCTAATCCCAAGAAAATGAAAGATAATGCTCAGACTAAGGCTCAATCTTCTAAGACTAGGAATGGGAAAAAGTCTTCTAGTGCACTAAAGAAGTCTCAAAATGCTAATCCCTATCCTAAGAAAATAATTAAGGATAAAACATCAAAAACTAGGAATAGGAATAAGTTTACATCTTCCACTGTGCCTAAGAAGTCAAACACTCCTATATCTTGCCGTAAGTGGATAATAATTGGCAGAATTTTTAAGAATGTTGGAATCACATGGATTCCTACAGCAAATTAATCACCATGGCAACACTAAGGTTGATTGTGAAATTACCAAAATTCTGGATACTGTTGCAGCTAACCCACTTAAATGCATACCTACCTGTGTTGTTAGTGCATGTATTCCTCACTCTTTTGCAGTAACATTGATCAATTCCATCAAGAAAAGACTCATGGTCTGGGTGCCTAAGGAACAGAAACCTCCTGGTACAGGAGCTCCAGAATGTCAGAATTGATGAGCATGTACTATGATTCCTGATCACTTCAGCTCAGGACTCTTACCTTAACACACCTCATTTAAGAATATTTCCAATTCTTGTATACTCTATACAATTTTTCCACATTGTAACTATCTTATTCTTTGTAAATATTTATCATCAAAAAGCAAAATACAAAATTATAAAACTAGCAAAAAGAAAATAGAAAAATATAAAACCTTCAAAAACCCATAAAAATTTGAAAAATCAGAAAATTCAAAAATAAATAAATAATAATAATTGTTTTTTCTAGGCATGTCTTTTGACATCGATAACATCTACGGTCTTAGAAATGTCATTCAATAATGGCACAAGACTTTAGATGAAGTTCGAAGAGAAGTTCATATGTGTTTCTCAAAACATGCCTATACAAATCCTTTTATATTAATGATTTATCAGTAATGCAATTGCTTTTCACATTACTGCTAAAAGTGTTCTTTATCAATGGGAATCATGGGTGCATAAATTTTTCATATTCAATCAATGACTACTCATACTTAATCTATATCGAGTCATTGACTAAGGGGGAGAGTTATGTTCAAAATTTATGATTATCAGTCAAGTTGCCTCAACTTATTGAATTTTATCCCGGCTTTCATACCTGATGGGGTATCAATCTTGCATTTAGTCCGATATGGTCTCATGTGCTGATTATGTGTTATATTTAAGATCTTGATTGCTATCTGCTAATTGTTTCCTAGATATTCGTGTAATTATGGTCATGTCTTTCATTATCATGACTTGCTCTCCCGTGTAGTTATGTATCTCTAAATGTTCATGAAATGGGTTGTAAGGTTCAAACTGAAAAGTTCATGACAAACGTACACAGTTAGGAAAGTAAAGGGACAAGTTGGTTAATACATGAAAATATTTGAGGTTAATAGTGCAATTTATCAAAATGAAGGGCCAAAAATGATAAGTGATGATAGTCATTAAGATTGAGAGTGCGATTTGTCAAAAAGAAGGGCCAATAATGCGATTTGTCAAAGAAAAGGGCTAATAATGTCAATTTAGGATAAAAAAATTGCGATTTGTCTATCACAAGGACCAATTTTGTCATTTTATGAAACTTGTGTGAGTGAGTATAAAAGGGGGTGTGATTTGTCCAGTCAAAAATTTTCAAATCTTAGTCAAACCACAACACGCATCTTTTTCTCTCACTCAGTCTTCGCTGCGATTTTTCTTTCGTTTGAATTTCTGTGATTCTATCTTAGGTTGATCATATTCCGATCCTCTTCTTAGTTTTAGGTTAGTTACCTTCATTAATTTTGATTGCTGGGTTTAGGTTTGATATTTGTTGTGTTTGCTTGTTTCTAATAATAATTAGATCCTTTGATGTTTAGGTGCCTTGATTATGCGATTACTAGTTTTTTGTTGTTTGTGTTTTGCGCACCATTGTGGTTGTCATTGTGATGGTTTAATCGTTGTTATAGATTTGTGTTTGAGTAATTGTGTTTTGGACATACCTTTGTATATTTGATAGTTGTTGGAACTTGCCTGAGATTTGACATGAAATTACAAGAATGCGTTTCTGGGTTGGAAAGAATGTTCTTGACTGCGAGTTGTGTTAAAGGTTCTTGAATGCGTTTTGGTAAAATTTTTCTTCAAGGCGTTTTGGTAGAAGTGTTCTTGAATGTGTTTTGGATAAATGTTATGGATGCGTTTTGTCAAATTCATGCTTTTACGCATTTTGGTTAAAATATTCTTGGGTGCGATTTGATGTAATATACAATGTTGCGTTTTGTGTCAAAATCTCATGTCTTGCGTCTTGTCAATAAAGGATTATTTTATTATAAAATGTAGGGCCCACCATGCCCATATTTTAATCTCACTGCGATTTGTCATCCTTGACTGCGTTTTGTCTCATGCGAATTGGGTCGATGCGTTTTGTCAGATTTATGCGTTTTGACCTAGTGCGTTTTGACCCAATGCGTTTTGGCCTAGTGCGTTTTGATTGATTGCGTTTTGTGTTGTGCGAGTCGTGTTCTCTCTGCGATTTGAGTAGTCAGTGCAATTTGTCTGTTGCGTTTTGATAATTATATCTTACTTGCGCGACTTGTTCTTTCTATCTATTTTTCAATTATGCGTTTTGTCCCTTGAGGTCAAAGGATACTTCCTTTCCTTTTCGAGCGAGCAAGTTTTTCAACACCCTAGGCGTTGAACCTAATTGTTGTAGTGTAGTATTGAGTAAGCCTCGGTATTGATATCGTTCTCTAGGGAATAGGAATGCTAGTGAGAGATGTACTATGCTAAGGTTTGAGGTTGAGGAAGATTATTTTTATCTTTTATATTTTTTAGAAAGCTAAGGGTAAAATCTAGGGGTTTGGATTTGGGGTTGGTACTTCTACCGATTACTCTACTTATCTAATTATCTAAACTAAGGGGTAGTCTATGTCTATTTGATGTGTGCTCGTATGATGATTAAAAATGTGTCTACCTAGATACTATTACTCCCTAGTTATCTTTTATTGGTGGTTGAATTGTCACGTCCTTATTCTTAACGCGTTATGTCTTCTAAGGTCGTAGGGTATGCTTTTATCCCTAACTCTTTAAGTATACCTTAAGGTTATTGCCTACGAGATCTCTAGGATTCATAAACTAATACTAAGGTTATCTTTGGATATTTAGCCTACAATTATGCTAGGTGGTTATAAACTAAGGATCACAAAGATTACTCAAGCATTAAAACACAACGATGACCTAGTGCAATCCTAAGCCAATTACAATTAAGATAAGAGACAACCAATCAATAATTAATAACTAGGTTTCATAGATCTAAGCAAACACACAAGAAATTTAGTCGGACATGTTAAACATGCAAGCATACACACATACAATTGAAGACATAATGAAATCAATGAAGTAAATTACTTATCTTAATGTAAAATAGGTATGAGAACCCTAAAATAGTGTCCAAACCGGACCAAAATCGTTTTAGGTTTTACTCCACAAGTCTACCTCTCAAAATTCTTAAAATTCGATTTCTATATATAATTTTACAACCTGCAACGACACCTTATAGTTGGGACGCCGTCGGATCGCCGCCATTAGGGTTTCTTCTTGGCCAAGTCATCATTGGGATGGCGTCACGTTGTGGTTGTGACGCCGTCGGTCTTCAGCGATGACGTCGTGCGAATCTCGATCTAGGCCGCGAGAAGAAAATTCTTCGTGACGCCCTTACTCTTCAAAGCCGACGCGTGAGGTGTAAAATAGCAAATTCGATCCTAAGTCATTACAAAATAGGGACGGCGTCACCTCTGTTTGGGACGCCATCGTGTTATTCCAACACTTGAGTGTCTTGATCTTGTCTTAGCCATTTTCTTCATATATTCACTCTTTTGGTCCAAAATGCATCATTCCAAATTTTTGCTTCCAAGAGACCTAAAAGTGAAAAGGAACGAAATTAAGCAGTAACGGATATAAAAGTGGGCAATTAAGGGCTTAAATGACCCTTTAAAAGTGTACGTTTTAAATCCTTATCAAATATCCCTACACTTGGTATTTGCTTGTCCTCAAGCAAATGTGCTTTTGGCCAATCAATTTATAAGTTAAGGGGCATAAAGCATTGGTTTAACATAATTCATAACAAGTAAAAGCACCGCAATAGTCATAACAAGCACGAAAATTATATACTAGCACCTCACAAGGGGTGTTTGGATTCTCTCATCTCTCGTGTGTATATGAAATATATCAAATGGAAATGGAAGATAAACACTCATTAACCGGTCATAGTACATAGATTACCATAGGCTTGAGACTAGATCAAACCTCCACCGCTTTGGCGTAAGCACCTAGGAACAACTATCTAAGAGGTCTTTTAAAGGGTTGTAACGTTAGGCTTACAGTTAGGGAAACAAAGGGTTTGGTTGGATAGGCGATTTAGTGGTGGCAAGTCAAACATCTTTATGTTACAAGCATGAAAAGAATGGTGTTGCTAAGCCAAGACTTGACTCTCTAAACTCTAGATAACTTTGAAACAAACAAACATAAATATAAAGATAGATGTAGAATGGTAGCCCGTTTTTTTTTTTTTTTTTTTTTTTTTTTTTTGATTTTTTTTCCATACACTTTACTCTACCATCCTCTACGATAACATCAAAATATAAGGGATTTATAGGCACATCCCTACACTTGAGTTTTTATTACTCTAACACTAATTTGACCCGAATTGAAAAGATCAAAACACTTGGAGTACATTATTACGTAAATAAAGGGAATTTGAATTTAACGTTCTTTCCCGTCACTCCATAAAATTTAACTTTACCCATGAGTCCCAATCGTCCCAAAACTGTATACAAAAGATATGACTCGACTTAGCAACCATGCAAGTAACTAGATAATTGAACTAAGGGTTTAGTATGATAACAATAATGCACTAAAAGTGAGTGCATACAAGGTAGGCTAAGGCGATTTGGGTGTACATTTGGGGGTGGATTGTAAACAATGCTCTTCATTGATATTCAGGAAAACCGAAACATCACGAGAACCACGAAAAGGATAGGCTCTGAGGGGTTAACTAGGGGTATCGTGTACTAAAGATGAGTACATCGCAAGGGTGTGGGTGAATTACTCGACCGATGTGGAAGAAGTAATTATAATATGGGTATCAAAGAAGGGTTATCCTAATGCCTCTTATCATTTAGTTATTCCTAACTACACAAGTGTAGTCTCACTAGCGATCTCGGAATGCATCACAAAACAAGTTCTAGAATCTATTATACTACCGGTACACTCTCGAAGCATTAAAGGTGAATGCTTTAATTCCTATAGATCTAGGGGCGAACCTCACATTTTGGGGTGGAATTTGAGTGGTAAAGGGTTTTTGTGCTAGTCATATAACTCCTATCCATGAGACGCTTTATTAAGACTAAAGTCCCACTCGTACAAGTCATGAAAAATTTTAAATTTGGCGCTAAAATTGCCCTAACAAATATTTCTCATGGTTTATTACACAAATGAAATAGGACAAGACAAATGATCAAGGATAATCATAGTTTCAAAGTTCCGCTTTATTCTCCTCCCTACACTTAAACCGAACATTGTCCCCAATGTTCCCGAAAAGTATCAAAGTTATGATAACGGAAGGTAATTAAAGAGAAAGAAACTAATACTCCCCGATTAGCTCGGTAGGATCCGTGCAAGTAGTGGTTAAATTCTTTCCAAGAAGAATGTATGCGTGATAAGCTCCATCCAATCTTATGTTTCTTCTTCTTGATAAATAAAACCTGCACACTTTAAGAAAATAGACGAAACCTTCGCGTAAAATCGGCGGTAAAATTATATATGACTCTACTAAACTAGGATATAATGCTTGTGGAATGGATGTTTGCAGATTTTCTAAAATTAAGACCTGAGAAATTCCAAAAATTTATAAGTAGCACAGAAAACGAGAGAAAGTTAGATAAGTTGTTTCTACTCCTCCTGACGTCGTCAGGTTGCAATCCTTACACCGTCGAGTTATCCAGACAGAACTGGTCTCTGCAAAATTCTAGAAAATTACACCTTTAAAATCTGGAAAAATTCCTTCAAAACATCCATTATGACTCGATACAAGCATTTGACTCTAACAAACACACATATATATCTTTCTCAATAATCGTAGTTCTCATGTTCACGTTCTTTTAAAAATGTGTAATCTTCCCTACACTTATCCCTTTTGTAAAATACCTTTATATGTAATTAAGACGAGGTTAAAGACAAAATAAAGCATTTTCACAAATTTAAACATGAGAACATACAATAATGAAAAGATATATGACACACAAACAAGCAAACAATTAAGCATGGGTTGCCTCCCACGAAGCGCTTTTCTTTATTTATGAGTCTTGTAGCTAGACTCGAAGTCGTGCTCCTACGTGGTCTCGTTTTTCATCCTCAATGAGAACTCTATCATATTGACAAAATTCTCATCTACTCTATACCTAGGTCCTAGGGTCAAGCAACCCCTATAGTAAAGTCTCCTTTTCTCCCACATGAAGTTCAAACCTTTTTCAACATCGTCTTCGCTCTTTTCCTTAAAAGCTCTAATGTTGTCTCGCTCATAAAGGGATAAAGGGCCATATCCATTCATTTTCCAAGGCATCCTATAAGTGATCTCATCGTCCCCTTCCATAAACCTAACCGTTCCTTCGGATTTGTTATAGCTCATTTTGGACTTTTCAACAAACGGTTTTCCTAGCACAACTTGGGACAAGCTATAGTCAATGACACATCCTATGTCTTCTAGGACCATAAAATCAACTAAGTAGGTGAAGTTTCCTATAAAGACGTGTACATCCTTGACTCTTCCCACAAAATTGCAAACCCCACCCGGATACTTAGGGTCTCTCCTAATCTTAAGTCGCTCATTCATAATGTCATTGTAAACAGCTGATGACATCACATTAATGGGAGATTCCGTATCTATGTAGGCGTGCTCGACATTCCTATATCCAATCATACAAGGGATTTTGATGTTCCAAGGATTTCCTCTCCTAATCTTTGGGCATATCCTAATGATGGGTGATCGAGGATTGTCGATTATGTATTGGTGGTAAGCAACTTCTTCCTTAGTGGGGTAAAGATTGAAGTAAGCACTATTCTCCTCATTCACATTTTCATTCACTAAACCATTACCCGAACTACTGCTAATCATGGAGCCAACAACTGAGGCGCTAACCACTTTTCAACAACATCCCTAATTGTACTGTCAAATACCCTTTGTAAATCTTGAAGATCGTTGTTTCTACTAACATATCGGTTGCGGCGATTGTGTTGCTCAATGGGTTGGGGTTTGAGTGGAAGTGGTTTATTTGGTGGTGGGTTGTTGTTTGGTGGGTTATCACCTTCCATGATGAAAAGTGATGGGGTTACGAACAAAGTCACGAAGAAGGGGGATAGACTACGAGGAAGCTAAAAATGAGAAAAAAATTCTCACTTGATAGGAATCAAGCAATGAAACCTAAACGAGATAGAAATAAAACTAGCTATTTTATTCCCCGGCAGCGGCGCCAAAACTTGATGCGCGTATAACGCGTTCGGGGTCAAAGGAACTTCCTTTCGTCGAGCAAGTTTTTCAACACCCCAGGCGATGAACCTAATCGTTGTAGTGTAGTATTGGGTAAGCCTCGGGTATTGATATCGTTCTCTAGGGGAATAGGAATGCTAGTGAGAGATGTACTACGCTAAGGTTTGAGGTTGAGGAAGATTATTTTTTATCTTTTTATATTTTTTTATAAAGCTAAGGGTAAAATCTCGGGGTTTGGATTTGGGGGTTGGTACTTCTACCGATTACTCTACTTATCTAATTATCTAAACTAAGGGGTAGTCTATGTCTATTGATGTGTGCTCGTATGATGATTAAAAATGTGTCTACCTAGATACTATTACTCCCTAGTTATCTTTTATTGGTGGTTGAATTGTCACGTCCTTATTCTTAATGCGTTGTGTCTTCTAAGGTCGTAGGGTATGCTTTTATCCCTAACTCTTTAAGTATACCTTAAGGTTATTTCCTACGAGATCTCTAGGATTCATAAACTAACACTAAGGTTATCTTTGGATATTTAGCCTACAATTACGTTAGGTGGTTATAAACTAAGGATCACAAAGATTACTCAAGCATTAAAAACACAACGATGACCTAGTGCAATCCTAAGCCAATTACAATTAAGATAAGAGACAACCAATCAATAATTAATAACTAGGTTTCATAGATCTAAGCAAACACACAAGAAATTTAGCCGGACATGTTAAACATGCAAGCATACACACATACAATTGAAGACATAATGAAATCAATGAAGTAAATAACTTATCTTGATGTAAAATAGGGTATGAGAACCCTAAAATACTGTCCAAACCGGACCAAAATCGTTTTAGATTTTTACTCCACAAGTCTACCTCTAAAAGTCTGAAAATTCGATTTATATATATAATTTTACAACTGCGACGGCGTCACCTTATAGTTGGAACGCCGTCAGATCGCCGCCATTAGGGTTTCGTCTTGGCTAAGTCATCATTGGGACGACGTCATGTTGTGGTTGTGACGCCGCGGCCTTTAGCGATGGACGTCGTTTGAATCTGGATCTAGGCCGCTTTGAGAAGAAAAGTCTTCGTGACGCCTTTACTCTTCAAAGCTTGACGCCGTCGGTGTAAAATAGCAAATTCGCTCTTGAGTCATCATAAAATAGGAACGACGTCGCCTCTGCTTGGGACGCCGTCGGTGTTATTCCAGCACTTGAGTGTCTTGATCTTGACTTAGCCATTTTCTTTATATATTCACTCCTTTTCGTCCAAAATGCATCATTCCAAAGATTTTGCTTCCAAGAGACCTAAAAGTGAAAAGGAAATTAAGCGAAATTATAAAATTGGGAGATTAAGGGCTTATATAAAAGTGTCGGGGTTGTATGATTGTTTTGTTCCTAATGTCTTAAATGACCTCTTAAAATTTGTCATATTTGACTTGATCATCAAATTTGACAAAACAAAGTTTTGTGTATCTTGTAATGGTGATCAAAGTGGCATATTCAGAGTATCCCTTATCTCTTTAAGTGCTTTTATTCTATTACTATGTCTTAGGATTACCCTTGCTTTGGTGTTCGATCTCATATGTTCTTATCGTCTAAGCTGTATTTCACATCTAACATTATCATCCTGAAAATATCTTTCTTTGTGGATGTGATTAGTAAAGATACTATGTCTGACAACATTGCACCGGTTAACCCACCTAGCACACTAACTGATGATGATATTCTCCCTTATGCTGATTGGGTGCCTATTGGGAAGAGCAACTGCTTTATAGATGTGGACAAAAATCAACCTAACCCTATCTACAAAATTGCAGTGGACATACTAAAGAACACGAACTTCTTGGTGCTCTTACGTTACACTCCATAATCCCATCGATCTACATTCAAAAATTTTGGGATACAGTCAATTGGGATAAGATCACAGCAGAGTACAGCTTTCAACTTGATGATACATGGTATGAACTCACCAAGGACACAATCCGTGAAGCCCTTCAAATCACACCAGAACATCCAACTCACCCTTTCACTCCTCCACCAACCACCGATTTAATTGATCAAGTTCATCACGGACTTGGGATATCCGTATGTCATCAACAAGATTTACGTAGTTATCACAAATGAAATGTTTCAACCATGGAGGGCTATCACCACCATCTTTAACCTATGCCTCACTGGTAAAACATCTGGGTTCGAAAGACCAAGGGCTCCAATTCTGCAAATCTTGTGGGGAGTGGTGAATCAGGCCAACATTGACTATGTTGATCGAATCTGGGAAGAGTTCACGTTATCGATTCACACTTTCATTGCGAGACAAAGAAAAGACTTCACTAAATGTTAAAGGCAAGAAAAGCGGTGCACAAGCGGGTGATCTCTAGCATCGATTCTCTAAACTCATCATCAAACACCTTGGTCAAGCATCAATTTAATCCAAGGATCCAATCGCTCTTCATCTAGCCACATCGAGCATATTCTTGAAATCAAGTTTGTTGCTAAAGGTTCTACTCGGAGATCTTTGAAAAGGTGGTTCCGGATGCTCTTATCACTAACGATATGCTCAATGCCAAGTACTTCCAAGATTATGTGGAAAAAGCAACCAAGTCTATTGCGGTGAATCACCTAATCCAACACCAACAAAATCAACAAAAACATCATCTAAGTCATCCAAAGCATCATATGCCACCCTTCCTAAGAAAGGAAAAGAAAATCTAATACTCTTGATCCATCCACACAAAGCAAGAAGAAGAAAGGGAGGAGCATGCAAAGGAAGAGGTCGAAGAAACAAAGGACCGAAATGGCTCTTAAGGATGTTGATGACATCAACCTACAAAAGAGCATTGATGCCGATTCACGGAACAAGAGGATTCGCGAAGGCCGATAACATCAAATAGTCCTCGAATATTAAGTGTCAATTTCCCGATAATGCTTGTAATTTATATAATTTATATGGATTTACGCTTGTTTTCCATTGTTTTCCACTTTCAGGTAAATTACGAGCATTAGAGCTAAAGAGACGTGGAATTGGAGAAATATCAAAGATTTATCTTAGTATGCTGACTTTGAAGAAGTTACGGCGTAACTCATCTCTCATATTACGCCGTAACTAAAGTGTGACTCAGAAAACCAACTCATCAGAAGGTTACGGCGTAACTCTCCCCAAAGACTACGACGTAACTCTATTAGGTCAAATGAGGTTCCACGCCGGCGATAACTCGCCGTAACTATTCCACCAACTACGGCGAACCAAGTATTATTGAAGAATATGGCGTAACCATTCATAAGGTTACGCCATAACCAAAGATATCTAATGCAAATTACGATGGAATTGAAGATTACCGCGTAACTCTTATATTAGTTACGTCGTAACCCGGATCCGCCTATAAATAACCCACAATTTCCGGCATTTCAAAGCATCCCATTCCACACACCACAACCAAAGAACGTGGGAAGAAGCCAAAGGCGGTCTAGAGGAGCATCTGAGTCGCTCTCAGGAGAAATCACTCCCTACGATAAGCATTAGCATTTTATCTTTTCTTAACTTTCGATTCATGTATTTCGTAACTTTGAATATTGAATTGATTTGTATGGTTAATATGAGCTAAGCACCTCTTGGTACCGCCTACTTATGATTCCTTAATTATTTTTTTATGTTTATATTACTTCCGTATAATTATTTCTAAGTGTATGCATGCATAGTTTATTGGTAGCTACTCTTGTTTGGTAGTTTTGAATGGTGGTAGAGGCCAATTGCCAAGGAGATATGACCAACTGACCCTAGGTGAGCGGATGAGACGGGAAGGGTAAGATATAACCAACCGACAACCCTTTCTACTTGTGCGATTTGACCAACCGATCACCTACCGTTTGGATGAACTTAAAATTAGGGGTGAGTGTTTAAGTTGCTAACGCCCGCACTCACTATTATAAATCTAGCATGTAGCGGTACTTAATGACTTGGCTTAGGGACCGGGAACAACATGACTTATGAAGGACACGACTTCTTACGTGGTGGCATCTTTGATAGGTTAGGCGATATGACCAAATCTTCCTCTCGAATTTGACCCCACCAAGTAATTAGAAGTAAGTAGACGTGGACATTACTAGCTAGGAGGTATAACTAGGTTAACACCACTCTCCTCTATTGATTAAAACTTTGCCTTTATTTTCTTTAGTAGTTAATTAATTAATTCCTTACCAAAATCATTATTAAAATCTGTGACACTTAGACTTAGTAATAATCCAACACACATAGCTCTTGGGACGACCTCGGTTTTACCGAATACTACACTACACACGACCGGATACACTTTGCCCGTTAGTGCATTAGGGTAGACCATAGGTATAACGAGACTTTATAAATATTAAAACACAGTCAAGAAAACACGCATCAAGTTTTTGGCGCTGTTGTCGGGAGTTATATTAGGATTAATATTAAGTCTTTCATTTTGTTTTAAATTTCTCACAATCGTTATTCAAGTTTTCGGTACCATGGAAGTTGTTAACATTGATGACCTCACTCTTGAGGAATATTTGCCGTTGACAAGAGTGAACAAGGGCCGGTCTCGTAAGACCAGCGATTGGAGCGGATGTCCGTTTCGAAATTAAAGACCAATTTATGATGGAGCTTTGTGCTAACCCTTTTTCAGGAAACAAGGACAAGGATGCATATGAGCACGTTGAAAATGTCCTATACATCGCAAGCCTTTTCAACATTTTGGGCGTGTCTCATGATGTTGTTATGCTAAGGGTATTCCCATGACTCTTCTTGGGCCGCCGTAAGATGGATAGAATGATTGCCGTCACGGGCAATTAATACTGGGCTCTACTTAAGAAGCACTTTATTCGAGGTATTGTCCATCGTCGAAGATTTCTAACCGACTTTTGAGATTCATAATTTTAAACAAGAAGACGATGAAACATTGTATCAAGCACGGGATAGATACAACGATCTCCTTTACAAATGCCCTACACATGATCCGAACAACCAACAAAAGGTCAACATCTTCTATAAAGGAATCAACGTGACTACAAGATGATCTTTGGACTATCAAGGACCTATCCCAACATGACCCCTACTCTTGCAATTGAAGCCATTCGAAACTTGTCGATCACTCTAAAAAATGGCACGATGGGGAACTACCAAAGCCTTAAAAAGGTTCAATAAGCATTGCCACCATTTCAAGCAAGTTGGAAAACCTTGGAAGAGACATGAAGAAGCTCTAGGAAAATGTTCATGCTATTCGGATTGGATGCAATATAAGTGAAGATCAGGGCCCGACCGAGATTTTCCTATGAAAAGCCCCGAGTCAAAAAGTGATGTATGGAGAAGGAAACCTTCTATCGAGATTCTTTCAAAACAAGAAATACTTAGCCGAGGAATCAATAAATAAGTATTTGGAAGAAGATGATAAGCGAAGTTATAAAGATGTTAGGATTTAGTAAATCCTGTTATTAAAGAGTCGGTCACCTCAAGTATATGTAATCATTAAAAGCTCATAGTCATAGATTAGTTAATGTTTAGTAGTATTTAGTTAAGTAACACCGTGGAGGACGGGCGGTCTTTACCCACCGTATGCCCGATCCACACCTGTTAGGTGGCGTTTTGTGTAAAGACTATAAATACTCTCTACCTTCCAAGGTAGAGTTGGAGCTCATAATAATATGTTCATTTTCTCTCACTAAAGTTCCCAACCTCTAACTTTCTCTCTCTAAAACCTCTTGTATACGCCTCTTGTGTGTATGGTTTAGTGTGTTTGTGAAATCCAATATGTTACAAATGGTATCAAGAGCCATGGTTTGATCATCTCTTACATATCCTTAGATTTCTAGTGGTTTTAGATGGTTTTGAGTTTGAAATAGTTTAGTGGTTTTGCATCATTGGTTCATTTCTAGTGTTAAAGTTTGAATTTTGGGTGTACTTTTGTGTTTAGAATCATTGTATGTGCTTGGGTATTGATTTGGTAAGATTGAATCAACGTGGTTGAGCTTGTTTTGGATTGAAAAGTGTGTTTTGAATTTTTCTTGGTAGCGACTTGGTTCTCGTAGTGAATTTCATCTTAGCGACTTGCTTGATAAAAAGGTAGCGAGTTGTAGTGCTTTTAGGTAGCGACTTGGTGCTAGCGACTTGACTTTGAGACAAGCCGACAAACAAAGTACACTTAGTGGATTCTCCACTACGGTGCGACTTGGTGAAGGTAGCGACTTGCTTTAAATTTTGTTAGCGACTTGTACTTAAGTTTCTTAGCGAGTTGCTATTTAGCGACTTGACGACTTAGCGACTTGGTGCTTAGCGACTAGTTGTCATAATTCTCAATGACTTGGTGTTAGCGACTTGGATCTTAGCGAGTTGTTCTTTAGCAACTTGACCGTGTCTTAGCGACTTGGCATTATAGCGACTTGATATTTAGCAACTTGGTGCTTAGCGACTTGGTTCAAGGTTTCTTAGCGACTTGGTTGATTTTTGTTTGTGTACGGTTTTCTCTTGATTTAGTTAAATCCGTGAAAGAATCTATTTCCGGTTTAATCATAGAGTTATAAAATCTCGTGTAATCTGTTAACATGACTACCAACGTACCTACAATCATTTCCATCGCTCTTTGAAGATGTTCAAGCAAATGGTTCAGATACTGTCCACCCATGCTTGATGAACCGACTACGACTCTTGGGCACAATGAATCGATTGTCTTGTCTTGGAAAGGAAAACTGAGTCAACATTCTCAAGTCTATTGATGAAGGACCCTATCGATTGAGACTACAAGAGACTAAATTGATACAAATGCAGATGGAACAATGATCTATGGAATTGATGCACCAAAGACGTATGATGAGCTCAATGATAAGGAGAAAAGAGATTTGATGTTAAGCGATATGTGTCTAAAACACATATATTTTACATTGTTTAAACCATAAAAACAGCCAAAACACACAAATGACTTTATAAATGTTACAAATATCATGAAAATGTGTTTTATGTGAATCATGTACAAAAGAGTTGAAACAGTTTGATTCTCATGATAATGATGGTTTCTGCTGAAGCTATTGTGATTCTCATTGAATCAATGGTTTCTACCAAGTTTTAATCTTGATGGTTTCTGCTTGAAGGCATACGTTTATGAGATACTTCCACTAAATAATATCGGTCCCTAAATAATATCTGGTCAAACCACTCCTCCACCTTGCCTGGTTTTTGCCACTTGCTACCACCTTTTTCTTTACCACCTTTCCACCTCACTACCCCAGTTGTTTAACAACTCTCACCACCATCCTTCCACCTATACTAGCCCACAACTACAATTAATGCATCCACACCATCTTCACTTTATCTCACCTCACAATCCCCTGTTTTTGTTACCCACTCTTCAACCAGCCCATAAACCTATCCAAACATGTCCCCTCCACCTCTACATGTGAACAAGAAGCATTAATTGTTGCAGAACTGCCTCAATCTACTAGTATTACTTTTGGCGCCAAAAGTCACTTAAACGGCTAGGATGATTTCTGCTTATCCAATGGACATGAATTAAAGTGGGATTTAATTGGAATGCTAGTGGGAACTCAGAATACTATAAAAGAGAAGAGGAGGCAAAGAGAAGAAAATATCGGGGGCTAGCCTTGGTCATGTAGTGTAGCGATTTAGAAACCTTTGGATTAGCCTAGGTCACATAGTTAATGTAGTTTACTGCTTTCCTTAAATTCAAGTCATTTTAAAGTTTTAATGTTGTAATCTTTCTTAAATTAGTGTAATGAAACTTTATTTTCAGTTTAATTTCAAGTATCTTTCAGTTTCAAGCTTTTGCTTAATTACCTTTAATTTTCATGTCACTTTAAATTCTTGTTAAGTATTTGTTTAAAGGACTCAATAAGCTCACATAAGCTCCTGACAAAGCTTTTAAGCTTTTAGAAACCTTAAAACAAGTTTAGTCTTTAAAATTCAGAAAACTCTAAAAAATCAAGAAAAACAATGAAAAACCAAAAATAATGAAGTGATCTTGGTGAAACTGCGTGGAGCAAGGTTAATTGTGGATTTCCTTGGGTTTAGAAGATTTGTGGAAAGCCTTAGGATGTGTTCATGGCCATGGTTCTCGGTTTCAAGCGAGATTTCATTTGTAAGCCCTTTTACTATTTTTGCATTTCTTGTTTCAAGATTTTATATGCTTTAATTTTCATGTTTCGTGTTTCTTTCTTTGTTTTTTAATGATGTTATAGCTTAATCTTAGGTTGTTATGCTTTGGATTTGATTGTGGTTTGATATTGCATTTGACCGTCACTATGCTTGTTTTGAGAATCCTAGGTTTAGACTTGAGTGACTACTTGTTTATGCTTAAAAGGGTCCGATTTGACACATTGTGACCCTGGATTTGATGAAATTGGTTTACATAATCTTTGCTTTGAAAAACCTCAAAACATCCATTAAAAGGTTGTTTGGATTTAATAATGAAACTGTGAAAATGGTTGTGAATGGTGTTGTTCTGTTTGATTTACACTATATGGAACCTATTTGACTCAAAGTGAAATACTAACCAAAGGGTTTAGCATGTTAGAAAGTCAAATTGACACTTGACAATCTAGATATGAGAACTTTGAGGTTGTTAGATCTAATAATCTTGCATATCTGTTTTAATGTTGTTTAGTTTGTTTTATTTCATGTTTATGTTGTTTAATATTCCATAATCTTTCATTATATTCAGATCAAAGTTCACCTTAGTCAACTTTGATCATAAACTAAAAAAGTCAAATTTCTAGTTTTCCTGTTTTTGATTTAATTGTTTATTTCCCTATGTCTTTGTTACTTAGTTTTATGTTTAGTGCTTTTAGAGTTTTAATGTTTTGTTGCTAATCTTGCTTATTCTATTTTTGTTAATTTTTATATGTCATGTTTAATAGCTTATTTATGTGCTTTTGTTGATTCTGCTGATTTACTTATTTGGATTCTGCCGATTCACTTGATTCTGCTAATTCACTTATGTGGATTCTGCTGATTTGTTTATCCTTTGTTTATTCTTAGTTGTTTTTTCCTTTCTAGTTTATTTGTTATGTTTGTGCTTGTTTTTACATTTGTAGCTTATTAGATAGCTTAATCACTTTCTCCTTTTTTGTCCCATCTTACTCACTACGTAGAAGCAAACTGTGTAGTTGGAGTCATTTTCCTAAACTCATGAAAAGTTCCTCATTGAGCTTGAGCTTGTGATATTTGGCTTCATGTGAGGCTAATCTATCGTACTCGGTTTCGGTCTTTGGTTGAGCTCTCATGAGCTTATTTGATAAGTCCTATAGGAGTTTGTTGTTTGCCCATTCATAACGCTTAATCGAGAAATCGGTGAACTTACACCATTACCAATGACTCCTCAAGAAGATTTTGCAATGGTTCGAAGAAGATTCGGATTCTCACGAATTGCTTATTAGCTTATTACAAGCTTATTTGATAAAATACAGTATACCAGCTTGTTCATACTTGTTCATATCACTTGTACATATTATATTTTTTTTGCTTTCCTGTGTGGAGCTTATACCAAGCTTTTGCAATCTTCCATTCCATCCAAGTTAAGTTCAAAAAGCTTAACTGACTAAACTTTAAGCTCACACTACCACAGTCCATTTTCTTGTTTATATTTATCCATTGGACTTGTGTTTATCTTATTTTATCTTTTGTTTCCTGTATAAAGCTTTTTCCAAGCTTATTTCAAGCTTAAACTCCACTGTGAAGCCAAAAGCTTAACTGTTGGACTCATAAGCCCACAATTTGCTTATTTTTAGGTTTGTAAAGTTTTGTTTTCATTAAACTTGTTCATATTCAGTACATATTGATTTTTCAGATTTTTCAGATTCTTTATTTTATTTATTTAAGATTATCTTAGATTTTCTTATTATTTAATTCATTATTAAATACCTTTAATTCATTTTTAATTTATATTAATTCATTTAATAGTGTAAAAATTTATTTTCCAATAATATCTTTTACGTTTTTAGGTTTCTGATTGCACGTTTTTAACGACATAGCTGTGACAGAGCTATCACTATTCACATTCCTAGTGTTAGTCAATCAGATTTCTGTTTTTGTATATTCAATATCATTTCAACACACACAGTCGTTGTATTACAGTTTACACCTCGTTGAGACTTAACGACCCGGGATATAACACTATACTCTCCCGATCTTCATTGCATTCGTTTCCGTTGTTTTAAGTTTGTTACGGTCGGCCATTCACAAGTGGTCGGCTTGAGTGATAAAACTTGACCGTCTGGGAGCGAACTAAAATTTTACGCCACGGGAGGTGTGTTTGCGTGTAACGTACTTGTGTTTTGTTGAAATATCTATCCCTTGTATATATATTATATATCATATCATATTTCATTTCCAAAACAATATAAAACACAAAATATTTTTCCTTTTTCTTTGTATATGTATATATAAAAATCAAAAAACCAAAAACATTCTCCTTACCTTCCTATTCATAATTCTGTGAGTGGTGACCCCACTCCAATTTCTCGTCCAGTCATTTCCCCATGAACCATTTAATTCGGGGCCGAGTCAAGCTAGCGACTCGGGAATCAAAAACAGTAGCACACCATATAGGTTTTCACCCATATTTCATCTTCTTTCTCCTGTTCTACCACCCTAGTGTGGGGAGTTGCCCATTGTTGTATATAAAATCTTTTCTTAAAAAAAAAAAAAAAATTGTTGTGTTTCTACACTTTGCTAATAATGTTATCTTTTTACGTTCAAGGATTCGGCATAATAGCCGGGACTTTGAATATTGAGGACAATATTCATTTCTAAGTGTGGGGGGGAATTCTCACGAATTTTATCATATGTATTATCCGCCCAATTCCCCATTTTTGCCAAAAATTTTTTTTGGAGTAAGTGTTCTGCACTTACTCAACTTACGGTTATCAGTCCGCCTTGTCTAATAAACAAAAGGATTGGCTAATCCAGGAGCAAACGGCTCTTGGTAAAGATATCTCAAATCCGTTTATGGCTTGCAATTTGCTCAAAATTGTATGGTGTTCAACTCATCATATCTTTAATTAGTGAAGAGTTGGCTAGCCCGCAAGTTTATGGCTTGTGGTAAAGGCAGTTGGAAAACCATAATTGGTAATTGACTCACCAAAGATAATATTGATAATTTATCTAAGAGTTGGCTAGTCCGAAGCAAACGGCTTCGGTAAAGACAAATCAAATCCGTTGAAAGCTTATGATTTGCTCAAAATCATTTGGTTATCATTGTACCAAGGTTCTTACTTGAATCAAACAATTGGCTACTCCGAGTAATGGCTTTTGGTAAAGAGTTCTTTAAAATCTATTAAAACTTCATAAATATTGCTAGGGACTAGCAATAGTTTAGTGGGGGATTTGATATGTGTCTAAAACACATATATTTTACATTGTTTAAACCATAAAAACACCAAAAACACACAAATGACTTTATAAATGTTACAAATATCATGAAAATGTGTTTTATGTGAATCGGTACAAAAAGAGTTGAAACAGTTTGATTTTCTTGATAATGATGGTTTCTGCTTGAAACTATTGTGATTCTCATTGAATCAATGGTTTCTACCAAGTTTTAATGCTGATGGTTTCTCAAGGCATACGTTTCAAAGCAGATACTTCCACTAAATAATATCCGGTCCCTAAATAATATCTGGTCAAAACCACTCCTCCACCTTGCCCGGTTTTGCCACTTGCTACCACCTTTTCTTTACCACCTTTCCACCTCACTACCCAGCTTGTTTAACAACTCTCACCACCATCCTTCCACCTATACTAGCCCACAACTACAATTAATGCATCCACACCATCTTCACTTTATCTCACCTCACAATCCCTGCTTTTGTTACCCACTCTTCAACCAGCCCATAAACCTATCCAAACATGTCCCTCCACTCTGCATGTGAACAAGAAGCATTAATTGTTGCGAGCGCCTCAATCTACTAGTATTACTTTTGGCGCCAAAAGTCACTTAAACGGCTAGGATGATTTACGCTTATCCAATGGACATGAATTAAAGTGGGATTTAATTGGAATGCTAGTGGAACTCGTAATACTATAAAAGAGAAGAGAGGCAAAGAGAAGAAAATATCGGGGCTAGCCTTGTTCATGTAGTGTAGCGATTTAGAAACCTTTCGATTAGCCTAGGTCACATAGTTAATGTAGTTTATCGCTTTCCTTAAATTCAAGTCATTTTAAAGTTTTAATGTTGTAATCTTTCTTAAATTAGTGTAATGAAACTTTATTTTCGGTTTAATTTCAAGTATCTTTCGGTTTCAAGCTTTTGCTTAATTACCTTTAATTTTCATGTCACTTTAAATTCTTGTTAAGTATTTGTTTAAAGGACTCAATAAGCTCACATAAGCTCGACAAAGCTTTTAAGCTTTAGAAACCTTAAAACAAGTTTAGTCTTTAAAATTCGAAAACTCTAAAAATCAAGAAAACAATGAAAACCAAAAATAATGAAGTGATCTTGGTGAAGCTGCATGGAGCAAGGTTAATTGTGGATTGCCTTGGGTTTAGAAGCTTTGTGGAAAGCCTTAGGATGTGTTCTGTGGCCATGGTTCTCGGTTTCAAGCGATTTCATTTGTAAGCCCTTTTACTATTTTTGCATTTCTTGTTTGAAGATTTTATATGCTTTAATTTTCATGTTTCGTGTTTCTTTGCTTTGTTTGTTAATGATGTTATAGCTTAATCTTAGGTTGTTATGCTTTGGATTTGATTGTGGTTTGATATTGCATTTGGACTGTCACTATGCTTGTTTTTGAGAATCCTAGGTTTAGACTTGAGTGACTACTTGTTTATGCTTAAAAGGGTCTGATTTGACACATTGTGACCCCTGGATTTGATGAAATTGGTTTACATAATCTTTTGCTTTGAAAAACCTCAAAACAGTCCATTAAAAGGTTGTTTGGATTTAATAATGAAACTGTGAAAATGGTTGTGAATGGTGTTGTTCCTGTTTGATTTACACTATATGGAACCTATTTGACTCAGTGAAATACTAACCAAAGGGTTTAGCATGTTAGAAAGTCAAATTGACACTTGACAATCTAGATATGAGAACTTTGAGGTTGTTAGATCTAATAATCTTGCATATCTGTTTTAATGTTGTTTAGTTTGTTTTATTTCATGTTTATGTTGTTTAATATTCCATAATCATTATTATATTCGGATCAAAGTTCACCTTAGTCAACTTTGATCATAAACTAAAATGTCAAATTTCTAGTTTTCCTGTTTTTGATTTAATTGTTTATTTCCTATGTCTTTGTTACTTAGTTTTATGTTTAGTGCTTTTAGAGTTTTAATGTTTTGTTGCTAATCTTGCTTATTCTATTTTTGTTAATTTTATATGTCATGTTTAATAGCTTATTTATGTGCTTTTGTTGATTCTGCGATTTACTTATTTGGATTCTCACGATTCACTTGATTACGCTAATTCACTTATGTGGATTCTCACGATTTGTTTGTCCTTTGTTTATTCTTAGTTGTTTTGCCTTTGTAGTTTATTTGTTATGTTTGTGCTTGTTTTACATTTGTAGCTTATTAGATAGCTTAATCACTTTCTCCTTTTTGTCCCATCTTACTCACTACATAGAAGCAAACCGTAGTTGGAGTCGTTTTCCTAAACTCATGAAAAGTTCCTCATTGAGCTTGAGCTTGTGATATTTGGCTTCATGTGAGGCTAATCTATCGTACTCGGTTTGGTCTTTGGTTGAGCTCTCATGAGCTTATTTGATAAGTCTTATAGGAGTTTGTTGTTTGCCCATTCATAACAGCTTAATCGAGAAATCGTTGAACTTACACCATTACCAATGACTCCTCGTGAACCTTGCAATGGTTCAAGAAGATTATGGATTCTCATTGAATTGCTTATTAGCTTATTACAAGCTTATTTGATAAAATCCAAAGATACCGACTTGTTCATACTTGTTCATATCACTTGTACATATTATATTTTTTTTGCTTTCCTGTGTGGAGCTTATACCAAGCTTTTGCAAGCTTCCATTCCATCCAAGTTAAGTTCAAAAAGCTTAACTGACTAAACCTTAAGCTCACACTACCACAGTCCATTTTCTTGTTTATATTTATCCATTGGACTTGTGTTTATCTTATTTTATCTTTTGTTTCCTGTATAAAGCTTTTTCCAAGCTTATTTCAAGCTTAAACTCCATCATGAAGCCAAAAGCTTAACTGTTGGACTCATAAGCCCACAATTTGCTTATTTTTAGGTTTGTAAAGTTTTGTTTTCATTAAACTTGTTCATATTCAAGACATATTGATTTTTCGATTTTTGATTCTTTATTTTATTTATTTAAGATTATCTTAGATTTTCTTACTATTCACATTCCTAGTGTTAGTCAATCAGATTTCTGTTTTTGTATATTCAATATCATTTCAGCACACACAGTCGTTGTATTACAGTTTACACACCTCGTTGGGACTTAACGACCCGGGGATATAACACTATACTCTCCTGATCTTCATTGCATTCGTTTCCAGACTGTTTTAAGTTTGTTACGGTCGGCCATTCACAAGTGGTCGGCTTGAGTGATAAAACTTGACCGTTTGGGAGCGAATCACTAACATCAGGGCTTCTAACATTATACTTCAGGGTCTTCCAAAAGACATCTACAAGCTTATCAATCACAAAACTGAAGCCAAGGCAGTTTGGGATAATGTCAAGATGCTTCTCTCGGTTCGAATTAACTATAGAAAACAGAGAATCACAATCAGATGATGAATTTGAACACTTCAAGATGAAACCGGATGAGAGTGTCTATGAATACTATGTGAGATTCCATAAGCTTGTGAATGACATGAGGAACATCAAAATGACCATGCCAAACATTCACCGAACTCAAAATTTGTGAACAACATGAATCTCGAATGGCACAAGTTTGTCACCTCTGTGAAGCTAACAAAAGGATTGAAGAATACAAACTATGAGCAACTCTATGCATTCCTTCTTCGTAATGAGAGGCATGCTATGTTTGAAAAAGGATTCTTGATCGGTTCAAAACCAACCGGGGAGAGACAAGCTCATCAAATGATTCAACCGCCTTTTACACAAATGTGGAATTACTACCAAAGCTTCTCAAGTTATACCCATAGGTAATGGTAATCACAAACTCATTCCCGATCCAATGTTCAAACAAGTCGATGTTGATGCGGTACCTGGAAACTTCATTAATCAACTCGGCTCTCATGATTAGTCAAAACATGAACTCTCTCCCACACACCAACAACAACCTCGTAACAACATCCAATCTACACAATCAAGCCACCGCCGAGATGGGAAGGTTATGGTGCGGCCCGGTTCAAGAAAGGCGAGACGAACAAGGAAGAGGTGGAGTTGGTAGAGGATATGGGAAATCGAATCGGGAAGGATTGGAAATCAAGGACAAGCAAAGCCAATAAAATGCTACAAGCTGTGGTGGTGAGGACATATTGCAAGGAACGCACATCGCCAAAACATCCTCGTAATGCAGTACTTTAGGGATAAGATGTTTCTTGTGCAAGCTCGTGGATAATGGAGCGACTTTGGATGAAGAAGAGTTATTGTTTCTTCTTGAATGGAATGCCAAGACATATGATGCGGATGTGGATGAGCAACCAATTCGTGAAATAGGTCACAATCATCAAAATACCTTTCAAGTAGTATCGTGATGCATTTGACTCGGTGTCGATGATGAACCTCGCCTGCACAATCTTCATGGCTAGCATCTCACCTATGGTTTCTCCAAAGATCTCCCCACCACAACAAGCTGGTCCATCCAAAGACAAAATCATTTGAGGTATTAAAACTATATGATGATGTTGATGAGCGAAAGATGCATAATGAAGTACAATCTCTTGAGACTTATGAATCAGATATTGATGATAAGGGTAATAGCAATATTGTCCCATATGATCAATATGTGAAGCAAAGTGAAAGTGAGGGTGTACCAAGTAATGCATCTTCCGCAGCCAATGATGACTATGTTTTTATGAATACACCGCATGTACCTGATGATTCTCGTTGTCTCCGAATCGAATGCCTATAAAGAACAAGTTGCTATTTATGAACAGTGCTAAGTTTGAGTTAACCACCCGTGAGCGTGAAATGGATGACCAAATGCATACGACTATTAGAAAAGTAAGTTTAGAGAAGAAGTATTAAAACAAGAGTTAAACTCCTTACAAGAGAAGCTTTCTAAAACGCTAAGCAAAAATAAGAACTTCAAGAAAATGTTAAAATGGTTAAGCAAGAATTCGATGCTAAGGAGTCAAACTTTTGAATGATTTTTCTAATCTAAAACCTTGAAAACAAGCTTGAAAATAAGTTATGCGTACAAGGGAATACCATTCAGATCGCTCACATGATCACTAAGCATAGAGTTCTCGTGATAAGCATAGTATCCCCATTATAAAGGAATCCAACCACGAATATGGTAAGATAGCAAAAGTCGCTCAAAATGTAATCTATGATGGCAATGAGATTCTTAAACCTAGATAGAAACCTAGTTGCATTGAGTGCACCGAGGAAGATAAGAAATCGATGAGGTCACCGGGGAGAAAATGGATAAGAAACTCAACAATCCTACATGTAAAGAGAAAACATAATTATCGGACCCCATGACTACAAAAAGGAAAATTGGTTTCCTTGAACATGTTCAAGCCTCAAACGTTGTTAACACCCGAACAAGTGTTCGGAAAAGGATTTAGATAAGCAAAAGGCAAAGAATCTTGGTGTAATAAACCCTCCCGTTAGGAAAATGCCTTCGCAGAATGTGTATCCTCCTAATACACCAATGCATCTAGTCCCTAGAACTATTGCCACTAATAGCAAGACCTTAATCAAAATATGTTATCTTTCAATTATTTGTTGATTTTGAGAAAACTTGTAAGAAAAAGATCACACCCATCGGTATAACTGAAGGGAAAGGGTTTTGAGCAAACTAAAGAATGCTATTTAACCGAGGTCATGCGTTTCTTTAAACAACTAAAAGATCAATTTGAGAGTCTTAAAAGGGATGAATTCATATATTAAAGAAATGGAAAAGGAATTTGATGCAATGATAGTTGAGGTTAGTGACTATGAGCGAGAATTAAAATATAATGAGATTGAGAGGAAGAACTTGCATACATTGAATGAGAATCTTATTTCGAATGTATTACTCAAGATGTGTTTTACATCGCTACTAATTGTTTCATTAATGCTTCTCAATTTCATGAATTATCACATTGCTCGAAAGTCTACCATGATCGTGTAATTGAGCTTGAAAAGACTAATTCTAAACTAAATGAGAAAATTGATCGTGATGATCACGATAATTTGGTAAAACATCTTTCTAAGCTAGAAGTTGAACATTTTAATTTACAACTAAAATATCAACATCTTAAAGAAAATGTCAAAACCTCAAATATCAAGACATCATCAAATGCTCCGAGTTTGATGCGCTTTTCGAGATAAACAAACATGACGAATGATTCAAGCTCATTGTAACATGATCGAAATTGAAAGCCTAAATTTCTCAATTAAAGGGTGAAAAGAACAATGTGATCGGCACCCAAATGCCTCCTCCTTTAGATTCTCGGTGATTCTCAAACTTTTCATCTTCAAAACTTAGTAAATGCTTTACAAAAGGAAAACGAGAGCTTTCTAGAAGAAAATGAAAAGGTTAAACGTCACTTTAAAGAGTTATATGATTCAATGAAAGTCACTCGTGAGAAAAACAACGAAAAATAACCTCTTTACAAAAGAAATTGAGAATCTGAGTCGGGAAAAGGAAGCGCCACTTGTTTTTAGTGAGATCATTGTTTCAAAGTCATCCTCATTGCAAATATATCTGTGACTATTAAATACATTCCTCCTCATCTTAGGAATAATAAACTTGTGTTTCATAACTATTGTGCTCACCTTAAGGATAGTCTAGAATGTCTCCGTGAGATTGTGGAAGAGGATTTCATAAATAAGCCTCTTGATAGAGAATTAGGTTTGCTTGCATTCGTGCCAAACGATCTCGGGGCGCTAGAATGTCTAATTGCAACATGTCCTAAATCCTTAGGTGCGAAAGTTAAAGTCATGATGCCTTGTTCTATGCCTAGTGCCAAGCATACAAACCATTCCATGCCCGACTTTAAGAAAGTGAACACTAATGTGCCTTCTAGTAGTTCGATCCTTGCACATCTAGTTCGTGAATGCAAAAGTAGATCAACCAACTAATGTTCCCATAATTCCCTACAGAGTAATCATGACATTAAAGCAAGCGGTCAAAGCCTCTAGGCATTACCAAGCAAGATAGGACCTCGCAAGCTAAGAATGTGCATTGGAAGAGAGTAGAAGACCAACCTAAGAACTTTAAGTTTGAGTGGAATAAAATGAATCGTGTTGATTCTATTATTAGCCATAGGCGTCTTCGTAATTAATTCAATTCGATACTATCTCGCAAACCATGTAATGATGTCCGCTTGAATTCATTGCTAATCATGAATGTTGTGTGAATGTTTTGTCTAATGTTTGTCAAATGCCCAGTTAAAATTGTTAATGCTAAAATCATGCTAAGAAGGCTAAAAGGCAAAGACGAAAGAAAGTTAGAAAACAAAGGAAACCCACAGGAAGAACATTTAGTAAGATAGGTTATCAATGGATACCTTTTGGCCATAAGGATAATCGCCTCGCCTCAATGCTAAGACAATGCCCACTAGAAAATGGATGCCCTCCGGTAGAACTATTCCCTAAGAAGTGAACATACTTTGAATAGGTCAAATATGGACACTAGCATCGCATCTATTTCTAATGAGTCCATTGTTTCTACCTCGATATGGGTGTTCCAATCATCATTATTAACCAAATGGAACCCATTCTTGCATGGGGATCCCAATTATCCAATTATCCATTCTTGTCGTGTTCAACCGCAGATCGCTCAAATCGCTTACGTGGTACCGGACTCAGTTGTTCCAAGCATATATTTGAGACCGGTCACGGCTCATGAACTTCGTGAGCAAATTCATCGAATCGTGAGATTCGAAACGATCATTTTGGTGCTATTATGGGTTATGGAGATTACGTGGTTGGAAATAGTGTGATTTCGTGGTATATTATGTTGAAGGTCTTGGACATAATCTATTTTTGTCGGACAATTTTGTGACTCGATTTAGAAGTGGCCTTTAAAACATACTTGCTTTGTTAGAGAACTTGATGGTGTGGAACTTCTCGGAGGAACTCGTGGTTCAAACCTATACACCATCTCTATCAAGATATGATGAAATCTTCACCCATCCGCTTGTCAGTCAAAGGCTTCCAAAACTAAGTCATAGCTATGGCACCGTCGTCTCAATCACTTGAACTTTGGTACCATAAACAATCTTTCCGAAAGGACTTAGTAAGAGGATTACCCAGATTAAAGTATGAAAAGATCATCTTTGTTTAGCTTACCAATTGGGAAAAAGCACAAAATATGCCCACAAACCAAAACCCACAAACTCGAGAATGGAAGTTCTTCATACCCTTCATATGGATCTGTGCGGACCAATGAGAGTGCAAACAATAAATGGGAAGAAATACATTCTAGTATTTGTTGATGACTACTCTCGATTTACTTGGGTAAAGTTTTTGAGGACAAAGGATGAAACTCGGATGTCATCATCAAACTAATCAAACAGACTTCAAGTTCGACTCAACAATCTGTAAGAATTGTTCAAACCGACAATGGCACGAGTTCGTTAACAAAGACCTAATTCGCTTTTATGAAAGTGTTGGAATCACCATCAAAGAAGTGTTTCACGAACTCCTCAACGAACGGTGTAGTTGAAAGATGAAATCAAACTCTTGTGGAAGCCGCAAGAATAATGCTAATTTATTCAAAGGTTCCAATGTTTCTATGGGTCAAGCCATTGCCATCGCTGCTACACCCAAAATCGTTCCCTTATACACACCTCTCATAGAAAAATCCATATGAACTTGTCTATAAACGAAACCCGATTTATCCTATCTCCGTGTGTTTGGTGCTTTATGCTATCCAACAAATGATGGTCAAGATTTAGGTAAATTAAGAGCTAAAGGCGGACATTGGAGTATTTGTTGGTTATGCACCAAATGTAAAAGGATACCGAATCTACAACAAGAGAACCAAAATATCATGGAAACAATTCACGTTACGCTCGATGAGTTGACCGTCAAATGGCTCTGGGCAATCCGCCTCTAGACCAGACTTCAAACTTTATCCAGAGTCCTATCGGTTCTACTCTTGTATCTAATCCTCACCAACAACTCCGTATGTACCTCCTTCGTAAGATGATTTGAAGAAATTATTTGATCCAATGTTTGATGAACACTATAAGCCAAGTGCTAATGATATGTCGCCCATCATCAGAGGTCGCTTCTATCCCCATCAATGAAGTTAACCTTCCGGTTTCAATGTCATTAAGTCAAGAAGCGCTCATCTCGATCACTGTCTCATCAACAAATCATCAATCATCAAGTGTACACAATGGAAATGTTGTTGTTTATGTATGATGAAAACCCTTTTGCTCCTCCGTAAGATGAACCCTTTGAAAACATATTTGCTCCCGAGTCATCATCGTAACCATCTTTTTCGGAGATATCGACTTTGCTACTTCAATTCCTCAATAGCAACCACATGAACACCTTAGAAAATGGACACATGATCATCCATTGGACAACATCATTGGAAACCTTTCGTCCAAAGATCCACACGAAACAACTTGCAACCAATGCCTTATGGTGCTTCTTCAACTCCGTACTCTCTAAGATCGAACCAAAAGACGTGAAACCGCCATGAATGAGGACAATTGGTTCAATGCCATGCAAGAAGAAATTCATGAGTTTGATCGACTAGATGTATGGAATTAGTACCGCTCCGATTGTGCTATGATTATAGCTCTAAAGTGGATCTTCAAAGTGAAACTTGATGAGCATGGTGATGTTTTAAAGAACAAGGCTCGATTGGTTGCAAAGGATACCTTCAAGAGGAGGTATTGACTTTGAAGAATCATTTGCCCCAGTTGCTCGTGACGAGTCAATCGTAATCTTCTTGGCTAATGCCGCAAGTAAGAACATGGTAGTATATCGATGGATGTAAATACGGCTTTTCTTAACGGAGATCTTAAAGAAGTCGATACGCCACCCAACCTCAAGGCTTTGTGAATCTAGAGCATCCTACTCACGTCTATCGTTTGAAGAAGGCTCTTTACGGCTCAAGCAAGCTCCAAGGGCTTGGTATGATACGCTATCAAAGTTTCTTCTATCCACCGGATTCAAAGAAAGGAGCGATTGATCGACATTGTTCACCGTAAAGTCGCAAATATTTAATTCACGTTCAAATATATGTTGATGATATCATTTTGCCTCGACCCCCCAATGAATGTGATTTTCAAGTGAAATGGGTTCTAAATTTCAAATGTCAATGATGGGACAATTGTCATTTTCTTGGGATTACAAATTTCACAAAGTCCCGGAGGCATTTTTATAAATTAATCTAAATATGCAAATGAGATTTTAAAGAAATTTGGATTTGATTCTAGTGACCTGCTGACACTCCCATGATAGAGCGTATTAAACCGGATGAGGACCACTCAGGATCATCGAGACCAAACAAAATATCGTAGTATGATTGGATCCCCGATGTACCTCACACCCGAAGAGACCGTACATTTTGTTCATTGCTTGCATGTGTGCTAGATATCGTGCTAAGTTTACCAAAAGCACCTTGAAGCGGTTAAACGGGTCTTCGGTATCTCCAAGGAACCATCAATATGGGACTTTGGTACCCAAGGACACCGGTATGTCACTAACGACCTATGCGAGATGCCGATCATGCGGGATGTCAAGATACACGTCAAGCACGTGCGGAGGTGCTCATTTTGGGTGATAAGCTTGTGAGATGGTCTTCAAAGAAGCAAATAAGTACTTTTATTTCCTCTATAGAGGTGAATACATAGCCATGTCATCTTGTTGTGCTCAAATCCTATGGATGAGATCTCAATTATCCGACTATGGCTTTGAATTCAACAAAATCACTCTGTCTTGTGATAATAAAGTGCTATTGCTCTCTCATGCAACAACGTACAACACTCAAGAGCAAAGCACATCGACATTCGACATCATTTAGTCGGGAGCAAGTATAAAACGTGTGGTGGAACTTTATTTTGGGAGGAGTGAATATCGGTTAGCGAGACATCTTCACCAAAGCTCTTCCGAGAGAACGTTTTGAGTTTATCCTCCACGACTTGGTCTAAAGAGTCTACAACCGAACACTCAAACGCCTTCAAGAGGAAGACGAGGAGTAAAGGTCTTTCTTCATCTATCTCTTGTAAATATCTTTTCGAAAAGCAAAATACAAAATTACAAAACTTTCAAAATCTATAAAATTTGAAAAATCTTGAAAATTCCAAAATTATTGTCGTTTTGTCATGATTTTCTCGATTCGATAAATATCTACGATCTTTGTCTGTCATTCAAAGAATGACACGGGACTTTAGATGTTGTTCAATTTAAAAATAAAATAAAAATAAAAAATATTTTTGGGAGAAAGTGAAACAAATGGTTTATTGTCATTTCGTGCAATAACCCGCTTTTCAACGAAAGAAGAGCCATGCTTTATCTTGTTTTTCAAAACTCATGCTCGATTCTATAAACAATTATTTACTATCTAATGAAAACTAATTACTTTGAAAAATAACTCGGACTCTATTTTTGAATATCATCCGGACTTAACGCTTGTCAAAATTATCTATCTCTCAATCAACAACCTATGTCATTGATTGAGGGGAGAATGATTTCAATTAAATCAAAGGTTATTTGTCATACAATTGTTTTTAAAAGATAATCATGCATTTTTAATCAATGGAGTTTAAAGTCTCAAAATCGATCCTTATCGCTTAAAACGCTTTCATAATCATGTCACAATTCTCCTTAAAGTTTTCAAAATCAATTTAAATCTACAGAGATAACAAATCTCAAATGATTTGATAATTGTGATCGGGGGAGGATTTGTGATTTAAATTGGATTTAAACTGATAATTTGGTAAATGGTTTTATAAGGATGTACAAGCTTTCCTTCCCACATGTGCCAAACGATTTCAAATTTTCCATGCACATGTTGAGGGGGAGCATCTATCTTAAACCACAAAGATTTAAAACGTGATTAATTTATTCTAATGTGCAGTCTTTTCCTAATATGTGCAAAACATTTTTCAAATATCTATGCACATATTATGGGGAGCAACTATTTTGAAAACCACATTCTTTATATAACTACTCTTAGATGCAAGCCAACCCTCAAAGATGAAAATTAGTTCTATTACAAAGATGCTTGATGCAAATATTGAGGGGGTTCTTGTTCTAAAAATATCAAAACAATTCGGTACAAAATGCTTTGATAATATATCACAAGTATCTGGATTGATTTTCAAATGGTTTTCAATTGGTTCCAATGGCGGATGAACAATACAAAATAGACCCACCAATTTTACTTTATGTATGGTGATATAAGGACGATAAGGTTAGGTATTTGTTCCCATAATCCGCCGAGCTCGAGGGATCTACCGAGGACAATCCACTAGATAGTGTAGAGTCTTTAGGTATATTGAAAAAGGAGAAAAATGAGAAATGGGAAGAGTGCGGATCGAGACAGAGCTAGTCTTTGGAACAAACCCAACAAGGTTCTAGTAATGAAGTCTCGGTAAGCAATCAAGGGGTTGAAGAATGAAAAGAATTGAATGAGAAAGGGTGAAAAATAGCCTCCAATTATTCAACCTTAGGCGTATACGGGTTCAATTCATATTCTCTTGGTGGTTACCAAGGTAACATCGGTATTGAAGACAAGACGTCATGGACCCGGACGATCGCACTTCAACTTCTCAAACCACTCAAGTTCCTCTTAAAAGGACTTGTTTCATTCTCACGGGAACCGACATTATCTATCGACTTTCTCTTGAGATTGTTGATATTGAAGAAGGAGACCCTCTCCTAGTCTCCAAAATAGGATCCAAATATGCACAATTGAGTCTAGAGCCACGAGATCATCAATAAATCTCATTAGGACACTTTCAATGAAGACTCTCTGTTTCACACAATATGGAAAGAGAGATTATATCTCGAGTCCCACGATTATCCTTGTGGTATTACCGTAACATCCGAGTGATTTGCAAACATATTTCACAATGAAGATGGAAAGCCTTCGAGCCAACATCAAACAAGCTCACGGTGGGTGACATGTGAGATCTATTTAATAGATCAACCATGTGACAACCGAATGTAAACAATGGGGCAATTCAATCTTTTGAATCAATCTGGTTCGAGTTATGGATTAGCGGATACCTTTGAAAACCGGTCGTTGTGCTTAAAACTCTTTTCTTTAGCACATCGATCGTGTACAAATATTTCAAAATAAAAGGTGTTCATGATTGATAATTAATTTTCATTAAAACCTTCGTTGTATTGCAAAACAATTTCTATTGAGCGATACACGATTGTTTTCAAATCTCTTTTATCAATCGTTGAATCTCAATTACCGGTTCACTCACTCCGTGTTGTCTTCTTTGAGACATTCCGGTTTGAGAACAGCTAGAACATTGCGAAACCCCGTCAAGGAAATTATTCGAATTATACCGATCACAGGCGTTACTTGTCTCGATCAACGGGAACCGTGGGCGTGTACCTCAATTCAACGAAGTGATCAAAGACACTTTCGCACTTTATTGCTAATATGCGTGTGCGTCCGACGTTTGCGGTGATCGAATGAAGCGGTCAATCCATAGCCGCATGCTCACACAATACATTCATTTCTAAAGAAATCATGATAAGTGCATCAATGACTCGATATTTTCACTCCATGCTTTTGCTACGCTCGCCAATATCATGAATCAACGAAAGCTTCGCTACTCGATGAGAATATATCATGACCCGAATGTGAGCATGTCGGTCCAAATATCACAACATCACATAATACCAACACCGCAATGGAAGAGTCGAGATTTATGATAGCCGATGATCTCAAAAGTCGCTCAAAACTCATTATCACGTGGATCAGTTAAAGACCTCCACATTGATTATCCAAACATGCAATAATGAAGAATCAATGTCTACGAGCTCTTGTGCAAAGAACTACATCAAGAATGCAAGAAAAATTTTAATGTAATATCTGTTTATGTTCAATGTAATTTTGTGGTGATCTTGAGGTGACCTCCCTTAGGGAGATTGTTAGGATTTAGTAAATCATGTTATTAAAGAGTCGGTCACCTCAAGTATATGTAATCATTAGAAAGCTCGTAGTCATAGATTAGTTAATGTTTAGTAGTATTTAGTTAAGTAACACCGTGGAGGACTCGACGGGTCTTTACCCATGATGCCCGATCCACAAACTCGTTAGGTGGCGCTTTGTGTAAAGACTATAAATACTCTACCTTCCAAGGTAGAGTTGGAGCTCATAATAATATGTTTATTTTCTCTCACTAAAGTTCCCAACCTCTAACTTTCTCTCTAAAACCTCTTGTATACGCCTCTTGTGTGTATGGTTTAGTGTGTTTGTGAAATCCAATATGTTACAAACAGAACGCATTGTTCAAAAATTCCAGATACTAGAACCGCCCTCCTTGAACAAAGATAAGGATCCGGAGGACAACGAAAAAAATGTGAGGAAAAAGAAATTGATCAAGACAGTTCATTTGATAATAGAGTTTCTGTAATGCCATATACTCTAGCAATGGAAAAACCCTCTATACCCCTTTCAGATACGATGAAGAAGAGCTCTCAGGATTGCAAAAACAAGCTAAAATCATGTGTAACATGACGAGCTTCCAAAGGGATGAATTACATAAAATCCCTCTCAAGGAAAAAGACCTAGGAAGTTTCATTCTCCCTTGCTCTATTAATAATTTACATAATATCAATGCCTTAGCTGACCTAGGGGCTAGTATTAGTATCATGCCATTCTCTATGTGTAAGAGATTGAATCTAGGCCCCATCAAACCCCTTTGCATGACTATAGAAATGGCTGATAGAACAGTTAGCATACCTAGAGGAATAGTTGAGAATGTGCTCATTAAAATCAATAATTTCACTCTTCCTGTCGACTTTGTTATTTTAGACATGGAAGAAGACCTTGACATTCCATTAATTTTGGGAAGACCCCTTCTGGATACTGCTCGTGCTAAGATTAATGTTTTCGAAAAAATCATCACTTTGAAAATAAACGATAGAAAGCTTATACTGAATATGGATGACGTCGTAAAATGTCACCCAATCGAAACTGCTTGTGTTATAAAAAAAGAAAAAAAAAACCGCTCCTCCCACCATCACACACAAGCACGATGTTACTAATGATCGTAATATGCGTGGAAGAAAATCCAAGGGACACAACGAAGGAGAAGTACATCGCAATAACACCTCAAAACTATAGAAACGAGTCCGATTTAAATTTGGCGCAAGTTCGAGAAAGTGGAATACAAGCACTTTCCAAAATTAAAATATCATTGGTGTAAGTCTATCCTATTAACCACGATAAAGGATATGATCTATGGGCTTCATGCAAACCTTACTTAGACGTGCGTGATGGGGACACGACAAGGAAAGAGTAAAACAACAAGTACTTATGGTCCTCAACCAATGACAAGGAAATAACATTTGAAGTTTGGGTACAAATTAGATATGGAGAGGTTAGCGTGATGATAAAAGAAAAATATGGACCGATCTTTGTCTCAAGAAACCTTATGAGAATAATCATGAAACAACAACTACGAATCGGGGCGACGGTTGAAAGCATTGGTTCAAGTAATAAACACCATTGATGGGGATTCTTGGGCCTCATGTAATCCTTACGATGACAACTGTAATGGAGGAAGTAATGCCAAAAGAGTAGGAGCGGATGAGTTTCTGTGGAATTCGACTACTGATAATAAGCGTACCGAGTTACAATGGTCAGGTGGATTAAGGTTTAACGATTGGGTAAGGATCAAATATCAAAAAGTGGATACGTCCACTAAAAATGAAATTTGGAAGGACTGCATGAATGATGATAACCCTGATGAAGAGACTCCTCAAGATACGGGTAACTCAACAAGTGATGACAAAACAAACACGAGAGAAGATTGCAAGAACGGGTATCTGGATGATTCAATTGAAGCTAAGGATTACAACGAAACGGGAATAATGGACCACCATGAGCCACGATATAATGCTAGTATAATCGACCTTGAAAATGAGGAGTATGCTGCAAGCGACGCAAGCTCCTTGGGATCCAATATAAAAACCATCGCCAATTTTGCCGAAGATTTGAATTCACGAGGTATCATTTGGGGCGGACGAAAAATTTTGCAAAGTTCGGAAAATGGGAATCAAAGAATACCTCCACACAAAGATCCAATGTCGCGTGGATAAGGAATAACTTAATGACGGACGTGAAGGAAGTCACCAAGTCCAAAGGCCTCCATGAAGCTACGCGCTCGAGTCTAACTTAAAGACTCAGAATAAAGAAAGTGCTCTTTAGGAGACAACCCAATTATCCCTTTATTTTGTTTTATTTCCATTTACGTAGGGTTTTGTGTTTTCTAACCATTTTACGTAAAACAAGGAAGTGATTGCTCGTAGTTTCTTGATCTAACCATAGTTATGATGTAACTCATCTCGTGATTACGCCGTAACCAACCCTTTGTAGCAGAATTTTAGACGCATTACCAATTACGGCGTAATACCGTCTCAGTGGTTACACCGTAACCACTCGCTTTGCAGCTTATGTCAGGTTTTGCGGTTACGGCGTAACTCTCATAAAGAGTTACGATGTAACCTTCCTCTGCTTTAATTCTTTCATTTTAAAACACAATAACCTTGTATTAGTATTTTAAATAAACTTTGTGGATGTGTTCCCTGTAAACCCTCACGAGACTTCACTCGTCCACTTGGGACACCAAGTGGTTTAAAAGGCTTGTTGCATATGCTAAATGCATCTGTGATTCCTACGAAAGTGAGTTAAGTTTGTTTTTCATTTTTCATTTTTTCTTTTTAGAATTATGCTTGTTGATAGTGTGATTTCAGGGATTGAAGTTTGTTCATGATGCTTATACGAAGACACGTCTCTTTTTCGTGGGCCTTCTTTCTTTTTGGAGTGAATTTCAAGGAAGTTCTCGCTCTAATTCTACTTTTCTCTTCACCTTTATTTAAACACTTAGTACAAAAGGGACTTTATACAATTCAAGTAGGGGACGGAGTAGAATTATCTCTTGAACTTTATTTTGCCCTCATTTTCTAGTTTATTTTGAAAAATTATGCCATTTTAAAAATTTTGACGTGTTTTTCTTAACCTAACTAGATTAGACCTTAGCCGAGCACATACAACCCTTGACATTATATGGTGAGATTAGCCTTATCCGTTTCCAATATTTTACCCAAAATCCACCAAATTATGAGTGTGCTTAGCTTGTAAACTTTAGAACTTGGCCTTTGCATCATTTCGAGACCATAGGCGAGGTATGTTGAGTTAGCTCGATGTATTTGGACTTTTCGGTTTTAGAAGGCAATATTATAGGATTATCACCCTAATAGCCTACCATTGTGTGTCTATCGATTAGTCACCTCGACTTCTAACCCCATGTGAAAACTTTTTGTCGACTCACCTTTAGTGCAAGATACCCTAGATACACCCATCCGAGCCATTCCTTTCATTTTGTTAACCCAATATATTGTTTTGATACACCTATACACCTTAGCCTACCCTGTAGTCTTTATTTGTGATTGGGAAGTCATCATTTGCCTAAGTTCAAGGTTCAAGTGGAAAGGTTAGGAAATCACACTTTCATCTCATTGAAGACCCCCCGAATTCCCATTGTTCATCTCAAGTGGGGGGATGTTATGTTTAGTTATAATTGTTATGTTGAAAAAAAAAAAGTGATTCGAAAAAGAAAAAAAAAATAGTTGTTATGATTATTTAGTTATTGTAAAGTGCGATGTTATAAGCACTATGTTATGAGCTTTATAGATTTAGTATCGAGGAGGCCACCTCGGTCACATTCGAAGATTAGAGTTGGTAATTATGCCAACAGTTGGAGAAAAGGTAGTGTGCCCATCATGACGTCCTCTAATGACACATCTACCTAGTATTTCATGATTTGGTTTCTTGACTTCAAAGCTTGAACTTTAGGCGGACGGTAAGTGGTGATGACTTGGTTATATATTTAGACTACCTGCTTGTTTTTTATTTTACACCATTTATATATCCCATGTCTTATCCTACCCTTTAGTCATGAAGTGTGTCTAGGTGATGCAGTGAGCAATCTTTGGTGTTTTGGCCATGGATTTGGTCATGTATCATTGATTTTGTCCACTTCGCTGTGACATGTTAATAATGACGAGTCACCCCTTAACCTTTGTCGTGTCTACCCATATTTCCTTCGAGAATTGTTTAGCCCTTAAGTCTAGTGGTGGAGATTTGTGTAACCGCCAAGCTTATGATAGAATACATGCTATGTCTGTGTGATTGAGTGATCACCCGAAATTGACACTTAGAATAGTTAAGAGATTTCGTGTTTCGCCCCATTTTGTGAGATGTTCGACTTTGTTTTATTCTAGCATAAAGGATTTGTAAACTTATATTTTCCGTGTTTTGGGAGATATCTTTTAGGAATCTTTCTAATAAGGTCTACTTGAGGGCAAGTAGAGTTCAGTGGGGGATATTTGATAACATCAAATAGTCCCAATATTAAGTGTCAATTTCCGATAATGCTTGTAATTTACATCATTTATATGGATTTACGCTTGTTTTCCATTGTTTTCCACTTTCGTAAATTCCGAGCATTAGAGCTAAAGAGACGCGGAATTGGAGAAATATCAAAGATTTATCTTAGTATGCTGACTTTGAAGAAGTTACGGCGTAACTAATCTCTCACATTCTGCCGTAACTAAAGCGTGACTCAGAAAACCAACTCATCAGAAGGTTACGGCGTAACTCTCCCCAAAGACTACGACGTAACTCTATTAGGTCAAATGAGGTTCTACGCCGCTGATAACTACGCCATAACTATTCCACCAACTACGGCGTAACCAAGTATTATTAAAGAATACGGCTTAACCATTCATAAGGTTACCAGAACCAGCAGATCTAGTGCAAATTACGATGGAATTGAAGATTACGGCGTAACTCTTATATTAGTTACGCCAGAACCCGGATCCGCCTATAAATACCCCACGATTTCTAGCATTTCAAAGCATCCCATTCCACACACCACAACCAAAGAACGTGAAGAAGCCAAAGGCGTTCTAGAGGAGCATACGGAGTTGTCTCCAAGGAGAAATCACTCCCTACGATAATCATTAGCATTTTATCTTTTCTTTACTTTCGATTCATGTATTTCGTAACTTTGAATATTGAATTGATTTGTATGGTTAATATGAGCGGCTAAGCACCTCTTGGTGCTGGCCTAGTTATGATTCCTTAATTGTTTTGTTTGCGTTTATATTACTTCCGTATAATTATTTCTAAGTGTATGCATGCATAGTTTATTGGTAGCTACTCTTGTTTCGGTAGTTTTGAATGGCGGTAGAGGCCAATTGCCTCGGAGATATGATCAACTGACCCTAGGTGAAAGGACCGAGACGGGAAGGGTAAGATATAACCAACTAACGACCCTTTCTACTAGTGCGATTTGACCAACCCATCACCTACCGCTTGGATGAACTTAAGAATTAGGGGTGAGTGTTTGTTGCTAACGCCCGGGCACTCACTATTATAAATCTAGCATGTAGCGGTACTTAATGACTTGGCTTAGGGACCGGGAACAACAGGACTTATGAAGGACACCGACTTATCCTGTGGTGGCATCTTTGCCGATAGGTTAGGCTAATTGACCAAATGTCGCCCTCTCGACTTTGACCCCACCAAGTAATTGGAAGTAAGTAGACGAGACATTACTAGCTAGAGGTATAAATAGGTTAGCACCACTCTCCTCTATTGGTTAAATCTTTTCCTTTATTTGCTTTAGTAGTTAATTAATTAATTCCTTATCGAAATCATTATTAAAATCTATGACACTTAGACTTAATAATAATCCAACACACATAGCTCTTGGGACGACCTCGGTTTTACCGAATACTACACTACACACGATCGGCACACCGCCTGTTAGGCATTAGGGTAGACCATAGGTATAACGAGACTTTATAAATATTAAAACCCAGTCAAGAAACTCGCATCAAAGACCACGGAAGGGTGTGACCATTAGTGAACCGAGACTGAGTTACGCCACTCCCTTCCAAAGAGTTGAAGGTAAAGGAAAGGTAAAAGCATTTGAGGAAGTTGTGCAGGTTGCAGAGACATTATTGACTATTTCTACTCCAGTTCCCAAGACTACAAGTAAATTTATACTCCAGAGACGAAGCACAGAGTCATCATCAGCAAAGGAGTTAAGTGGAGCTAAAGAGAAGCATTCTCCAACTCCTGAACTCAATATCGATTCTAATGACGCTGAGTCAGATAATCAGGAGAACGAGGGTGGTAATGTTGATATGAATGAACCAGAAGTTCAGACGGAGATTCTTACTGAAGCTGGTACCATTGTGAAGTCAAATTCAGGAAACAAGGATACATAGATTGTTGTTCAAGATAGTGGGCTTGCTGTAGATGACTTCGTAAATCAATCTTATCCAAATATCCATGAAAATCTCAAACAAAGACTGACAACCAATCACACCTGGATGATACAAACAACTCTACAGGAACCCTGCCCTCGTATCAAATCCTTGAACAAGACTTCAACTTTGGCGACCAATTCATCAAAGATAGACCATCCGATGCTGAATCTAATAAGACTAATGAAGAAAAGGAAGTAGTTTCTATATATTCTGTCACCATTCAACATGATACATCTACCATTTCACTAGTGTCGGTTCCAACACCAACTCCTTCAGTAACAACACAATCAATTGCACTTCCACCTCCCGTTACAACCGAAGCTACAATAACAACCGTTTTCACAACCATCATTGAAACAAGTGAAACAACACCCCCACCACCATCACCACCTACAAGCACCAACTTAGAGCTGCAACTGAAAGATGCTCTGAAACATCTTGAAGCCCTTGAAAAGCATAATATTCCTAACAAAGTTAAACATCACGATCTTCTTCTGTCAAAACTGGAACGTCTCAACTTCGACCATGAAGTGGTTAATGCAATTGAAGCAGAAGTCAAAGAAGTGGTCGAATAGGCTATGAAAGCTCCTTTGTATACAAGGTTCAGAGACCTCCCTACATAGGATATGAAAGTGATTCTCCAACAACGGATGTATGAGACTGATGAATACAAGAGCATGAAGACCACATGCTGCTTTACGATGCTCTTCAGAAATCGATGGATCGTGATAACCATGTGTAGTTCTTGAAGGATATAGGTGAACTCAAGGAAAATAAGAAGAGGAGATAAGGTTTTCCAAAATTACCATCTGGGGCTCCTCCACCTCCACCTCCTCCCCCACCTTTTGGTGGTGCAGGTTCTTCAGGAACCGGTGGAACTTCTGGTAGTTCATAGGCTACAAAGACTAACCCACCACCTTCTACTCCATCATCATCAACTCAACCAGGATCCTCAGCTACCCAAGGTTCTAACAAGATAGCCAAAACTTCAGCTCATGCTTCCTGGACAACTGTTGACTCGAGATTCACACCAACTTTCTCTTCCATTCCCGAAGATCAAGAAATGAGTGAGGAATCGATTCTTAGTCAAGAGTCTGATTCAGACAAAGAGGATGTTTCCACCAGACATATTCCTAAGGTGACTCGTAACGACAACTGGTGGAAAACATTCATGGGGGAAGATGGTGTTGAAATTTCTAAGTCATCTTGGTTCGCTCCAACCAAGGCAATGACTCAGGATTGGTGGAAGGAGGATCGACCAGCAACTCCTGAACCTACTTGGACTATTCCTGCATCTGATCTGATCACTCCAGACCACAACTGGGGAAACACCATAGCTGCCAACCATGTTACCCCACCAGAGTAATCTCTGCTAAACATAACCGAGGATATGGGAAGCTTCGTGAAATGGTACTGTGAGAGGCAAGGGATATCAAAGCTCACACCAAAAGATCTTGAAGGCCTAGCCTATGATATTGTAAAGGTCTTTCATCCGGACGTGGCTCACTTGCAGTATCAAATGGAGGAGTGTTACAAGCTGTTGACATATCAAGTGGACGATAATATGCTCAAGTTCAACGTCAACAAACCACTTCCACTAGGAGGTCCACCTGGTCAAGTAACTATCCAAACCGAATTCTTCTTCAACAAGGATGTAGATTATCTGCGTGTCGGGAACAATGGAAGCAGACATGCTCTATCAATCTCAAAAATGAAAGCTGCCAACTATCTTGATGCTGGTTTAGAGCAGATGGTTCTAGATCAATTTTGGGATGAAAAAGAGTATGAGTATGACGTTGCTGCTTCGTATGGAATCTCACACTGGTGGTTTAACAAAAAGCGCTTCTACATCAATAGACACGGTGCAGAGAAGAGTCGTAGGGTTGTTCGAACACAACTGCGTATCTTGAGTGTAGTTAGTGTGGAGATCTTTCCTATGTACGGATATGATTACTTGAAGAAGATTGTCCTCCGCAGAACTGATCAGAAAGACCATGTAATAGAGGAGAATGAATTCAAGAATCTGTACCCTAACGATTTCAAAGATCTTTATCTGTTGAACCTCCAAGGTCATCTTGATCATTTACCCCCTCGTGACAAGAAGATTCTTGCTACAACAGTCAATCTATGGATTAGAGGTTTAGTCATTAGACAAAGAGTTGGTGACTTTCATCTTGGGATGGAGAGTTACCAGACTCAAGTCAACCTAACTAACCCTCGATGGGAAGCTACAGGGTTTGAATTCAAGCCTGACTACTCAGTAATCGAATCCACACGAGCTGTTATCTTCACTGACAAATACGGGACAATGATGCTCATGAGGCTTTGTGAGTTATACAAATTCAGCGATGGTACTCTTCGTCAAATAGAAGAAGCTTTGGATTACCAGGTGAAGGAGTACATGCTCAAGATGAGACCAGGGGCGAGTACTAGGTTTTAGACTGCAAAGGATGTGGAGATGAGTGAGGCCTTCATACATGCTATCGGGAAAAGGCTCAAGACTAGGAGAATCTTCCGAAGCATGGAAATTTTTGTAGGCGGAATAGTTCGTGAAGGGTATTACAAGCTTCTACAGAGAACTGAATGATCATATCCTTTCTATGGTTTATATTATTTTGAACTTTCATGAGTGGTGTGGTGTTGTAATATGAACATATATAACTATACAGTATATTGTAGTGTTAGGTTTGTGGCTTGTAGTCTCCCTCTCAATTTGAGGGGGGGCACTGTAATGTTCTTGTTAGATTAAATAAAATCAGACCACATTTTTCTCTAATTTTTCTAACATATTTAAATCACTTGGGATCTAAAATCTCAAAGGATTTGAAATTTTTGATCGGGGGAGAAAATGTGATATAAGTATGAAATCTGATAAAATGTGATCTTTTATGACTCAAAGTATAGGGTGCTCTCCCATATGTGCTAAACATTTTCATTTATTGATGCACATATTGAGGGGGAGCATTTCAAAAATTCTTATAAAAACTATCGAGGTACTAAAGCTTCAACATTTTATCAAAAGTACCTTGATTGATTTTAAATGGTTTGCCTATGGCAATTGTTACCATGAAAAGTGCTTCAAAACACTCTTTCCTCCATGTGCTAAACGATTTCTAATACAAAATGCACATGTTGAGGGGGAGCATTTGGTAAGACTCAAAACAAGTATTTCTTCCTCCATGTGCAAAATGATTTCAATAGCCTACGCACATGTTGAGGGGAGCATTTACGAAAAATCAAAAACAATTGAGATACAAAATGCTTTGATTTTACATCACAAGTACCTTGATTGATTTTCAAAATGATTTTCATTTGGTTTCAAAGGCGGAAAGAACTGTACCAAAGGATGGTAAGGTTAGGTATTAGTTCTCATGATTCCGCCAGAGCCAGAGGGATCTACCCAGGGACAATCCACTAAATAGTGTAGAAGTCCTTAGGTATGATGAAAAAAAAGGAGAAATGTGAGAATAAGGGAAGAGTGCCGACTGAGAAAGAGCTAGAACTGGAACAAACCCAACAAGGTTCTAGTAATGAAGTCTCGATAAGCACTGAAGGGGTTGAAGAATGAAAAAGAATGAAAAGTGAAAAGGGTGAAAAGAAATAGCCCTCCAATAATTTAACCTTAGGGCAGAAACCAAGTTCAATACATATGCTACTAGTGGTTACTAAGGTAACGTCGGTATTAAAGACAAAACATCATGGACCCAGTGACGCACTGCACTAAACTTACCAAGCTACCCAAGTTCTCTTAAAAGGACTTGTTTCATTCTCACAGGGAACCTACATAATCTATGGACTTTCTCTTAAATATAGTTGATATTAAAGAAGGAGACCTTCTCCCTAGTCTCCGAATAGGAAACCAAAAGTGCACTATTGAGTCTAGAGCCAAGAGATCATCAATAAATCTCATTAGGACACATAACTCATGAAGACTTTCTATTTCACACAATGTGGAAAGTAAGATTATATATTAAGATTCCTACACATTATCTTTGTGGTATTGCCAGAACATCCGAGTGATATATAAAATATTCACGATGAAGATGGAAATCCTTCTAAAGCCAACATCAAACAAGCTCTTGGTAGGTGACATGTGAGATCCATCATGGATCAATCTTGTGACAACTAGATAGAAACAATGGGGCGATTCATTCTTGAATCAACCTTGGTCCAGGTTACGAATTGATGGATACTTTTGGTAAAACCTTTCGATGTGCTCATAAAGTGTTTTCCAACACATCGAATGCGCATTAATGTTTACAAACAAAAGTATTTTTGAGTGAAGCTTGATTTAATTCATAAAACCTTTGTCGTATTGCAAAAACTCTTTATTCAGCAATACGCGATTGTTTATCAAATCAATTTCTCATCAATCAGTGAATGACAATTCGCTGGTTCACTCACTCTGTGTTGTCTACTTTGAGATGCTCCGGTTTGAGAACGGCTAGGACAGATGCGAAACCCTGTCAAGGATATTCTTCGAATGCTACCGATCACAGCGATTTATATCGATCAACGGGAACCGTGGTTCTTGCAACCCTATTCATCGAAGTGAACAAAGACACTTTCGTGTGTTTATTGCTAACTGTCGTTTGTAGGAACTCCTGATGATTGCAACTGATGGTCGATGAGATGTCAATTCATAACCGCATGCTCACATCTCACACTCATATTTGAAGAAAATCATGACGATCAAAATATACAACAAAGCTTCCGCAACTCTGATGAAAAGATGTCATGATCCAAAACTGTGAGCATGTCGGTCCAAAAGTTAGAACATCACATATTGGCAATACTTCAAAAGATGAGCTGGAGATTCTATGTAGCTGATGATCTCATTTAAAAGCTCGTGATCACATGACAAAGAAACATTCAAGCCAAAGAAGCGCTACTGAAAATGCAAAGTTGATTATATGGAAGCTTCAAAGTCTAACGAGCTCGAGTATGAAGATAAAGATAGAATGCTAGGATTCAAAATGTAACTCATGGGGTGACCTCCCTTAGGGGGAGATTGTTAGGATTTAGAAAATCCATGATAAAGTGTCGGTCACCCCAACTATAGTCTAGCATAAGTTAGCTCGTAGACTCAACGTTATTTAGTAAGTTTATGTTAGCATAAGTAACACCGTGGAATAAGGGCGGGTCTTTACCCACTGTATGCCTGATCTACAGCCCGAAGGAGGGCGTATAAATATGTATAAATAGCCGTCTCCCCATAAGGGAGAGGGTTGGATGTTCATAAGTAATCTAATTGTGTAATTTTGTTTCTCTCTCTAAAACATCCCATTCTCTCTCTTTCTCTCTCTAGGAATACACGATCCATTCACTAATCTATTGTGGTGTTATGATATCAATAACCTTACAGTTTAGGATTTGGGTAGTCTTGGAAGTTGAGGGTTGTTGGGTTGTTGACAGTTTGTTGGTTTGTTTGGTTTTGTTTGTGTGCTTAGTTGATTCTTGGTGTATTTGTTGGCTTTATTTGTTTTTGTTCTTGTCTGTCATTATGGCTATTATGATTAGTATTTTAGATCAGAGTAATCCTTTGCATTTACATCCTAATGACTCTAATTGTTTTTATGTTGTGACTGTTAAATTGTCTGGGGTTGAGAACTATAGAATATGAGCTAGTGCTATAAAATTGGCTATGCAAATTAAAAATAAGATGGAGTTTCTTGATGGTACTTGTCTTAGATCTGCCTATGCTGCTAGTCCTTTGTTAGAGGCTCAGTGGGATAAATGTAATGCAGTTGTCTTAAATTGGATTTTAAGTTCTATATCTCAAGATATTTACCTTGGTCATGTTTTTTTTATAATGCTTATGTTGTGTGGAAAGACTTAAAAGATACTTATGATAGGATTGATGGGTCTGTTGTGTTCAATTTGCTTCAAAAAATAAATAGTTTTAAACAAGGAGGTCTGTTTGTTTATGAATATTATCATAAGTTGAATTCTCTTTGGAGAGAATTTGACATTCTTACCAAATTACCAGACTGTACTTGTGAGGCTAGACAAGAATTAGTTGACTATGTTAGATTGTTAAAGCTTATGTAGTTTCTTATGGGTCTTGATGACATCTATCAACCCATAAGAAGTACTATCTTAACTAGGGAAATTCTTCCTGAAGTTAAGGATTTCTTTGTGATTGTTTCTAGGGAAGAATCCCACAGAGGGATTCCTAGCACTTCTGTGAAAACTAAGTAGGATCACGTGTCTGCTTTTATTTCTAAAACTGTTGATATTAAGAATGCTAATTGGAAAAGAAACACTAGAGATTGGAATAATAATTCTGGAAATAGTAATATGATAGTTTGTTGTGCACTAACTGTGGTTTAAAAGGGCATACTATTGATAGGTGTTTTGAGATCATTGGTTATCCTCTAGGGTTAAAAAAGAATCATAATCTTAAACCTGTTTTTAGCAAAACCGATGATCTCAAAAGTGCTAATATGGTTAATAATGGTGTGAAAAATGGTACTGGTACTTTGTCTTTTACTAATGAGCAGGTTATGAAGTTAATGAATCTTTTGAATAAGAAAACTAGCTCTGCTCATGCCAATATGGCAGGTAGCTATTGTTCCTTTTTTAACTGCAGTGTGTTCTTAATCAAAAAATTTACCAGTTTTTCTGTGCTAATATTAATTTTAATAGTTTTAATTACCACTTGGGATGGATTATAGACTCTATGGCTAATCAACATTTAACCAATAGTTCTAAAGATATGTTTAATCTTGTTGATATTTCTGAACTAAAACTTACTGTTGGTCATCCCAATGGTACATTAGTTAATGTTACACATGTGGGTAATTTGAGACTTAATAAGGTTGTGGTATTATTTGATGTTCTTGTTGTACCTGAGTATTGTGTTAGTTTGATGTCTGTTAATAAGTTGATTAAGGATAGTAAGCTTAGTGTTGGATTTGATGAAACTACATGTTATATTCAGGATTTGAAAAGCAGAAAGTGTTGGGGACTGGTAGTGAGTTTGAATTTCTTTATTTGTTTGATAAGAAATATAGCATGTCTCCTTGTGTGGCTAAAAGTGAGTTTTTTGTTTGTTTTGTTTCTAAAGAAATTTGGAACAATAGACTTGATCACCCTATTAATCAGGTTATGAAAATGCTTAAAGGTTCTCTTAAATTGACTAATGTTGATTATAATGATGCTTGTGATGTTTGTCACAAGGCTAAACAAACTAGAGATTCTTTTTCATTAAGTGAACATAAATCTAAAGTTTTTGGGGAAATTAATACACCTTGATGTTTGGGGGCCTTATAAAATTGTTAGCAGGGAGGGCTATAGATATTTTTTAATTGTGGTGGATGATTATAGTAGGTTTGTGTGGGTATATTTTCTTAAGAGGAAGGATGAAGTTTTTGATATTTTGTTAGGTTTTTTAATATGGTTTTAACTCAGTTTGATAAGAAAGTCAAGGTTATGAGGTCTGATAATGGTACTGAGTTTGTGAATAACAAAATGAATGATTTTGTAAATACTATGGGAATAATTCATCAAACCTCTGTGGCATATACCCCTAAGCAAATGGGATTGCTGAGAGGAAACACAGAAATCTGTTAAATGTAGCCAGAAGTATTATGTTTCAGGGGGGATTCCTCTTGTGTTTTGGTCCAAATGTATTTTAACTGCTACATACTTGATTAACAAGTTACCTTCCTCTGTTTTGAATGGGAAATCTCCTTTTTATATGGTATATGGTAGGGAACCTAGTCTAGTCCATCTTAGGAGTTTTCATTGTTTATGTTTTGCCACTATTTTATAAGAAACTGGTAAATTTTTTGAGAGGTTTGAAAAGTGTGTTTTAATTGGTTATGCCAGTGTTAAAAAGGCTTATAAGCTATTAAGTCTTGAAAATAGGTCTATCTTATAGTCAAGAGATGTGAAATTTTATGAAACTGTTTTTCCCTTTAAAATGAGTCAAAATAGTTCTTCTATTTCTGAGACTAATACAGATGTCACAAGTTTAAACTCCTTTGATTCTTTTGAGTCTGAAATAACAACCAAAACGTCAACTCCCAATGATGAAGATTCAAAAAGTTTTATGTCCCATCCTGAAAATACAACATTTGTTTCTGGTAGAGAGGGTGGTGTGCATCAACCAGGGTCTGAAGGAAACTCAAATGGGTCTGGTTATGAAGAACATATACCTCAATCAGTTCTTGGAGTTGGTCTTCAACCTGGACATGATGAACAACACATTGCAACTCCCTTAGATGATCAAAATCATTCTGAGGGAAATACTTTGCAAAATCAAAATGAGGTTCATGTTTTTCTAAATATTAATCCAATTCAGTCAGAGGAAGGTAGCACTAGGAAGTCTAATAGGATTTCTAAATTTCCTGCTAAGTTGAATGAGTATGTGTTTGATAATAAAGTTAAATATGGTTTACATAGATATGCTAATCATGATGTGCTTACTGTTGAGAATATTATTTTATTTCAAATTTGAATAAGTCTGGTGAACCTTCTTCTTATGAAGAAGCTTCAAAATATATTAATTGGATAAATGCTATGGCTGAGGAAATGAATGCTTTATATGAAAATGGTACTTGGGAAATTGTTGAGCTTCCTTGTGGAAGGAAAGCTATTGGTTGTAAACAGGGTTTTAAAATCAAGTATCAATCTTCTAGTGAGATTGAGAGATATAAGGCTAGATTAGTAGCTAAGGGTTTTGGTAAAAAAAAAGAGGGTGTTGATTATGAAGAGACTTTTAGTCCTGTGGTCAAAATAGGTACTGTTAGATGGTTGATTAGTTTAGCAGTTCAAATGGACTGGAATTTTTTTTCAAATGGACATTAACAATTTTTTTCTATATGGTGACTTAAATGAAGAGGTTTACATGTTACCTCCTCCAGGTTTCTTTTAGCAAGGTAATAACAAAGTTTGCTTGTTAAAAAAGTCTTTATAAGGCTTAAAACATGCTCCTAGACAGTGAAATCATAAGCTGTCTGAAGCCTTGTTTGAAGCAGGTTTTGAGCAATCTAAGAATGATCATTCTTTGTTTATTAAAACTAAAGGCAATACAGTTTTATTCTTACTTTTTTTTGTGGATGATTTAGTCATCACAGGTAATAGTGAAACCGAAATTGAAAGTTTTAAAGATTTTTTTAAGAATAAGTTTAAAATTAAGGATTTGGGTGAGCTAAAATATTTAATTGGTATTGAGGTCTTAGAAACTAAAAATGGTTTATGTTTGAATCAAAGAAAATAATGTCTTGAGCTTTTACATGAATTTGGTTTGTTAGCATGCAAACCTGTTATGACACCCTTACCAGAAAATATTGTTTTAGCTCACAAAGAAACAGATGATGATAAGTATTTGAAGAATATTACCAATTATCAAAAACTTGTAGGGAAATTGATTTATTTGACTATGACTAGACCTGATATTGCTTCTGTTGTTCATTGCTTAAGTCAACATATGCATGCTCCTTTACAGTCTCATTTTAATATTGGCTTAAGAGTGCTTAAGTATTTAAAACTAGCACCTGGGAGTGGTATGGGTTTAGTAAAACTCAAAATGGTTTCAATGTTGTTGCCTATTCTGATTCAGGTTGGGCTAAATGTCCTATCACTAGAAGGTATGTATGTCGTTATTGTGTTTTTATTAATGGGAATTTAGTTTCTTGAAAAGCAAGAAGCAGGCTACATTGTCTAACTCCTCACCTGAGGCTGAGTACAGGGCAATGGCCTATGCTACTTGTGAGATTATGTAGATTGTTAAGATCATAAAATATCTTGGCATATCTGAGAAGTTATTTCTATTTGAGTTGTATTGTGATAATAAGTCTGCAATTCAGATTGCAGCCAACCAGTTATGCATGAGAAAACTAAACATTTTGATATTGATGTGCATCTGGTAAGAGAGAAGGTTGCAATTTGGTTGATCAAAACTGTTAAGGTTGATTCTAAAGATCAAACTGCAGATGTTTTAACTAACGCTCTTGGATCTGTGCAACATGGTGTAATGGTTAAAAAACTGGGCACTGTTAACTTGTATGCAAGTTCATCAGTTTGAGAGGGGGTGTTAAATTTATCAATGCAACTTAGCAAACTTATGAACCTTCAGGGGTTATAAATGTAAATAGTTTATAATTGTTTTTACTAATACTTATGTTTGAGTTGTGTTTGCATAGTTTTGTATTTGCAAGGTCTTTAGTGTAATTTTGGACTATATAAGCTAATGATAGCAGCTAGGGTTTCATTAACTCATTCCCATCCGTTTCACATACAATTTTTTTCTCTCTCTCTTTGGATAGATATTCATCATCTGGGTTTAGTGATAGTTTGATTTTCATTGTTAGTTTACATCAAGATCTACTTGATCTTGATTGTTTGTTTGGTTTATCTTGTTGTTTAGATACTGGATTTGGGTTAGAGAGTGAGTTGTTGTAGGCAGCACCTATTAGATGGACTGTCATTTTTCTCTTGTATTGTTTAGGCTTGAATCCGTGTTAGGGACAAGTCATCTATTTATATTGTTTTAATAAAAGATTTATGATCACCAATGAGTGGTTGGTTGGGCGATTAAAAGTGTTGTTAGTTGTTTTGATATCATTTTAACAGTAGCCATACAACTGATGAATACTTCCACTGATGCATTCCACTGCAGTTAAAAAACACCAATGTTCACCTTTACTCACCCACCATAGCTTCATGATTACATTTCCTGAATAAGAGATCATCATACATCATTCAACCCCTTATCCATAATAATGCATATAATCTCTTACCATCCTTCCTCATGAAGGCTATAGCAACCCATAACTCACCACAGTATAGACACTGCTGCAAGATTGCATTTCCTGATCACTTTCCTAGACCACATTAAGTCAGCAGCTACACTCTCACTAGCATAACATGAATCTAAGCAAATATCAGGCCTCATCAAGCAGATAAATCACAACCAGGCTATCCTCCAATGACAATGCATTATATAGACAAAGAAAGTTCATCTTTCATACCTCTCTACTCTATAATACATGCACTATCCACCTAGCTCATTTACTCTTTCAAATAGGAAACCTGCTACAATTGTCCACTTATTCTATTTATAAATATTATGAATTTAGTTATAGTAAATTAACTACGATGATACGTTTAGTGATCATATGTGTTTATATTTTATAATATGTTTATATTCTTTGTTAGAATCTATCTTTAGGTAGTTTTCTATGATCCTCTACTACCAAACTGTTTGTGTACACAACGATATCGATTTGATTTCTCACATAAATATGAAATATGGATACTTGTCATTTTTTACATTACATACCGTGTATTGATTATATTTGTTGAGGCAATTTTGTTATATATTGCAATTTTGTCTTAAAACATATGGATTGATGCAAATTATGTTTACAAAACATGTATTAACTTATAAGCTTATCTTTAACGATTTTCTTTTATATCCAATAGACATCCATTAAAGCGACTTTTCAATAGATATAGATATAGATAGACGAAACGACTTTAATGGATATAAATATGAATATGGATGTAAATGATGAAAAAATAAATGGATTTTGATGTGGATATACGTCAACCCATTCTATATCCGATTCATTTACATACCTACCTAAAGAGTACTTCTAAACAAAATCCATTTAATCATAAGAATGAGCAAAAATTTTGTTAAAATTTGAAAATAACAAGTAAAACCCAAAAAACACGAAGTAAAATGTTTAGCTAGTAGGTCGAGTTCCATTTCAATGATATCACACAAAGTCACAAACGACCCGATATAGTTGATATTTACGAAATCCCCTCTTTATCTTTCACTTACTCTAATTAACCATATGTTCTCTTAATCACACTAGTTAATCATACGCTCTAAATGTTCTCGAAAAACTTCCAACATGCCGCAAAACCTCACTATTCCGACCACGCTACAATCCTCTTCAATCACCCACACGTAACTTACACGATGTGCAATCGCCTGAATCATCACCGCAACCAATGAGCTTCCAGGATAGCACACAATAGCCTCCGACCTCCTCATTATCCTCGTGGAGTAGCTACTTGACCGATTATGCCTGTAAAAATTTAACATTATATTAATATATTAATATGCAAAGATTATTTAGCAAAAAAAGTAATAATAATAACGGATCGATATACAACAAAATTTACACTAGTGGATATAGTCATATAAATTTTTATTACCTTCCGGACCTAGTTGTGGTTGGTGAAGGTAACGATTCCTCATCTGAGGACGCGTTATTACCACAATATGGAATGCCGGAGGAGTAAACAGAAAACTCCTCCAGCATTCCAGTTAAATTCCTCTCTTTTAATCTCTCTTCCACCAGCTTTATAATATCTTCCGGTGGACCCCCACAATCTATATACGCCATCAAGTCCCCCGCAGACAACGTTGTAATAGCAGCCGCAACCATTTCATCACAATAATTTAGCGTAAAGGCGATATTTCCCTATCAACACACCATCATCGTCAATTACCGCGACAGATGTTTGCTCCACGAGAGGATGCGATTGCATGGACCGCTTTTGATGCGGGCGAATGGTAGTTGATTGTGAGGAAGTCGGTAGTAATAATACCAAGTGACTCGATTGAAAAAGCCGCGGTAGGGAGAATAAACCGATTGAGCTTAATAGAAACCGAACGACATCTTCTTGTGTTAGCCAACAAAACTCACGACCACCAACGTGAGTCGTAGGAGCATTCGTTGGGTATTGCCGAAGTTGTTTTCTTTTTGTGGTTTTGTTTTTTATCGGTATCACGAGGTTTTGTGCACCATTGATGATAACATCAATTGCTTCAAGCAAACTGCACAAAAACATGTAACGTTTGTAACTAAAGATGAAAAGAACTAGCTGAAAACCCGTAACTTTATGTTCTATTATTAATCATAACAAATTAGCTAATTTTACAGACTTCTTTTTGTCATATTAAGACACATAAAAGATGTGAAATATCCATGTGTCACACCAGACAAAGTTTCTATTTTAAAGTGTTAGTTTTTATAATTCTTTGATTTTCTTGGCTTTTTAAATCTTTTCTTGACATAATCACACAAATAAGGTCAAGCGCTACATGATATTAGACTATTAGTTTGTGTAACGAATTGTGAATATAAAAAAAAAGTATGAAGTTGATCATATCATATGATGTGAAATTAACTGTAACGAATTGATCTATTGTGTGAAAGTAACGTTGGTAATTAAAGATAAAAAAGTAGCTATAAACCCGAAACTTTATGTTCCATAATCATAACAAATTAGCAACTTTTACGCAACTTTACATGTATATACTATTAGGCCTAATCCATTCATGTAGTGTCATACACTTATTCTCTTCATCATTTTAACCAAATTAAGTTTTCAAATTAACCAATCATATCTTTAGGTCTAAATTTAGGTTTTAGTTTTAGGCCTACAATTCATTTTCCTTTTTTTCTTTTTCTTTTCTTTTTTGACGTTTTATTAAACACAAAAAATGTCATTAGGTAGTTCTGGTGTGAAAAATAATGTGTCACGCGAAGACAAATTTGTTATTTAAAGGTGTGAACGCTTCTTTTTATATTTTATAATTTTTCCTACATTCCTTCAAAACATTTCTTGACATATTCACACGGATAAAATTCAATAATATATATGCCTTGAATAAATTAATTGTCACAAATTAATCTATGCGCTAAAAACTGTATGGCGAAATTTATATTTTTGTGTTACTCAAGCTGTTTGGTTAGTATATGTGATTTGTCCACCAAAATAAATGTTAATGTTATGAATACCTGAAGGATGGTTCCACATGTTGAATAACACCAGGACGACCATGTGACATCAAAACCGAAACAGGAGACTTAAGTGCTGTCGAAGGATCAGTGATGTTGTCCTCTTTGCAAAGATAACATATGATATCGACCATGCATATTTTTCCAACACATCGGCACTCACTAATGAGTTGATGATCATCAGATACTAAATGGTTGTGGGTGCAAGTCCAGATACTTATGTGAGTGTCTTCAGATGATTTGAGTTTGTTTAAGGCGTCGTGAATGGTCGCGGAGATGGGGAGTGAGGTGATCGAGGGCTTGCCGAGACAAAGATCGGATACCTCATGTGCTAACAAACGAGCTGCCATGCACAAATTTTAGTTTGTTTGTGTGAGTGAGAGGGTGAGGTGATGGTGTTGAATTGATGTAGAGAGGGTCTATATATAACTACTTGTGGAACTCGGTTGGTACACTAAAGTACCAAATGTTTTAAGGTTATTATGTAAAAACATGTGATGTACTCACAATAATAATATGATGAAAACAAGTTAATACAAAAATGGAAAAACATAGTGCTAGATGATATTCTCGCAGTCTCATAAAATATGTTCACTTTACTATTTATGTTCGTATCAAAATAAATGTTCAGTTTTTATATATGGATAGTAATTATGACTAGTAATTACTGATTTTCCTACTTTATCCTTATAATCAAAACTTGGATTAATTACTCATTTCTGATTTCTATATTAAGTATAAGGGTAAAAATGACTTCTTATCAATCAAAAATAGCATTAATTACACGTTTTATTTATGAACACTCTTTTTGAGACAAAGAGAGTAATACTCTTATCTTAATTTTCATCGAGTTTCTATTGGTATAACGGCGTTATGGGAGGTAACGATGGGAGTGCTCTTAGTCCGAAAGGTTCATGTGACATGCTCTCCCCACATAAACATGAGTCTTGTGTTATTGAGCACGAGTCTCATACATTGTTAGACATATCAGTGTATCACCTTGGTACATTATATTGTGAGAGTGTACACTGTTGTACATTGTCGTTTCATAAATAGTAATTTACCCCTTCTCATAATAAGTGTTTATTACAGCTATGTCACACGCTTTTAGAAAAATTCATATTAACATTGACAAAAAAAAAATAATAATAAAATAAAAACTGTGGGTACATATTTTTGCTTTTTATGAAACATTTTTTTATATATATAAAAAGTGTTATTAAATCTCAAAATTTTAAGTTTTGGCCTACATTTTTTATAAGTGTTATTAAAAAGTTAGATCCAATGATACTTTTTGTGTTATTAAAAACTCTGTCATTAAATGTTTATTTTCTTGTAGTGAAAACAGATTACTATTGTATTCCTTAAAACTAAGATTTGTTAGACTAAATTGGATATCAATCAACAACTTTGCGACCAAAAATCAGACTAGACTAATTGTGATTCAGGTTTTGGTGAGATGGCAAGTCCTTAACATGTTACCATTTGTCCTGGTTCAAGATTCAATCCTGGAATATATGTACATACACTTTGATATGAAATCTGATCTTATGATAGCTGGAATATTGTGATGTGGGCACCAATCAGCCAATTCAAACAAATCTCTTTTTAAAGACAAACAAGTCACATGTGCTTGTGCAAATCAAATCAAATTTGCACATATAAATATACATCAAGCCTTATAATTGTGATATAAAGGTACCATTGTAAAGAAATGCTGTTAATGAACATTACATTTTATAGGCAAGTAGAAAATCGCTATATAAAAAAAAGTAGCATAGCAAGTGAGTGAACAAAAAAACTTCTAAGAACCTAACCAAATCATGTGGCCTTGATCATATAGGGACATGTTCACTTGTCAAAATCGAAACAAATCAAATGTTTGGTTCAATTATCATGTTTAGGTAGTTACGAGTTCTTCATAAGAACATGCGGTTTTGTGCTAGAATTATGCATAGAATTATCAATGAACAAAAACGAAATATGGTTTTCGTGATATCCTTTTACAAAGAAGGTTGTTTGCTTGTGCAAAAATAGAAAGTTCGTTCAGATAAAATAACTTGATGCCAGTACATATAAAATGTGAAATATAATTTTGTTCAAATAACTAAACGCGTCATTATTTCAAATGAAAACATAACATGTAGACCCATATTATTGATATCAAAACGAAGTTGTTTTAGCTAATTTCTAAGTAATGATTGTTAATTGATGTATAAAAGTAAGCTAAAACTGGAAACAAGCAAAAGTAGAAAGTTATTGTATTTTTCTTAAATAACATGTAATAAAAGACATTGTGTTCTTTTAGACGAAAGAAGCATCCGAATTTTGGTTTTGAAGTATGCGTCTAACGTAGATCGAAATGTTTTGTGTGTATTTAATGAAAGGTTTTATGGATATTTAAATAATAGTATGTCCGGATTGAACTCGAAACTTGGGATTGCTTGCATTACGTATAAGAATTGATGTACATAATTAATATAAATAAAATGTTATTATTATTAATTATTAGTCACTAAATAAAACATAACGATAGTTAAATAATTAACGAGGTTTGGTTAGCGGTCGTTAAATATTAACTAGAAGGACTAAGAATGAAATTACAAAGTCGGAAAGTTCTAGAATCCCTTTAGGAGCTTTGGCCTATCGGTTTGGGTTTCCAAACTCAATACCACAAACTTGGTCATCAAGTTAAGTTACTATCATCTGAACCTCATATTCATTCATAATCGAATCTTGGATCACCAATAACCTAATTTCTCCTCTCTCTCTCTCTTTGTGTGGCGGTCGAAATCCCTCACCCAAGGGTTTTCGATTTTGCTTAACTCAAAGATACAAGTGTTGGTTTTATTTGTGATTCAAGGAACTAGCTTTTCCACATCAAATCGCTATTAATGCGTGTGTCTGAGCGAAGCACAAGCACGCTTGAGCTTGTATTCCTTGGTGGTCGTTTTTTGGGTTGGTCGATTTGTATAAACCCTAAATTAGGGTTTTGGGTTTTGGTTCTTGTTTAATCAACGTTTGATTCTTGAATTCTTTAAAAGTACGACTTTCTTGTTTGGTTAATTATTTACATATATTATTTCTATTTACTTCATTGCATGCTTTGATGATGTTATTTGTTTTATGTATAATTGTTATGAGTATAAAATTCCAACAGTGGCATCACGAGCCGTTAATATGATGTAATTAATTACCGAAACACATAAAAATTGGATCTTTATGATTATATGCATGCTTTTTATGGTTTCTAGGGTTTTGAATTCGAAACCCTAATTTTTTATGTATAGGGTCGATTACCCTCTATTTATTTAATTAGGTTTTAATTTTGTAAAACTTGTAGAAACCCTAGGATTGCATGCTTATTTTATGTGGTTAATTAATGAATAATTGTTATGTGCCATGTAATATGCGTATCTTGGGTGATAATTGTTATGCGGAATCCATGGTGGAACATGCATGTTTTGCCATGGAGTATTGTTTATTGTCTATTGATTAATTGTTAAGTGATACACATGTTTTATTTATTTAATAATTATTGAATTGGGAAGACCTCAATTATAACTAATAAAATTAGATTCGTGCTAATTGGTATACTATTAACTTTGCTTACATAATCGACTTGTCGATGTATGTGGCTCATCTTTTCGCGAGATGAAAGCACTAGTTAATGTATGCATTTATTTATTTACGCCTAGAATTGTTATTAGAGTTTATTGAAATAATTATGCATGTGGCTAGTTGTTTTACATATGTTAAAGTGTTTAGTTATATGTTTATATTATTTGAGTGTGTTTATTTTTATTAAAATGCTTTTTGTTTATATATTGTTTTGACATGTTAGTAAGCAAAAGGGTTTTTGGAATAAAAATTAAATGGACTAAATAATGGCGAAATTGATTTGTTATCTAAAATTATTCTTGAACTTTTAATCGACCGATGCGATTGTACTAAATGGTTAGAACGGCTCACCCACTAGAACAAACTATAAAGGGGTATTTAAGAAGTGAGCAGGTCTCCTTTGAATGGATGTCTAAGGTTATGCCTTTGCTGCTTACGGTCCTCTGCCTCCCGTATGGTTCGATTGGAGCTACCTAGTATAACCATTCTATGTACGAAGCATCTTAGTGCAAAGTTGTAAGTTTCTCAACTCATCGATTAAAACTTTGTAGAACTCAATCTTAGCAATTAAAATCTTTTAGTAAGTTTTTCGAAAATTTTATGTTATAAAGTTGTATGCATGCTTCTTTATACATAAGTTTGATTACACGTCAAAAAAAAATTGTACCCTTTAAATTTAAGTTTATGCCATCTAATGATATGAAACACTTGAAATTGTAATTTAGTTATGTGAGACCTTGATCTAGATTACAATAACGAGGTGAATTATTTTGTTGTGTGAGACCTCAGCTTTATGATTTGCAGTTTCTAAATTAGACAACTTAATTAAGTTAGTTAGTGAGACCTATAACTTAAGGCATAAGAGGATAAAACATGCTTACGTTTTGCATTAATTGTTTTGGCAAAATTGTAAATCCCATAACTTTTGGAATTGAAAACTTGTTTGTCAATTATCGTTTTCAACGATTACTATTCTATACTTTCACCACTAGCGGATCAACGATGTGGTGGAACTATGATAATGAGGATCCAATATTCAAGGAAAATACTATGGTTAATATGAATATTGACCAAAGGGTATTTTATTTTCTTTAATGTTTTCTTATCGAAAGTACTAACTTTTGAACTTTTATTTCGTAGAAATGGCTCAAAAGTGAATCTCTTCGACTAGCCTCGTCGTTCAAATCTATGTTTGATCGAGAGAATTATTGTGTGCAATTTCAATGATTGGTATCGGCAACTCGAATTGTCTTGAGGGTTGCCAAAAGACTCAATGTTTTGACTCGCTTGTCCTCCTCCGAACTCTGCGGTGATGCTCTGGCCAAGCACGAGTGCATGGCAATCTGAGTATGACAAGTATAATGAGGTCGCTGCATTATGCTCGGGAGTATGAACTCAAGCTTGCAAAAGCAATTTGAGAATTACTTCCTAATCTCATCTTGGAAGAATTGCAAAGGTTGTTTGAAAAGCACTGTTGTCAGAATCAGTATGACTTGATTGATGCTCTTCATAGTTGCAAGCAAGGAGATGGGAAACACATGGCGCCACTTCACGGAAATGATGAGTTACATGGACCGGTTAGGCGTTTGAACTATGTCTACCCTAATGATATACAAATTGGCACGATCAACGGATCCCTAACAAGGAATTTGATGGTTTCGTGCGCAATTATAATATGCATTGCACGGGAAGGCGGTCGATGAGGTACATGCAATGCTCATTGATTACGAAAAAGGTTTGCCAAAGAAGGCCTCTACACTGCGGTTTGACCATCCGGAAGGGTAGAATTTCTAAGCCTAATAAGCCGCTAGCGAACAAGAAAGGGAAAGGTAAGGGTAAAGGCGATAAGGAAAACAAGTTATGACTTATCGGCAAGAACCAAAGTACCCTCCCAAAAGCGTGAGAATCAAGAGGATCGGGCTTGTCATCATCGCACCGAGGTTGGACCTTTGGAAGAGGAATTGTCCACCGTACCTTGATGAGTTGCGCAATAAGAGGTATAAAAATATCGCACCGCGATGCTTGATACTCTTTTGATGATAGAATTATTTGCTTTTCCTCATAAAATAAATTCACGGGTATATGATCTTGGATGTGGTATTCACATATGTAATACAACGCAGGACTTAGAGGAGCAAGGAAGCTTGCCTATGGATGACAATACCGCACGTGGGTAATGGAGCACATGCAGATCGTTGAAGCTATAAGCACGGTTGATTTAGTTTTACCTTCGGGTTTAGTCTTGTCATTAAGCGATTGTCATTCGCACCTTCCATTGTTAGGGTGTCGTTTACATTTCCTTGTTAAAAGATATTGGTTTCGTTCATACATTTCATCGATTATGGAATTTGTTTCTTTAAATGATGTTTTTACTTTAATGTTATTCCAATAAATGGTGTGTTTGAAATTGATTTGCATGATAATGTAATTGATAAAAATAGTTATGTCTTTAGCATCAATAATAAAAGAATCAAAGGTGATTTGGATTCTTCATTTCTTTGGCATTGTAGACTTGCTCATATAGGCAAGAAACGCATGCAACAATTTGCAACACGATGGGCTTTTGCAAGACATCAATGATGAATCATTTGATAAATGCGAATCTTGCATATCGGGAAGATGACCAAGAAACCTTTACAAATAGTTTAGAAAGGGCTTCGATCTTCTTGGTGTGATACATCTTGGCGATATGTGGACCACTAAGACATGTGTCAAGAAAGGGTGCTAGCTACTTCTTAACCTTTATCGATGATTTCGATCGTTATGGTTATGTTTATTTACTTAAACATAAACATGAAGTCTTTGAAACATTTAAGGTTTTTAAGAGTGAAGTAGAACCGCAACTAGGAAAGAAGATTAAAGCTCTTCGATCCGATAGAGGTGGTGAATATTTAAGCCAAGAGTTTAAAGATTATCTAGGCGAGTGTGGTATTGTCCAAGAACTCACATCTCCATATACTCCACAACAAAATGGTGTAATCGAGAGAAGGAATCGTACATTGCTAGACATGGTGCGATCGATGTTTAATCTTACTACTCTTCCTTATCCTTTTGGGATTATGCTTTAGAAACTATTTGTTCGCATATTGAATATGGTTCCAACTAAGAAGGTTGATAAGACTCCTTATGAAGTGTGGTATGGGAAACCTCCCAACTTGTCTTACTTAAAGGTGCAGGGTTGTGAGGTGTTTGTTAAGCGTGACTCTGGCGATAAGTTGCAACAAAGATCTGTTAAGTGTGTCTTAGAGGATACCCAAAGGAAACTATGGGTTACTACTTCTACTTTCCACACGAAACAAAGTAATTGTTGCTAGGTATGGAGACTTTCTTGAAAAGGATCTCATATCTCATGAATTCGATGGGAGAGTTTATGATCCGGAAGATGATCAAGAAGATACAACACCTTACGAGAACACTAGCCAACCTCAGTAGAACCTAAAAGTCCAGGCGTTCCACACGAGTTGAAGTGATTCCCATTCGTAGATCCGCAAGGGCTCGTGTGCACTGGCGTCTATGTCTCAACGTAGAAGGCGAGGAAAATATGTTAGGGATCTTGGTGAACACGCTAACTATAAAGTGCCATGATGAGTCTGAAAAGGAAAAATGACGAGTTGCAATGAATGAAATGCAATCCATGAAAGATAACGAAGTACGGATAGAGGTTGACTTACCTCCAAATGCTAAGGTAGTTGGAAGTAAGTGGCTCTTTAAGATAAAGACCGACATGGATGGCAATGCACACACCTATAAAGCTCGTCTTGTAGCTCAAGGTTTACTCAAACCTATGGGGTAGACTACGAGGAGACATTTTCTCTATAGCGAGACATTAGAGCTATTAGGATTCTTATAGCCATAGCTGCGTACTATGACTATGAGATATGGCAAATGGATGTCAAAGCGCCTTCTTAAATGGTCGCCTAGATGAGGACATCTATATGGCGCGACTGAAGGGTTTGTGAATCCAAAGTTTCGAGCGTGTATGCAAACTTCAAAGATCCATTTATGGGTTGAAGCAAGCATCAAGGCAATGGAACAAGAAGTTTGATGAAGAAATCAAGAAATTTGGTTTCACTCAAAATCTTGATGAGCCATGTGTGTATCACAAAGCTAGTGGGAGTAATGTTATTTTCCTTGTCTTATATGTCGATGACATATTGATCATGGAAAAGACATTCCAAGTATGCAAGATGTAAAGTCTTATCTTGGAGAGTGCTTTTCTATGAAGGACTTAGGGAAGCGACATTTATTCTGGGAATCAAGATCTACCGAGATAGATCAAGGCGGTTAATTGGACTAAGCCAAAGTGCTTACATTGATAAAATCTTGAAGAGATTTAGTATGCAAAATTCCAAGAAGGGATATTTGCCGATGCAAGTTGAACATGGCTTAAGTAATAAACTATGCGTCAACACTGCTTTGAGGTGGATTACATGAAGAAAGTTCCTTATGCTTGGTACATGTAGGATCTATCATGTATCTTGTGAGATGTCTGAGGCACGATGTGGCGTTTGCACGAACATCACCGATCGGTATCAACAGAACCTAGGTGTGAAACAACGGTAAGTGATAAGAACATTCTTAAGTATCTAAGGACTACTAAAGATATGTTTCTAGTGTATGGAGGAAATCGGATCGCGAAACTTGATGTTATAGGTTTTGCGATCGTCATTCCAAACCGATAAAGATGATCTGAAGTCTCGAGACGGGTTATGTCTTTGTCATTAATGGAGGAGCGATTGGTGGAAGAGCAAGAAGCAAACAACAGTTGCGATGTCTATTCTGAAGTGAGTACATAAATTGCTTGAAGGCTGCGATGGAAGTTGTTTGGATTAGGAAATTCATTTCGGGACTCGGAGTAATGCCTCAATCGAATTACCTTTAAATGTATATTGTGACAACTCTGCTGCAATAACATTTTCCAATGAGCACAGGTCATGAAGGGCACGGACATTTTCCTCGTCGATATCACTATGTTCGAGAACAAGTCGACATAGGTGAAATCAATCTACTCAAAGTTCATACAGATGAAAATCTAGTGATCCCTTTACTGAAGCCTTTGCCAAAAGATAAACTTCTTGACCATCTTGATGGGATAGGACTTCGTTTAGCTAGTAGTTACATGCGGATCGTGATTAGTATTTGGATAAAGGATGTTATGAACAAATATTACTTTAATGAAATAAAATAGTTGTTTATGTTTATTTTCATTTTCTTAATATTATATCCTATATTTGCATGTTTAATCCGTGAGTAACTTATGTTATTCTAAATAGTCCGTTGTCGATCAATGATGTGGGAATATCATTGAATTAAGACAAATCTGAGTTTTGGTAGAATATATTTTTAAAGTATATTGATGCGTGGGACATACCAGATTCACATGATATTCAATGAATTGAATATAGGACTCATCCCAACTTTACATGATGATACTTTATGGGTCTTTGTCATTAAGTATATCATGAAGTGTTTATCCTCGGACTTGAGATACCGGATAAGCGATATGAATGTAGTGCATTTGTGTAAGATAGTCTAACGCTATCCGTAATCGGTATAAGGGCTATTTTGGAAGTGTTGCAAAATTCATGAGTTATGTTTGTAGTCAAGAGAATTTGTTCCTTTGAATTTGTTTCAAAGCATAATACTATATTTGGGCCCTCGTAGGGTTGACAAGATGTTTGTATGGCCATACCCAAGATCTATCCGGAATACGTTCGGATGATTTGGTAATCTTGTTCAATCATATACAACGAAAGCAGAATATTAACTTATGAAATGACTTAATCCATATTCATAGTTAATGTAGTATTAGTGACAAAAGGATAAGTAAAATGATGAATCATTAAATGGTTTTCTAGGAGACCATGCTCGATTGATCCGGGGCGTTGGCGTGTGAAAGCTAGACTAACCAATGTCATTACTATATTTAGTAATATCCAGTGGGAGCTGAAAGGTTTTATGGATATTTAAATAATAGTATGTCCGGATTCGAACTCGAGACTTCGGGATTGCACACATTACGTATAAGAATTGATGTACATAATTAATATAAATAAAATGTTATTATTATTAATTATTAGTCACTAAATAAAACATAACGATAGTTAAATAATTAACGAGGTTTGGTTAACGGTCGTTAAATATTAACTAGAAGGACTAAGAATGAAATTACAAAGTCGGGAAAGTTCTAGAATCCCTTTAGGGAGCTTTGGCCGATCGGTTTGGGTTTCCAAACTCAATACCACACAAACTTGGTCATCAAGTTAAGTTACCTATAAATACAAACCCTTGTATTCATTCATAACGAATCTTGGATCACCAATAACCTAATTTCTCCTCTCCTCTCTCTCTCTTTGTGTGGCCGGTCGAAATCCCTCACCCCAAGGGTTTTCGATTTTTGCTTAACTCAAAGATACAAGTGTTGGTTTTATTTGTGATTCAAGGAACTAGCTTTTCCACATCAAATCGCTATTAGTACGTGTGTACAAGAACGAAGCACAAGCACGCTTGAGCTTGTATTCCTTGGTGGTCGTTTTTTTGGGTTGGTCGATTTGTATAAACCCTAAATTAGGGTTTTGGGTTTTGGTTCTTGTTTAATCAACGTTTGATTCTTGAATTGCTAAAAGGTACGCACTTTCTTGTTTGGTTAATTATTTACATATATTATTCCTATTTACTTCCGCTGCATGCTTTGATGATGTTATTTGTTTTATGTATAATTGTTATGAGTATAAAATTCCAACATTTAAAATGTTCATATCCAAAAGAATCGACCACTTCTGAAGTATATCGCTCTCTTTCATTAAGTTTATATCGTATCATGGATTTTATATGTCATATTGTAAGCAAGGTTAAAAATAACACGAAGCGTTGCGTGGCGGCATGACCAAGTCTCATGTTTTTGTGGCCAAAGTGAAGCTTTTGCGTTTATAAAGCATGACATAAAGCGGCACAAAATATGAAAACATTTATATATTTATTTCATATTTCATGTATATTGAGTTTACAAAAAGACGTGACATAAAGCATGATCAAGCCTCACGCTTTTACAATCCTTTTAGAACCATGATTGTAAGTAAATAAATTTAGTTATTTAAGAGCTATATTAGCCTTGCTTATCCTCATAAAACCCGAGTAGTATATATTTCTCACAAAATATATTTAACTTCACAGATTTTTTTCTAGACATAAATATACATGCATATAAGTACATGCACATATATAGAGCATGTGTGGGATAATTAGTGGTTTATGTTCCATGGATACATAGGTGACATCGAAGTCAAATATGAAACAAAGATACATGTGAAAGAAAACAGGAATTGTAGGTAGGTTTCGAAGGAGACAAAAGGAACCGCCGTTAGGCTCCAATAAATAACCATGGCTACACTCGAGAGGTCATGCTACTTATCTTTCTTTTTTTGACTTTTTCTGCACCTCATTTTCAACTTAAAGAGGTTTCTTTTGTATTACGGTGACTAGTAGAGCTGTACAGATGTACTAAAGTTGAGGATTCTTCTTGGTTCGGCCCATAGCTGGTACAAAGAAGCTTGACTTGGAGTGGTGTGAATATTAACCAGCAAGGTTCCTGTTTGGACCGAGCCTAGTCCGAGCTTGATCACTGATTAAGCCCAAAGTCTAAAAGAGCCTGGAAGAAGACATGAACGTCCCGTCCGGGTTAAACCGGATATTAAAAAGGTTTTACTAACGACAACTATAAGTAATGTGGTTAAGAAAACATCTTTTACTACAATTGGTTGTGAAAACAATAATTAATCCAATCATAGTTATCCTTTTTTCGAGATTGTCCTCGGTTTTTCAATGATTATTATTCAATAATAACCATGACATCCATAGGTGGTAATGTAATAAAGTGTTGGAGTCGAACCTTCAACAAACCCGAATAACGATGACATAAAATCAAGAACTCTACGTCGTGTTTACTAGCTGCAAAACCAAAACATCTGTAAATAGTCAGGGAAAGCGTCGAAAACGGTCACGAGGATACCTCAGTCAGGCCGCGTACACCTAAGTTAAAAACTCACATTCCACGGGTAACCTAAACTGAAAAACCCTGCTTCTGTTTACTTTAAGATGCAACGGAGATCAGGTGTCTGACTTGTTTTGTAATCAGAAATCACGATGGGTATAGCAAGTGATATGAAGTCCAGGTTGAGTTTTTACTTGAACACACACTACTAAAATCTAACCCTTTATACGGTGCAAGAAAAGAATCCTTTTAACAAGTTTTTTCAAACACAAACCTTAAAACAAATTTCATTTCATTGTTGAGTTCTACATCTGGCATAATCACTTCACAACGAGTTGTTTGATACGCATGCTGCTCACATTTGGGAAAAGAAGATAAAAATGGGTTGGGCTGTAACGTTGCTACATGATAGAAGCACGATAAAAGAACATGAAATATCAACAGCAAGCAACTTAAATACTTGAAAGCTCGGTTTGGTTACAAGTTATATGTGAGCTGGCAAGCTAAAGGGGTCTCACTATGATAAAAATTAGTTTCCGAGATCTTGAATGTCATACAGTGAAAGCTTCTACCAAATGTCACCGCTTTAAGCCCCATTCAAGTGATCAAAAGAATTACACAACATAATCGCATCAATAACACAAGTTCTCAGGTCAAGATTCAACATTGTCGTTATACCATTAAACAATACGACATGTGTAATACAAAATTTCATTAAGGGTACAACCTTCATTAAGAAAGAACAATTTGATGCAAATATCAAGTACGCTGCAACTTGATTATGCCTTCCACAAGCCTTCTATTTCATCAGATACCAATTGGTTTTCCATCGTATGCATGTTTCTTTTTGTCTTGGCTTTAATCTTGTTTGCATACTTACCAGCCTTCTTTCTCTTCTCCAATGACCGTATCTAACAACAATCAAAACGAGCAAAATCAAAAATCATATGCATAATCTCATACTACAGTAAACGATGCTTAGACTGACAAATGTACAAATTACATGTTTCAATAATCATTAACCTACACCAGGCAATTAAGATATAAAAGAAATAAAAGGATGGGTTCATTCCAAGAGCCTCCCTAACCTGATTTGGTGAAACGTAGAACGGATTCTCATATAGAGTTGGACCTCCAAAGCTACCACCAAATATCTTGATTGGATTTAAACAAAACCTTGGACCAACCTGTACATTTAAATTTGTAGAAATGTATCAAAATACAGCTCACAACGGTATCACCACAAAACCTTTGAGTTTAGTGATACAAACCTCAATAAGGGTCATCTTGTCAAGGCCCCCTCGATCGATTTTATCATCTCCAGTATGTGGACACGATATCTGTTACACAAATGAACAACATTTATTCAAACTGCATTTGAAACCACCTAATACAAGTGCACAGAATTCTTGAAACCGACACGCTATAATGCAACCATTCTGGCACTATACAGCAAACTTGAGATACAGGACATACACTTAACAGGTCTAGGGAAGAGTATAGTCATAATAGGGGCTTTAACTTCCAGAAAGGCATTATAACGCAACCATTCTGGAAAGCATATTCAGCTTTTCACAATGACTCCCATAAAAGGCTGTTCACGTGCCCTCCAAAATCAAGTACTAAGTGAGACTATGATAACTAGCGAAACGGTTTCTATCTTAAACACCAACCTGGTAATTACGGAACCATATGTGGTCATCAACGATAGAGAACACAAATACATGGTCATAATAGGGCTTTGATTTCCTGTGCTCCTTTGGAGTTCCAAATATCTGTACAAAGGTGAAATCACCAAAACAAGTTAATGTTACTATAGCACTTCTAAAAATTAGGCGTGTTACAAATCCTATGTAATCATGGAAATTACTACAACCTAATAATGGCTTACAATGAAACTTCACTACAGGCATACAATCTAGCCAGCTATGTAAAAACAAACACAGAAGTTGCAGAAAACAAATATACATATGCAGGGTATATTCAAAAACATGAAAAGAAAAAGACAGTGAAGGCTAATAATCTATAAAGTTTTTTCTTTCTAAATTAATGTCCGAGTCTAATAGACATATACAGTGATGTAATGTCTTTTTGAATCTTTAATAGTTAGTAAAAATTATTTACTGGTTTTTTTTGGTAGTATGAAGGATGAGCCAAAGAAGTCCAAGACTAAGAAGCAATTTGGATTATTAGATACGGTATGCAACTTTTTTTATTTTGTTTTTGCTAAAACTAATCTGCTGTGATATCCAAGTTTGGTTCTTTAGCAGTATCTTGGATTTTTTTATTATTAAACATTGCAATCTGTTGAAGGATGCAACTCAAATTGCATAACGTGTCATCTTTGACCCGTCACTGCAATACGAGCAACTAATATATATCTTCTTTTGACCCGTTTACATTTGAATTAGTTTCTGTATTGGTGAGTTTCCTAAATTTCTTTTTGTATGTGGTTTTATTATGGTATTGGGCTTAGTGACTTGTATCAGCTTAGATTTAGTTAGTTCAGGGGTGTTTGGCTTTTGTTGTATCTTTATGTGAGGACAGTAACTTGTTAGACACTAATTTGTTGGTCCATTTGGTAGTTGCTTCATTCTAAAATTGTTGCAAGGATTTTTGCCTAGATTCTTGTATTATTATGCCTTTAATAAATATTTAAAAAAAATGTGTAATAGCACTATAACTACCATTGAAATCATCACTTGCACAATTTAACTGAATCATATATATATAGGGTATGTTTGGCAAAAATAGATTGTGCTGATGCTTGGTCTTTGGTGCTTAAAAGATTATAAAAGAGATTATTTTATAAGCTACATGAAGTAACCTTTATTTTCGGAGATTATGGAAGACTATTTTTTATAATCGCTTATAAGCTATGCCTGCCAAACAAAGATTATTTTTTAAGTAGCTTATTTTTTGAAAAAATAAGCATAATCTCCCCATAATCTTGTGTGCCAAACATAGCCATAATGAGAAAAAGAAACTCGTAAAAATCAAATTCCCGTTTACTTTCGTGAAAAAACTAACTATAACCAAATTTGAGGTACCAAAATACGCTTTGGACTATATTCCCGTTTACTTTCGTAAAAATCAAATTCCCGTGTACTACACAGCCCCCTGAAAAATTTACGGTAGTAAAAACCTGGTTAACCAAGTTTGAGGTACCAAAATACACTTTGGACTATATTAAACTACTAATAACAAAAAAAATCAATAAAAGAAAAAGCTTAAGAGATCAAAAGAGCAAGGGACTTTGGTCATTCTACTAGAACATTAGGCCATTGATGCAACGATTATTAACTAGAAAGGACTACCAACACAATTAGTTTGCAAAATGCACAAACTTTCTAATTATGTCTCTAGCACAAGGACCATTTATGTAAATTACTCAAAATAATGTTCCAAATTAGTCGGCATAATTTACGAATGCATCTTCACAATATGACTGTTGCATCATGTTATATCAACATTTCATCTATCTCAACACTAAAAATAAGATTCACAGTGGCCGCGATTTGAAAACATTTTGCTTGTTTTAAACATGGGAAAACAGAAATTGTAGAGATAACAGTAGATATATTATGCAAATCACTTATTTCATCGTAGAAAATAAATATATATACCTGAGTAATCATCTCCTTGAGAAGTTTCCAGTGTGGGTCTTTATCAAAATTTGATGAAAAGGTAAGAAGAGGGCGTGCGCCTTTAAGATGGTTTCCAGTGAGCTTTAACTCTTCCATTGTGTGAACTAAAAAACATGGAACAAGTCAACAAAATGTTTATGCAATATCACAGCCTGTGCTTTCAGTTTCGTACAAAATCGCTTTGGTTTTACGTATGGTAAACAAGGTTACCTGCATTGACTAAAAACTTCACAGATGGACCATTTGGGCACTTTGACATCCACAAGTAAAGGTCTTTGTGTTTCCTACACTGCAAATCAAGAATGAAGACAAATATCAAGCGGAAATCAACCCCAAGAAACATAAACGCAATGAAGAAATATGCTTGAACTTTACATGAAGACTAATTACTCAAAAACACAAAACTTAAAACTGTCTTCTACAATCATCCGATTAATAGAAAACTGCTTATGGGTGCCTTATGGTAAAATAAAATATTCCAAATCTCCTATACTTAAATTGAGTTGACCTCAAGTAAACTTTCATGCAAAGCTCCAATATATAAAAAACAGGGTTGTAACCCCCATCAAGTTAGTGTTAGTTTACACTTTTATTATTTTCTAAATGTATGTTTACTAACACTAATAGTATTAATTTTTAGAGACTGATAATCAATGCATAGTTTCGAGTTTTAGTCTCAGCTCTACAAGACACCTTAAACTCGTGCCATCTCATAAAAAAGGTATTTCGCGTTATCAAAAAGTGACACAGGATGATCTACAAATAAACCAAGACACTTAAACATTAAAAACAATATATATTAAAGCGAAAAAACTAACCTCAAAGAAAAGACATGAAGAACAATTCTTGAGCTCGACAAGCTCATTCAGAGTTGCACCTTTGGTAGCTTTAGACTCAACTTTGTTATCTTTCTTGCAATGAGGTAAAATCGACACCAAATTCAACATCAAATGCCGATACCTAGACAAAACAAATTCACATCCACCAATTCAATAACAATAAAAAAATGCCATCATTAAAAAACACAGCTTTCACATCAATACACAACAATCAAACAGTTAACATAAAGATCACAACATCAGCAAACAATAATACAATATCAAACTTTAAGATACAAGTAACTAGTATTTATATTGCTAATGTTTATCTTAGCTTATTTGATGGGTCATGAGCTAATTTAAAGATTGATAAGCTTATTATTATGGCTTAAGTAAAGGTCAAAAGCTTAAGCTTATTCTTAGATTTATGGGCTTATTTTAAAAGTTCAACTTTTACCGGCTTATTTTGAAACTTATGAGCTCAAATAAGCTTATTATGACAAAAGTAACTTATATAGCTGTTAGATACAAACACAAAGTTAAACCATGAAAGTAGTCATTTTTCAAAAAAAATAGTATCATGTATATAATGAATAGCAACTGGTTAATAATATATATTTCACAAAAGTAGAGGGAATATCTGATCGAGAGATGTGTAATGGTATTTTTAAATTTTAAATCAAATAGATAATGTATGGGCTTTGTACATATGTTGGCATGGGTTATTGTGGTAAATTTAGTAACTAAAGCTCCTTTAAATTTGGAAGGTTACATTAATCAGTGTTTATTTTTTAGCTAGTAGCGTAAATATAACAGCTCCATTCTATTTAACCAAACAAAGCTTTTGCTATTTTTCTGAAACAAACAGCTAAAAGCTCTTAAAAACTAGCTACCAAACAGACACATAAGCTTATACGTTTGAAAAAATAAGCTTATGAAACATATACTGAAATCACATAAGCTCATTAACCCAAAAAATAAACTAAACCCCTAAGCAAAAACAAAGACCCCTTAGTATAACTTATTATTCTCAATACAAATCTTTATCATCATAAAAAAAACAGCTTAAATAGACAAAATCAAAAACAAAAGCCCATTAAATTAAGAAATAAGATTAGAAACCTGTAATTGATCCTACGAGAGCAAGTAACAAGCACTTTCTCTTTATTCCTAAAAGTTTCTACATCATTTTCAGTGGGTTTGTTTTTCCAACCAAAAAGTGTCCTAGGTGGTCTCTCCGGTGCCACGTTCTCTTTCTTCTCCGGCGCTGCTACCACTTCTGCGTGCTTTCGTTTTTTCCCCATTTTGATTGGTTTGACGGTTGCTTGTTGTTTGCTGTTTTGTAAAACCCTAAATCTACTGATTATTTGGGGGTGTAGGGTTTTTCAAGTAAGGATGATGATGGGGTGGGTGACTGGGTTTATGGGCTGAATTCTGTGGGTTGGGCTTTTCATGTTATGCTCATGTTTAACTTGTGAACCATGGTCCATAAACTCATTGTTTTGGTGTTCCTAAATTTGGAAAGGAAAATATAACATACTCATTTTTTACAGTCATTTTAGCGTTATATATAAGTCTATTCTCAGTCACCGTCTTAACACTCTTATCTTGCAATAGTTTTATTATCACCAATAGCCTTCTTTTTTTTTTAAATATATCATTTACACACACATTTTAGGAGCCGTTTGTCTGGGCACCATAGAATGAAAGATCGGAATTATTTTTGAATACAAATGTTTGTTTTAAGTTTTGTGTTACATCACAGTAAATACTCCGTAATACTTTTAAATAAGGTATTTGATGAAAGATACCAATAAAGTGAAAATTACTGTGCTACCCATTATTGATGTGGTGTGTGGGACAGGCACCTTTTTACCAATCTCAAAATACTTTCATGATGTAGGGTATTTATATTCATTATATCTGCGACATTGGCGTGTATGGCGAAATGAACTTGGCAATTAAATCCTAGACAATGTCGGGTAGAAAAAAGCGTAAACACACACACACATGGTTTTTTATTCTACTACCACGCCACCAAAGCAATATAGTGTATACATATACACGACATTGACTAAAAGCAAAAGACACATGTTAATGTAAGCAATATAGTGTATACATATACACGACATTGACTATATATACACGACATAAGCAAAAAAGTAAAAGGATCATGTGACTATATATACATGAAGGTTACTTTTCTTTTATGTTCTTTTGAGTTGAAATTTCCAAATAAGCTCATAGTTGTTTACGTGTGTCGATATGTACGTATTTACAAACAAGTTTTAGCTCATTCACTTAGCTTATTTAGATTACATAACCTTGTTACATTACACAAGGCTAACAACACATCTTTTAATCATAAATGTATATATGTCGATTACACTATAACTCAAGAGCCTCATTTTTAGATTTCAAAACTTAACGTTAGATACATATGACCAAATATTATCTTGTTTAGTATCATATAAATTCAAGAACACATCCTTTTACTGCCAATGTCGTGTATATATAGTCACATGATCCTTTTACTTTTTTGCTTATGTCGTGTATATATAGTCAATGTCGTGTATTTGTATACACTATATTGCTTACATTAACATGTGCCTTTTGCTTTTAGTCAATGTCGTGTATATATGATCAATGTCGTGTATATGTATACACTATATTGCTTTGGTAGGCGTGAGTAATAATAAAAAAACCATGTCGTGTGTGTCTTGCGTTTTTTCTACCCGACATTGTCTAGGATTTAATTGCCAAGTTCATTCTTGGTCATACACGTCAATGTCGTGTATATAGTGAATATAAATACCCGACATTGATGGGTATTTTTGAGATTGAGGCTAAACGTGGGTCTGTGCAGACACACCACATCAATAATGGGTAGCACAGTAATTTTCACATTTCCTTTTCTCTTCTGACAATCCTACTGTCTTTGTTGACTTCCCTACAAAACTCAAAGCTTATTTGATTTTATAGCCATAAACGTGGTACTACTTGTCTATTTTATTATTATTTTATTATTATTTTTAAATAAGTTATTATTTTTTATTTAATAGTTAGTTTATAAATTAAATTTATTAATATATTTTCTCTCTCTAAATCCAGCCCAAATCCAAATCTGAATCCGAATCCAAATCCTAAACCCATTTACAAATCAAACAGGCCCTTAAAGACTTAGAAAAAACAGTTTTCGGTGTAGGTACCATGAGGTTTACCCCACTGACTAGCCACCACAAGCTCCATTTGCTCCATTAGGGGTGCCCTTAAATTGCCCTTAAAAAGATACAAAAACTAATATTACTACCTCTGGATTAAAAAAAAAACAATGCCAGAAACTCCGCCGCAACGCGCATGTTAACTTACTCGTTATCTCCAAACTTTATATACACATACAACTGCCAAGTTTTGGTAAGTGTGGACATGTCCCAAACACTACCCAAATTGCAGCAAAAACAAATAAGATACATTCAACCTATATTCTCAACAAACAAGCAGTTCATTTAGACAACTTAGCTTTCACCTAATTCATCAAAGCTCTAAGGATATCCTTGCCATTGCCTACATTTCCTATTGTGCCAAACTGTCCCATGCCACTATTATGTAAATAATTCATTTTCCTCACATAAAGTAATAAGGTTGCAGTTCATATAAAGGCATCATCACTAGCTTAGGATCAGTTAGAGCAAACTTAATCAAGTGTTGGCAACATTTCCAAATCAGGCTTTAGTCAATTTATAGCATCCTTCATCCTTAATCTGACTAAAAGCATCACTAACATTTTGAGTTCTACCAAATCCCAAAACAAACAACCAATCTAAGGATATCTCAAACAATGACTACATTTCCTTCCTAAGTAAAACTATCTATATAGCCATTATGCAACTTACTCCCTCACATCAATGGCAGTACAGAAAAATACTTAGATGGGCATCATCAGTTACTTGAGACCACAAAGAGTTGGTCCCCAACACAATTCAAATATGCTTCTGCATGCTCCATTGTGTCTTTATACTTCTCACCAGAAAAGGAAACTACATAATGGTAATTTCATTTCCCTAAAACTACATTATGGTAATTACATTTCCTTAAAACTACTATGATTAACTCATCACACAAAATAAAGTTGCCCCTCCATGGCACACTATACTAGGAAATGATCGATCAAAGTAGCAAAGGCTTCATTACCAAATTACTAGCCATATTTTCTATACCAAATCCAAACACCCTTATTCCATTTACTGAATAACAAGTAGATTCTATGGATGTACATACGGCAATTGTTGCATAATTTTCATAGCCAACAAACTTGAAGTTTTGGAAGTCACCAAACATTACACAATAATTGTTTAAAGTTTACATATGTTTAAAGAAGTATATTGTTTTTTATATAAAATGGTGCTGGTTTAATTGAGATGACACTCAACACTAGTCATTGTAGGATTTTATCCTTGATAATAATCATGTAGACTAGTTATGCTCAAATAAGAGCATACTCGGATTATACATTAAGGAATACGAATACTATAAATTTTAGAAGTGTGAAAGATGATTGTCATAAATAGGTGGTTGAGGTTGTCACGCACCTTATGGAATATTATGTGGCAATATCTACCTATTATATAAAAGGGTTTAGGCCGTACAATACACGCGTACTTTTTCAAATATACCGTTTTGGTACGTGTACTAAAACCTGTCCCACTTTTAGATGTATACTTTCATGTTTTGTACCATTTGCAGCAAAAACTTGTTTCTACCGAAACCATAATCACTATTGCCACGTGTGCGCGACACGTAGGATTTCCACTAACAAAAATAAGTTAAATAATAGGGTTTTGGCGCTAAATAGCTACGTACTTTTCAAATGTACCGTTTTGGTACATGTATAAGTTTTGTCCGTTTTATACGTTTCGTCCGTTTTCTTCCGTTTTCTTACGTTTTACCCGTTCTTATACGTTTTGTTCGTTTTATCGTTTCGTCCCTTTCTTACGATTTCAAACGTTTGACCCCATTTTATACGTTTTCTTATGTTATTACCCGTTTTATCGTTTTCGTCCGTTTTTACATTTTGTACATTTTTTCGTTTTAAATACTGTTTCTTCGTTTTTATGTTTCGTTTATTTTTTGACGTATTCGTCGTAAAAGCAGAGCGAACCGAACAAAAGGACAAAAGCGTAAAGATACGGACGAAAACCTAAAATAATGAGACGGCGTAAAACCGATAAAACTTAAAAAAGCGGTAAAACGTAAAGACGGGATGAAACGTAAAAGCGGACAAAACGTAAAAAGCGATTTAAAACCAAAAAACGGAAATATCACGTAAGAAAAGATTTAAAACGTAAAAAGCGGGCGAAAACCAAAAAACGGAAATATCACGTAAAGCGACGAAACGTAAAAAAGCATTTAAAACCAAAAAGGGACATATCACGTAAAGAAACAAACGAAACGTAAAACATGACAAAATTTTATAAAAAATGGATGAAACGTAAAAAGCGGTAAAACGTAAAAAGCAGATGGAAGCGTAAAAAAATAGCGAAAACGTAAAAAGCAGGAAAGCGACTGGGGGACGAGATGCAATTTGGGACAAACAAGAAGGACTATCTATGTAATTTACTCAAAAATATGCCACATAGGCATTTTTGCCGGTTTATACATTCCCAACCGGTTGCGGTAAAAGCAGCGTGCAAAATGGTACAAAACATGAAAGTATACATCTAAAAGTGGGATGATTTTAGTACACGTACCAAAGCGGTATATTTGAAAAGAGATGCAGCGTGTATTATGCGGCTAAACCCTATATAAAAGATCTCCTTTTTCTTGTAGCAAGCTAAAAAAAAGACACATCGACATCTAAAAAATGACACATCAACATTTGAAAACTTATTTACCCCACTTTCTTACTCAACAATACATCTCTCATTATTCACTCATTTCATCCACCTACTCTTTCTATCAAGTTCCAACTTTCCTCTACTCGGTGGCTATTTCCGTGACACCATTTTTCGACAACGGTAACCCCACTTTCTATTCCTTACTTATCTTTTATTTGATTTTGGTCATGTGCCTAAACTTACATATAAACGTACATCTCTCTCTTCCATTCTTAATTAACCGGACTTTGGAGTAGTAGAGTAGAAGAAAGAAGACATAATGGATATCAACAAAAGGTTACTTTTTCATTTCTATCTCCTTCTTCCTTGTACGTTCATTTATTTGTTGATCCACTTTTTCTAACTCAAGTGTATTGTGAGTATTTTGTGTTACATCAACTGATTGGTGTAAATCACGTTTTTTAGTCCTCCAAACATTGGGAGGCAAGAAGATCTCGAGCATAAAAAATATCGGTCTATGTGATTCATGTTCAGGCAACCATAACTCATTTTACAACTCAATGAAATACTTCAGTGTACTAATATGGAGTTTTTTTCTTTTTTTCTTTCAACTATTTGCAACTCCTCAAACTCTTGGCAAGGCGTTTTGAGATAATAGCCCACGTATTTACAAGCATTACAAGACATTTTATTTGGTTTAGCCTTGATCGTTAGTTTTAGCGCATGAATGACTTAAAGAAACAAAGTGTTAAACTAAGAGTAGGCAATTAATTTATAACTTTCTTATCTTTTTATAAGGCATTTTTGCTAAACTCTATTCTCATATAATAAAGTTTGGATTCTAATATAGTTACTAATCGATATGTGCATTTATTTAACATGTTTCATTGTTTACTACGGAGTGTAAATTTTCCATTTATTTAAAAAACAAACGTTGAATATCTTACTTATTTAATGTGTTATAACACGATACAAATTAAATTAAGTTGCTCAAAGATACTCAAAGACATGGATGCCGAAGAGTACATATGATTTACATACCCGAGGTTACTAGAAAACTGTTTCATGCATCTAAACATTACGTTTATTTGTTGCGAATTTGTAAAGATTGAGCTCAGTACATGTTTATATACTCATATAGTCATATGTGGAAATTAGAAACATTGATTAAACTTGTAAATTTAATGATATCTACTGAAAATGGAGACATTCCTTGCAAAATAAAGTGGTCTACAAAGTATGGCACATGAGTATGGTTAAACACAAGTTGGTGAAATAGTATAGGGGAAGGTGGACAAAGTCATACACGTCTCTCATAAGAAAAAGTTCTATACTCTCATAGTTATAAATAAACAAAAAGGACAAGAATGTATATTTAAAAATAAAATTTGTAGAAGATGTGATTAAAGTCTAGGATCATATTACATAAATATTTGCTTTCGATATATTTAATTTTCACAAGATACTCCTCAAAAGATAGATGACATCGTAAAACACACTCAAATATTAATTAGATTTCATACAACATCCTCAAAAACATCCGCTCAAATCGTAGATAAAATCATAAAACCCCCTCAGACATTAATTACAGTATTGTACGGTACAAACTGTAATGCACAAATGGTGCATGCATCAAAAAATATGGTATGAGTATCAATTCTCTAAAAAGTATTCATTTGTAACTAAAATTGTAATTTCATAGGCATTACAATTTGAAGTGTAACTTTAAATAAACAAATTAAAAAACGAAATTAAATATTTACCTTTCAAAAAGTTTACCAAGCTAAAAGTGCTTTCAAAACACATATTAATATAATTAAAATACATAATTTGTTGAGCATATAACCTCACACGGGTCCACTCTAGAATTAGTTTGTGCTACGTATTACTCGTAGTGTACCCAAACCAGACACTCTTCTCATAAAAAAAGCATATTGGTTCTTAGAAACAAATCAAAAGAAAAAAAAATCTTTGTATAATTTGTTCGATACATTATGTTGTCTTCTCGTTTTTAATGAATTGAGGATACATTGCGCTATCTTCACCTTAAACAAAAGTATAAGAATGTCCTTCTCCTAAAAAAACAAAAGCATACATAAATAAATCTAAAGTATAAGAATGAATTGATGGGATCGCTAAGTAGGGGAGTGTTGTTTACGGCATGAGTGTGTCCAAGGATGGGTAAATCATCACAAGGGTGGAGGACATATAGAGGCGAGATACATCAATCAAAATATCAACTACTAAAGTTATATTTTATAATTAAATTGTGATATGAATATCTTTTATGGGATGTAACATTTAATTCTAATTTGAATTTATCGTTAGGTTAACAACTTTTCACGTGAATGGTTGAGATTCTACCCTTTTCCTTTAAACATGAAAATGTATTGTAGAACGATTCAAGTTAGTAGGCCAAAGAAATACAACCTGCATAAGGTTCCAAGATGAAAGCCAATTACAAAAAAACTATATATAATTAATTAAGTTGATGAGAAATTTTTACAAATATTAATTTTGTCAGTTTTAAAGTACCATATATAACGACATTAAAAGATGATCATGGGCCGTGCTAAGCACGGCCATGAAAACTTACTAGTCAAGATACATAAATGTAGACAAACAATAACTTCACTAATTGAATTATTGAAATAAGTATTCTTAAAATTCCGATAGATCAAAGTTAGCTGAATGTATGTATTATCAACAAGTATGATTGTCATGACTTGAAGCATAATTCATTAACTAGAATTATCATGCATTGATCTATTTAGTATTTAGATAAATGATGCATTAACAATTATTATTTTTTAATGAATTAAAGTACTTGGTGCGTTTGTTTTCATTTATAATATATTGTATCCTATATTTGCATGTTTAAATCCATGAATAACTTATGTTATTCTAAATGTCTACTATCTATTAATCATATGGGAATATGGTTGAATTAAGACAAATATGAGGTGTTGGATGAATATATGATTTGAAAGTCATGCCAAACTCACATGATATTTAAAGGTTGTATATTGGATTGATCCCAACCGACATGATTGTACTTTATGGATCTTTGTCATTAAGTAAATCATGTAATTTTATTCTTAGACTTGAGGTGCAAGGCTAAACGGTCGTGGGTGGAGCCCATCTCTATGAAACAGTCTAACGATATCCGTAATTGGTAGCAATAAGGGTTGTTTTCAGAATTGTTGTTAAATTCATGAGTTGCGCTTGTAGTCAAACTAGAATTTGTTCATTTGAATTTGTTTTGAAGTATAATACTACCGGGTCGTCTCGTAGGGTTGATCACATGTATGTGCGGCCGCACCCAAGATCGATCTGGAATACGTTAAATTATGGAATGACTAAGATCCATATCCATATTTAACATGATATTAGAAACAAAAGGATAAGATAATGATGAATCATTATAGTGCTTCGATGAAACCACGTTCGGGTTGTTATGGGGGCATTGGCGTGTTGCTAGACGATAACGAATGTAATTACATTTATTAAAACATGTCCAAGTGGGAGCTGTTGGTTTGTGGACATGTTTTATAAATGTTGTCCGGTTTCGAACTCGAGACTATGGGATTGCACTTATTGTGTATGAGATTCAATGAGTAATAATTAATATATAATAGTTATGATGTAGTATTTCAAAATAACACTTAACGGACGGTTAGTACTTAACGGTAATTAAATCTAACGGTCGTTCAAAGGAAAAATGAAAGTCGGGATAAGGAAACAAACCAAGAGAAGGTTCTAAAACCTTCTCTTGGAGCTAGGATCGGCCGAACACCCTTCCAAAGGGTTTAGGGTTTGTTTCTTGAGCTCCAAGTTTCTACAACTATAAATACATCCCTTGTATTCATTAGTTGGAAAATCTTTGGTCTCCTTAGCTTGCCAAACTTCTCCTCTTTCTCCCATCTTGCTCAAAACCGATCGACACTCTTTCCCTTAGGGTTTTCAGATTGGCTTTTGATCATACAAAGTGTTTGGTATAGTTATTGTGATCAAGAAACTAGCATTCTCATTGAATCGCTAACAATGCGCGTGTACAAGACCGTGGTTTAAATCCCTCTTGGATTTATTTGGTTGTGGATCGAATTAACCCTAATTCGATTATCATAAACCTTAATTAGGGTTTGTGATTTGGGGAAATTAGTACCCGGATTCTTGTTCGTTTGATTCGCGTAGGAAGCTAACAAGGTACACTTTTCTTTATGTTTCAAGTTAATTAATTATACGTATTTGATCCCGTCTTCTGTTGCGTGCTTTGTGATTCTATGTTTATTATATGCTTGTCATGATATAAAAGTTCCTAACATATACCACATTACTTTCTATCCTTTTAACCTGATTCAGACTCTCAAACTTCCTTTCAATGCCCATCATTGCTCCCATTATTAAAGTGAATCATCTGCTTAGATTTTGTCCAAACATCAGTGGAGTATTGTCCAGTGCACACCTTTCATATCTCTATTTGGGTACCATCTTAGCAATCTGTCTTGGGTAGGAAGTCTTTCATTTGTTAGTAACCATAGTATGAATGCATGGATAGGAATAAAATTAGAATACCAGACCACCTCATACCATGATACTTTATCTTTCTTCCCTTAAGTCCTTCCAAACTCTATTAATAATGAACTTGACAAGCGCACATGCGTCAAGTATGTCCACCCGTGTTGTGACCCTATTCCAAAGGAAGAGTTTAAGTCCATTTTTCTAGATGAAACCGGCATATGAATATAATCCAGTTTGTTTTTATATTTTGAGATTTTAAGTTCCGGTTCACTGTATGCTTGATTTTGTACCTTGTCATAATTTGAATCCATTCTTGTGTATTATCCATCGAATAATAAGAAAGTAAGCACTAGTACATTGATTTCAAACATTTCATAATCCAAGACATAAATTTCCAAACTCTTCTAAACAAAAGAAGGTGAGTGATTTCCTTATTCAGACTAAAACTAATTTACATCACATAAGTTCCAACCAGACATTCCTTCCTACATTCATCATTGGAACATAATTTAAGCCAACCCAACAAGCTTCTCGCTTATCTCCCACACCTTACGAGCCTTGCTCACGCCACTTGCTTCTTCCGACAACTGGTTCTCAAATGAAGCTGAATCCTTGTTCCAACTCCAGTAGACACCCGATTTTGTCAAGCTTGGATCACTCACAACCTACACCATATATAAACTTTCATTAATTACCTTACATACAAACAGCCTTAAAAACACCAAAGTGTGTTACGGGACTATTTATCCAACTAGGTTATCTAACTATTGCATTGTATCATTATCTATTGCATTCTTATACAGCTAGCGTATAGACAGTTTAAAGTTTTAACTATGTGCCAACTATTTGATAGTGGATATATGCAATTTAAAATAAGAAGTTTTAAGAGTTACTTATTTTAAACTTTTTATCTAATTCTTTAGTAGAGTGTCTGCTTATTGTGTTTTGATGTAGCAAATAGTCAGTTTTAATGATGTTTAGAATTTCTTATCCAAAATGCTTATGTGACTACTTGAAAGTGTAAGAAACAGTTTAAAAGAGTTGCTTATTTAATACCTGAGCAAGTCTTTTGCCGGATTCTTCTTCAGAGACATACCCTTTGGTAATAAACTTTTGGAATGGTGGAAATAACATTCGGAAAAGCGGAATGTGTTCCCTAAACAACCCTGTGGTAGCAATGCAACCAGGGTATAAGGAAGCGAATGTAATACCAGTTTCTTCATGATACCTCCTATGAAACTCTTGCATTGTTAGCATATTACAAATCTTACTATCTTTATATGCTTTCGCACCATCAAAGTCACCTCCGTCAATCATAGTTGAGCTATTTAGCCCGTTCAAACCACCGGCTAAACCCCTCATATCACCCAGATTAGCCTTTGGAGGCACATTTCCAGCCAAAGTGTTGGTGTTTCCGGTGATTGATCCGACTATTATGAGCCTTTTTGAAGGGTAATCAGATTGTTTCATGTTGTCAAGTAATAATCTGGATAGTAAAAAGTGACCAAGATGATTAGTACCAACGCTAAGCTCGATCCCGTCTGCTGTGAAGGTTGGTTCTTTAGCTGTTGGTTGATATACAGCAGCGTTGCATACCAAGACGTCTAGTGGGCGTCCAGATTGCTTAAAGTTAGCAACAAATTGGTGAACACTATCTAATGATGCAAGATCTAAATGCATCACTGTGTAATTTTCTTTTGATATTCCAGATGATTTTGCTGCTCTTCCCGCTTTTAGAAAGTCCCTACATGCCATGATCACGTGCCACTTTCCAGTCTCGGCTAATGCTTTTGCGGTTGCTAAACCTAAACCGGAGGACGCTCCGGTGATTACAACACATCCTTTTCTTAATGTTTCCTTACCCTTTGGTGCAGCACGGGTCACTGCTGGAGTACTTGTGGTGGCTACAGCTTGGGCTTTGAAGACTTTTGTACGGGTGAATTCCATCTGCCAAGAATGTGTGTGAGTATTTCTCGTCTAAGTAATACGAGTTATTCATTGTAACATCAAAGGTATCCAGTTTCCACTAATGGAAGATTAATTGGATTTGAGTGGCAAAACTTGAGTTTTTCTAATAGAAAGGCCAAAACTTTTGTTCCTTCTTATTTGGTAGATAAATTATACAAAAACTACTTTTCATAGTTTACTGAAAATTACCAACAGGTTTTGTCATTAATGATTATACATTTCTTAACATATACTATCATGACCATAAGTTAGAGAAACTTTACTAATTACTATGCTAAGTGTGTTTACATACCTTGTTTTTCGACACCAATGAAGTGATATCATTGCTACAGTTATCCAAAAGTGGAACTCCGAAGAGGGTCGAGTCCTTCAAAGATGCATTGATCTTTCCAGCAACATTGTGAACAACGGAGAAACAGGTAGCTTGGAGAGCCATTGGTGACTGGAGTTGAAAGTGTGTTTTAAAGGGAAATAATGTAGTAGTTTATGGTGATAGTGAATGTTGGCTGGTGTGAGTATATATAGTGTTGATTTTTGTGTGTTTTACCATTTTTAGTAATTTAAATGGATAATCTTATGTTTGATGAAACCAATCAGGAAATGAGATCTAGATTTCAGCACGTGCCTGTTTTGGATTTAGATAGAGGTGCACTGCCCAAAGTTTATGTTTTTTACTTCCATAGTTTATGGGCTTGGAATGGGTCTCCAAAGACTTTGGATAAAATTCATTTTTGGTTTATAAATGATTAATTATGTGTTCCATTCTTTTCTCGTCTAATCATGTTCTTTTTGTTCTCCATTTCTTTTTCTCCAAAATAAACGCAGGACACAACATAAGTTCTCGCTAGAAAACAGATTTTGATTTGATTATATAGCTTTAGCTTTGATTTTAAACTAGAAGTTTCTTAGTATTGTGTTAGAGTTGTGCATACAAATACATCTATAAAATTTTGGAGGCGAGGTAAGTGTCTGTTTCACTTTCTGCCACATGTGCGTCAGTTTCTCACCTCTCACTTCCACTCACTTTCATTCACCTTTATGTGAATGACTCACCTTCACTCACCATAACATTTTTTTTCTTTTTACTTTACAAAATATATATCGTAACTAATGAAAATAAAAGCGAGCGTCACGAAATTAAAACATTACATAATCTTGAAATTAAAAGTACATAAACTACAATTATTAAAACACAAACATATGAAAGTTAAACATTACATAAACTTGAAATGAAAACTAAAACTCGAAACCCCACTTGCTTGATCCCGCTCTAGCCTCTTCCATGGCTCGTGTGTTTCCCTGCCAGTGGTCATATGATTGCAAATAGAACATCATGTCTTTTTGTCTCGCTTTATACTCCGCACTTCCACATCCCTTTTTTTTATTGCCATAAATTATTTAGTTCTTTCATCTTGATTGTGTATGACATGTTCATTCTGTTGTGCCAACTCCGATATCATCATCATGCCAACGCCTCGTCATTCATAGTTCCCGACGATGCCGCTGAGCGACACCTTTCTTCTTCGCAGCTTTTGCTTTGTCCCTGCCCGGTGGTCGTCGAACTTGCTGCACATCATCCTCCTCGTTTTCTTGAGCTTCAGCATTCAAACTAATAGTGGCATCCCCAGCTTCAGTGTTGAATGAACTAGACCCAGGTGACTTGTATCTCTTGGACCTTTCGCTTGATTCCTTTGCTAAAAAATTTGGAACTTCAACTTCATTCCATTTGTCACAACTTCTTAACACCTCCCAACAATGTTTGAGTGTGAACGTGTGACCGTATTCAGCTTCAAAGTTTAGCTGTGCCGTATTGTAGTAATCATCGTCTCCTGCTCCACTTATCGGATTCATACGCTTAACGTTATTGAACACTCCACAAAACCGAGCCACGTTCGGGCGCACCTTCTTCCATTTACCACAAACCATATCATACGTTCGGCGATCCATCTTTGTTTTGCTCTCTATGTACGCCTTTATGTCAGTCCAAAATCCATCAGCTTTCCTCGCGTTACCTCTGGCACTATCTTCAGAAACATGAACCCAACCTTTGCACAACGCAATTTCTTCATCTTGGGTCCATGGAATCATTCGGGATGGCTCCTCGGTTTGAGAAGTCCTAGCCTTGCGTCTTCTCGTCACCTTTTGGCGGTCTGGGTTCCGGGCCAATTATTCGACGAGCGATTCTTCACGAGGCCGGTTTTGATAAAATTCATCTCCAAAATAAGGGGAGTGCATTTCTTCATTTGCAAATGTAGAAATAGGAGACATGTTTTGTTGTGTATGAGATTGTGATGACGAACCACCCCTTTGTGTTTGTGACAAGTAGTTTGGGTTATCAAATGGGAACGCGTTTTGTTGTGAAAATTGACTAAACGCGTTTTGTTGTTGTTGTTGTGCGAATTGGCTAAAAGCTTGTTGTTGTTGATGTTGTTGTGGATATGGGTTACGGTATGGTTCGTTTTGGTATGCTTGGTTATAGAATGATTGTCCTCGGAAGTTGATTTGTTGGTTTGGCGAAGGAGTATTCCCTAAATTGAAGGTTCCTTCGGGTGTCGATGGATTGCTTCGGGGATTTCTTCCTCGGAAACGATTGGTGTTTGGTGGTGTTTTTTCTTGAGAAAAGATTTTTTAAAGAAATATGTAGTTATAAAATGTAGTGTGTGTTTTAGAAAATATATTTGATGGGTATTTATAAGGAGAAAATGGGGTAGTGGATTTTTTTTTTTTTTTTACAAAAGCCTCAAACGGTTGGCGTGAAAAACAATGAGGTGAGTAACTTACCTTAAGCCCTCTTGAATTGTGAGCCTCACGGGTGAATGTATACACACTGCACAAGAGTCACGAGTGACATTGTAATACCCCTTCTTATCACATATACCTTATCACAATAACAACCTTTACCACACAAACACCCACGTTATACAAACAGTATGCGTAGATAAAGAAGAAAAGAAAGAACTTGGTGACTTGAATGATATTCGTGTATATGTATAGAGATAGAGAGAAGAAGATGAAAACAATAAGATGTTATATTGCTTCAAGGAAAACACACACACACACATCAAGCACACCTCAAATGACATACTTGAGGGTATTTATAGTAAGAGAGATGATGCCTAAGGCTTGGCCATGGGCCTTGAGATGGACTTGGATTGGGCTTGGGTTACACGAACTAGACAAGGCTACCTTAACTTAACTAATGCCCAATTAGCTTAGCCCAATCCACGAGCCGTTGACTATTCTATCATGATATCTAACACGTTACAAAGTTCCTAAATGTGAATGACCATCACTTCTAATAAAAATAATCAGGCTAACAATCTCCCCAAAGGTGGTCATTCAAAGATGCTCCACTTGAATAGGTCTTTAATCTTTTTGAGCTTGAACTTTGTGAGTAGATATAGAATAGTCTTGATTCTTTGTTCCTTCATGCTTTATGATCAGATAATGTGGTTGTCTGCCATTGTCAACTTCGTTGGTTAGGTGTCTCCACGTCTTTCTCCACCATGCTCACACTTCTATTTGTCTTTTGGTTACCAATGATGTAGTTCTCGAGTCTTTAAACTTTGAAATTCTTTGACATTGACGAAGAATCATCTTTGACTTTGAGTTGCCTTTGATTTTGATTAGAACTTTCATGTGTTGTTGGTATGAGCATGTGGCGGTCTGCACGATCCATCCGCTCAGAGCTTCCATAAGAAAACATAAAACATTGTTAGTAATAAGCGGTTCCGCACTTACAAGTTTGAATTTCGAGGTGTTAACGACATAGTGTGAAAACACGTCTCTAGTTCTAACAGAGGTCGTTCTGAACTGAGTCCCACAAGTGAGATAACGCGATGTGCGAAATACACCTCTGATTCGGATGAGTCGTTGAGGTACACCAAGCATCACCCCACGATCGTAGACCGTTTGAGACACACTAAGCGTAATCCACGGAGAATTACCGGTGACTGCTTGTCGAGTCGCTTGATGTTGACCACGGAAGGAGTTTCCATTCAATCATCAAGATCACGAAGTGAAACTTCTCATAAATGTTACGGCGGTTGCTAAGATCTGCGTGGGACTCTATAATATATCACTTGTGCTTAATGATGAACAACAAGCGATGTCATGTCAAGTGTTCCTATGAGATATTTTGATGAATCTCGTGGCTCTAGACTCGATAAGTGCATTTTGGTTTTCTGACGGAGACTAGGGAGAGGTCTCCTTCTTCAATACCAGCGATCTTTAAGAAGGTCAATAGATTATCACGGGGTTCCCGGTGAGAATGAAACAAATCCTTTTGAGAGGAATTGAGTGGCTAGAAGGTTTAGTGCGGTGCGTCACTTTGGGTCCATGACGGCTTTGTCTTCAATACCGGTGTCAACTAAGTGACAACCGATGGCGAGATGAATTGAACCCGGTTTACGCCCTAAGGTTGAATATGGAGGCTATTTCTTTTCACCCTTTCTCATTACTTTTCTTTTAATTCTTCAACCCTTCTTTCTCCTTTCTCACATTACTCCTTTTTCAATCATACCTAAGGACTTCTAATACTACACTATTGGTGATGTCCTTGGGTAGATCCCTCCGACTCTGGCGGATCATAGGACAATTTCCTATCCTTAGTCACCTTATAACTCCATGACCGTCCTATTGTTGCCATAAAACCTTTTTCTTGAAAATCTCTCAAAGTGTTTATGATTATCAAAACATTTTGTTAACACCTTGAGTTTTGTTTTTCGAAACACTCCCCTTCACATGTGCTTATATGTTTTGTGTAAATCGCACATAGAGGTAGAGTTCGCACTTTTGAATTGATCGACTTTAAATGAACCGCATCGATTCGAGACACGTTTAAATCACTAGAGAACTAGCTTGAAATTATTACCCGTCTGGTCAAGTCCATAGAAAGTTTCTCCGGATGGTACATGATTCCTCGTCGATTCAATGGTTACGATCGAGTCGAGCTCTTTTGAGATTCAAACAACGAACATTAAAACTTTTGATCACATTTTAATCACGTTTCTCCCCTCAAAAATAGCATATCGATGATGTTTTGAAACAAAATGATTAAAAGATATGTTTTTGAAAAGCATTTGGAGAAACGGATTTAGCATGAATTTTGGAACAATTTTGGTTTTATACTCCCCATAACGAAAGCATATTTTCATACGGAAAATTTAGAATCAATTAAGGGTTTAGAGGAGTTATCTTGGTACCAAATGTGAGAGATTTTGAAAAAATCTTTTGAAAACTTCGAATCAATGGTACATGAAGATGAAGATTTAAAAATCTTTTGAAGATATTGAAGAAGAATTATCTTGATTGTTTTAGGATAAGTGCTCGATATTTATGAAAATCGATTTTGCGTAGCACTTTCCTTTCTTTGAAGTCGCGGTCTGAGCGATGTGTTCGAAGCCATTATTTTGAAGTCCGGGTTTCGTCTTGAAGTATCTGAAAGCCATTATTGAAGAAATTTTGAGAAGCGACATATTTTAGAAAACAATTAAAGAACTCTCGCTCAAGCATACATACATGCCCGTATCATTTTGAATGACATTACTAGAGACGTCTGAATATCGATTATACAAGAGACATGTCGTGAGAAGAATATTTTTGTATTTTGAGTTTCTATTTTTTTGTATTTTGAAAGTTTTATATTTTTATATTTTGCTTTTGTTAGTTTTTCAAATTTTGTATTTTGGTTTTCAAAAATATTTACAAAGAAGATTTGAAGAAAGAAGATTACGTTGGGACAAGTAAAGTGGAGTTAAGAGTGGAACTAGAAAAGGATTTCCACATGCGAAATTGGCATAAAGTTCTTCTTTACCACACGGGTATATGAACCTTCAACACTTTTACAAGTACCGCATCCACGAAGAAGAATTTTCACAAATAACGATGTTAGAAGTACATGTTTCCTCACGACGAGGGTGATCACTATCAGCGGTTGTAGTGGATTCGACTTCCTTAACATGATGAGTTTCACTATTATACGTGTTGGTGCAAGTATTAAAATTTTTCTGTGGGAATCCATCTAAGACCTATTTTGTTGAAAACTTTGCCGTGGAATCCACCTAAGGTAAGATCTAGGAGTTGTTTTCTTATCGGATCACGGAAGACTCATTTTGGAAAAACTACGTCTGAAGAGATCCACCTATTAGGTTTCCTTTTGATGTTCATCTTGTCAACGGGTTTGTTTCGGTTTGGAGTCTTAGTGGATTGTGCCTTGGCACGAATTATCTTTCTTGAGATATTGTGAGACACATGCATCATGATTAGTGAAAAGACACATTTTTACATGTGTCTGAGACAAATTCAATATTCTTGTTTAAAGCAATGACTTTAACTTTGTCACTCGATCTTTTGGAAATTGATTCTTATTCGAAAAGGACCTAGAATTCCTAGTGTTGTTTTCTAAGGGCATAGCATTTTCATTGCGCAACTACTCTTAGATGCAAGCCAATCCCTAGTCTTTTGTAGAGTGTTCCTAGGTAATGGTTTATTACTACTAGCGGTGCCTTGAAATCTTGTAGAATTCATCACCCTAGATGTTGCACCTAAAATTCCGTCTTTTCAGTGCATGCCTTTTTCCTAGCTTCTTCTAGATAGTGAGTGTTGACCATGTCGTTAGAGCCGGCAGATTCTTTAACTGGATTTTTGGTGCATTCGTGTACTATTCCTAGAAAGGCTAGGTGTAATCACTTTGGTGTTTCAACAAGCTGCTTTTCCTTTTCAACAATCTTTTCATTTTGCTTTTGCAAGGGAGGTGGAGTATTGGTTTTGACAAATCTTTTTCTCATTGACTTTTGGAGGCATAGAAATAGACATTTTGGTTTGCGAACCGGTTTTGGAACATTTTCCTTCTCCTTAGTCAATGGTTTTGCAATCGTAGTATCCACAGCCTTCCCTTTTATACATTCCAATTGAGCTCTCAAAAGATCATTTTGCTCTTGCATGTCCTTGTAGACACGCTCATACGACAGTTTGTCATACTTGCATTCCTCAGATTTTCGATCAAGTTGTTTAAAATAGGACACGTTTTCTTTTTCAAGTTTTGCAAGAGCATTTTCATATTTTGAAACAATTGCGGAGGTCTCAGACTGGAGTCTTTCATGATCTTCAACAGAATATGTTTGGAGAATAATGGACGTGATATCGGTAGTCATAACATCTTGAAGAGAGAATCATTTAGATTTTCCAAAACTTTGATGTGTTCAAAACTTTCATTAGCTTGCTTTACGAGGATTTATGGTCCTTGACAAAGTCGATTGTTTCTTTCAAAGTGCTTGTTCAACATGAATTACCCTTGCACTGATGGCATTCGTTGAGGGCAATTAGAGTTTCAAAAACTTTTTCATTCATTATCAAAACTATTAAACCGGATGTTTGTTGTAATATTGGTTTTAGTTTTATGATCTCTTGAAGATACCCAATTCTAGTTTTAACGTCATCTAAAATGCTTCTAGTCTCACTTGTGTTAAAAGGATTGTTTGAAGACATTTGTTCGATTTTCGAAGAGATTTGGAAACTACAAGCTGGTTTTGAAGCGGTGTGTTGACACTTTGTTTGAAACACTTGGTGTGATGGAAAACTTTGACTTTTCTTTTGATTAACAAAAGTAATTCCATTAATTTTGTTCCATGTGTTATAATCAATCGGTTTAAGATCTGGATTCTTTTGTTTCATTTTGATCTACTCTCCTCGGCTAGTTCCAACGTTTCAAGAGAATCACGAACAATTATGGGTTCATGCAAAGGTTGTCCATTGTTCAACACATTACGAGATTTCGAGCTTTCTTGAGGAGCGAAGAAGGGTTGTTACCAAGAGCCATTTTATGTGCGGTGTGAAAAATCGGTTGCTTGATTAGAAAGCATCTTGTTTGTTTTAGCGGAATGACCCGTTGTAAAAGCAAATTATCCAATTTTTTGATAGTTTCATTTTATCGAATTTCATCAAGAAGAGAATCTTCTCATTTTGAAAAATCGACAATCAACCTGTTTCTTCTCTTTTCAAGATCGAGAACAATGCTTTTGTTTAGAAAGTTGGTTGTTTAGATCGAAATTTCCTTGTTTAAAGATTTTATTTTCAAGTTCAAATTCACATCAAGTGTGTCATACTTGAGTTGCAATTGTTTTCTCTTAAAAGCAGAATCTCGATAACCAATTTCTAATTACGAAAGTTTGTTTGTATGAAATTCAAAGGCTTTGGCGTGCTCCTTGTAACTCTCGAGCTCGGTGGTCAATTTAGCATTCGCGGCCTTAACCCGCGATTGACCGTTCTAACTTTCTCAACTTCAATGCCACATTGATTGATTAATGATTCAACATAAGCACGTGTTTCCTCATCATTCTCGATATTTTGTGCCACGACCTCCACTAGGATCCACATATGGAGTTTCGGAGTTCGTATTGCTACAACTCGGATTGTCGGTATGTATCATAAGTGGGTCTTGGCGTCGCTGATGCATTCGTCATGAGTAAACACATCACATATGACATTGTTATAGCATGGATCAATGATTGGTACCTCGAATCTTGCATTGCGTCATAGGCGGGGAGGTGCGTCGAGTCGGTGTCGTGCTTAGTCTCACGAAGATTTGCCATGTAGATGCGGTTCATTGAGTTCCTCGAGGTCTTCCAATCATCCATAATAGCGAAAAAGTCATGTTCCTCGACACTCAGCGCATTCCAGTTACGCCTTTTGTGCTAACAAACATAGCTTTACGAAGATCGTAAAATCCTTCTTTTTCGCTTAGTAGGACAATTCCTTGCCATGTGACCCACTCCTTGTGATTATAACACTTAATCGATTACCGATTCACATTTCCATAATTCCCAACGACGGAGTGCAAACATTGCCATTATGATTACCATTTGCTCTATTCCCAACATTCATCATCGATTTCCAACATTCGACCCAACCGATTACCACGATACGGAACCGCTGATTACCCATGCGATTGCTAAATGCTTTATCCAATAAAGAAAATACACATTGCAAGGTCGCTTCTACTTGACCGGGATCGGTGATTCCTTGTTCACGGTATTGTGGATACGGTTGTTGAATGACTTGTTGTTCTTGTGGATAGAATTGTTGTTGAGGTTGTGGAATGTATTGTTGCAAGTTGTTGTTGGTAGAAGATGATGAAGCTTGTTGTTGTGTATTAGCGAAGGTTGAGTCTTTGCAATAAGTGCCAATGGATCATGATTCTTTGCCAATCTTTCTTTCTCGACTTCATTCGCTTGACTTGGTTTTGTTTGAAAATCGTTGAGTTGATCAAAGTTTACACGATGTAAGTCTTTTGTTTGGTTGACAATAGTTACATATCGTCCCCATTCTTGGAAGATTATTCGAGAACTTGATGATTTGAGCGATTGTTCGGGTGCCAACTTGTTTCGATAAGCTCATTCATCAAAGTGCAAAACCTTCCATAGTAGGATTCAATGGATTCTCACGGTGTAGATGTAAACTTTTCCCATTCGATTAGCGACTTGTTCTCCATGTCTTGTTTACCAATTTACATTCCATAACATAGCTGTCTAACACGTTCCCACATATCGAAGCGGTTTCTGGCTATCTACCGCAACAAAGATGTCTATTGGTAAACCAGTTGGATAATATGAATTGCCATGTCATCGCATCGACTTGTTTGATCCTCTTGATGTATTACGATTCGGTTTGAAGATGAGAGGATGGTGGGATGGGAGGTGTTGCATCTGCATTTCGGTACATGAACTTGTCGGTGGAAGGGTCCATCACGATGGATTTAATCATGAGTTTGCCATTAGGTTTGGTCTTGATGTGGCGGAGCATTCGACTTGTCCATTGAAGATAACCACCTTTTGCCAACATAAGAGGTCGGTTTTCGCACCTACGCATGAATGTCTTGTTGAGTTGCCATTGATGAAGGTATGATCGATAAAGTTGATGTAGGATCGATTCAACGATAAAGGAGTTGTGGTTGATGATGATTAAGCTCGGTTGAGGTGTTTACGAAAGTCGTACTCGTAACCTTGGTTCTTAAAAATTTTAGCCCAAAATTTGAAATTCACTATAAAAATCAATTCTAAGGTCGTATGAAAAATTTGAGTTATGACAATTTTGGCGTAAATTTGAAACCTTTATGCGTAGAAAGAGCTTAGGCGTAGAAAGCGAAGTTCTGAGTGAGCGAGGCTTAGGCGTGGGATCTTATCGTAGGATCTTATCGTGGGATCTTAGGCGTGGGATCTTATCGTGGGATCTTTATCGTGGGATCTTAGGCGTGGGATCTTATCGTGGGTTTAAAGTTACAGTAGAAAGGTTATCGTAAGATTTAGCTTATGCGTAAGGAAAACTTAGGCGTAAGAAAATACTTATCGTAAAGTATTCTACGTGAAGTCGAAACTTATCGTAAAATTAGGGTTTGCCCAAAATCCTTTACACTATCACGGTGTAAGAGATATCCAAAGTCGAAGTGTTCCACAAACTTATCCAAGTGAGGAAGCAGAGTCACCATTAAGCTCGAAGAAACTTCACCAAAAGTTACGAGTAGAACCTTATGAGTAGTTGACTTTCTTACGAGTAGAATTAGGGTTTTGACCTACTCGTAAAAATTTCCAACGATTCAAACAATTTAGCTTGCTGAGATATCCTTAAAAACACTCGAATAACCCAAAATGTTGACTTTTTCACCCAAGTGCTTAGAAAAGTTCACAGTAGAAATGACCAACGAACCAAAACATGTTCAAAGTGAAGAAAAACACGTAAAGCTTGAACTTTTGCAAAAAGCGAAACTTTAGCACCAAATAAACCTAAAACCACAAGAATCTTGAATTTTTAAGTGCAAAATTAAAGCTTTAGCGTTTCAAATATGTAAAAGCGAGAGCTTTTCGTGTACAATACCAAAACTTCAAAACAAACACAAACACTCCTAAACCATTGTTAGGCGATTGATACCAATTGTTAAGCCCTTTTTATCACATATACCTTATCACAATAACAACCTTTACCACACAAACACCACGTTATACAAACAATATGCATAGATAAAGAAGAAAAGAAAGAACTTGGTGACTTGAATGATATTCGTGTATATGTATAGAGATAGAGAGAGAAGATGAAAACAATAAGATGTTATATTGCTTCAGGAAAACACACACACACACACTCTCAAGCACCCCTCGAATGACATACTTGAGGGGTATTTATAATAAGAGGATGATGCCTAAGGCTGGCCATGGGCCTTGAGATGGACTTGGATTGGGCTTGGGTTACACGAACTAGACAAGGCTAGCTTAACAAACTAATGCCCAATTAAACTTAGCCCAATCCACGAGCCCGTTGACTATTCTATCATGATATCTAACACGCGTTACAAAGTTCCTAAATGTGAATGACCATCACTTCTAATAAAAATAATCAAGGCTAACATACATAACCACTCACCTTGCATTCACTATCCCTTGCCGCCCGGTCTAATTATATGTTGACACATTACTTATTAAGCTTATGAATAGTCAACTTGGTCCATGATTGTCGGTAGTAAATAGTACTACTAATATGGAATATTGCAATCCAAAAGGTGTAGATTGGCGAGAACACTTAACCCGGGTGTCTTTTGGCACCGACCATTTATCCACCCCAAGGAATAGCTCGAGCAACTCTCACGGCCTAGTGTGGCACCAACCTGGAGTGAGCACGAGCAAGAATCGGACCCCAGCTCTTGTTCCACAAAGTCTCTCAGGTGTCTTGTGGGTTTTGCGGAGGTGGGTACCTATATAAGCAAATCACAATGATGGGACTTGAGCTTGGGTCGATTGATTCAGCCTGAAGTCTTTCCATTATTGGACTAATCTTGATTGGTATGGAATATTGCAATGACATACATCGAATTTCATCAAGGTGATCAAACCGAACCACAAAGTTTGGTTTTTCTAACCTAGCTAATTTCTTATTCTTGGTCATTATTGTCAGCTTCAAATTAAACTTTAGCAAATCTTGTGAAACTATCGTACATCAACAATTGATTAAGATAACTTTTCAGTAAAAGATAACAAAAGAATACTACGAAAAAAAAAGTTAAGATACCTAAAGAACAACTAATGTGTTGTGGACCACATTTTCATTCCTAAAAATTTCCATGATGCATCGCCATTTTCTATCAAAAGTGTGAATCGTAAAATAACGAAAACTTGTGTTCTATAATTCTTATTCAGTGCCTAGTGTGTCTTACATGTGTTTAACAATAACATCGTCTTCCATAATTTCTTTTTACAGTTTTACGATGGTTGTCATGCTTCAATTTATGGCGGGTAAATTCGATGCGAATAATCTACGACTAGATTTAAGCATAAATAAAACTATTTATAAAAAACTCGTTGATAATAAAATCGGCGAGCAACTTCAACATGGTTCAAGTCGAGACAACTTCAAAAATCAAAGACAACGTGAAGATACAATTATTAGTAATACAATATCAACTAGTATGTATAAGAACAGGAAAGTGAAAAACAAAGGAATAAAAGGATTGACAATGCGATGATCCTATCGACTCCCCGATCAACCTAGAAAGTTTAACTCATAATTTCTCTTATATATTTAGCGAGACTTTTCAAGAAGGCAAATGGAAGGAGAAGGTACAACTGGAAAAACTCAAGACAAGTGCGAGTTGATAAAAAGCGGTGAACACTTGCAACACTGTTCACAAAAGTAAGGATGTTGTGTTACCAAGAATAACATCATTTAACGGCACTTGTAACTAACCATTAAATGTTTGACACGTCTCAACAAACCGCCACACGTGATATCGTTGCTTGTCTACCTATATAAATAGAATGTTGGTCGAGTAAATGTTATATATTCCATATTTATTACCACATCAAAGAAGAGCATTTTACTCGAACCTTAAACTCGCCATTATCCATGATCCTATTAGAGACTTAGAGTTCACTTGCAAAGTCTAACACTTGTTTAAGTTTGCT